>JAOWAN010000014.1:7269107-7280616 GCA_028566635.1 Lobelia cardinalis
TCTCTCTCCATCACTATCATATAAATTATTAAAAGTCAAAGGGCAAAATTGTAAAACTCCTACAAAACCAAAACCAATACAAAACACAAATAAAAACAAAACATATCAAAAAACCCAACTTCCAAACGTATCCATGTGTCTGGAGGAGGAGTTGAAGGGGATGATGGGTCAGTTTCTACTTTTTGAATGTAGATATCAATATCACATTCATATCATATAGCTGGAGAAAATTTAAGACCACAATAAAAAGTTTGTACCCTATTTACTGTATTCCCACAGTTGACAGATACTTAAAAGATAAGTCCTGTTGGCAAGTACATCATATTCCTTTCGCTCTACAATAAATAATTTTTTATATTTATATACATATATTAAAAAATAAAATTTATAAAATATTTTATCTTTAATACTCCTATTAGTAAATAAGGTAAATACAATTAATAAATTTATTCTTATTAAATACTCTATCTTTAATTATTTATGCACCCATCAAAAAAATTATTAGGGTTAAGTAGGAAGGACCCCCCTTGGAATTCGTGATTTTGGGAGAACCTCCCTGTGTAATTTTTCGTAAGGATTCACATACTTGTGATTTCTCAGTTAGTCGAACGTCAATTTTTACTAACAAAGTCCTCTAAAATGCCTAAAATAACTATGTAAGATATACATTATATAATATTAAGATTAATTATATATTATATATTATATAATATTAAGATTAATGTATTTTTTAATAAAAAATAGAAAAATATATTAAATTTTAAAAAAAAAACTATAAAAAATGAAATATATATATGAAAATAAAAATATGTTTAAAAAATATTTAATTAATTTTAATATAATATGCATTAATTATCAACAAAATAAAAGACATTAATTACAAAAATATAATAATTAGAAAATAGTTACACTATTAGTATTCAAATAAAACTTAATTTTTAAATAAATTAATCTAAGAATAACAAATTATATCTTAATTAAACCCTAATCTAACCTCTCTCCCACTCTTTTTCTTTCCCAGGCAGGTCTACCCCCATCCCTCTATCTTCCCCCTGCGCCTCCTTCACCTCCATTACCCATCCTCCCCAACCTTTCTTTTTCTTTTCTTTTGGCCTCCTGCCACCTGCAATAGCAAACAACCAAGCCGTAGTCTCCTTCCTCACGAACCACGCCCGTGCGGCGCTCGGCCTCGGCCTTGATGCTGGAGGCGTCAACTCCTCCCTCTACACTCTCGACGGCGGCCAGCGCGCCATCCTCTTTGACCGTTTCCGCGGAGTCATCGACGAGACCATCGGCGAAGGAACTCACTTCCTCGTGAATCATGTCTGATTTCAATTTCAGACCTTTTCTTCATGTTCTGCTTTCGATTTCAACCAAGAATTATATCAGGTTGCAGGCGAACCAGCGGACGGTGCCGGTGCCGGTGAGCATGTACCAGAACGCGAGGAGTAGAATGGTGCCTAAGGCCCAAACTTGTAGCGGAAGGGCCAGAACCCTTCTTATCAAACCCGCTCAGTTTCCATTCTAAAACAATTCCAACCCAATTCAGGCTAAGCCCGACGTGATTTCTATGGAGGTGGGTTGTGCAGCTGCAAGCGAGAGCCTAGTGGTAGTGATTAAGGGGAGGAGACAAGGTTCAGATTTAGACCCCTGGAGTCTTTGCACGGTGAATCAAATCAAAGAGCTGAAAGTATTGTTGCTAGTTCTCCCATTGTGGTCTTCATGTATCATGATGTCGATTAATGTTAGTCAAAATACATTTCCCTTGCTTAAGTTTTAGAGCTTAGTGGTAGTGATTAAGGGGAGGAGATGAGGTTCATATTTAGAGCTTAGTGGTAGTGATTGATGGGTGGTGTTGGTGGTAGGTGGTGTTGGTGGTAGGTGGTGGTGATCTTTTGACAGTGGTGAAGTTGGTGGTTGGTGGTTGATGGATGATGGAAGTTGCTGCACAAGTAAATGAAAAAAAAAAAAAAAAAAGTCAAGGTCAGATCTAACAAGGGTTTGATAGTCTTTTTTTCATTTTAGGGGCAATATAGTCATTGATCATGAAACTTTACTCTATTTCTTTTATTTCAGTCCTAAAATATGGATGGGATCTTAACTTTGACTAACTGATAAACCATGGGTAGGTGAGTCCTTACAAAAAATTACACAGGGGGGTTCTCCTAGAATCACGAATTCCACAGGGGATCCTTCCTACTTAACCCAAATTTTATTATTTATTGGATTATATCAAAAAAAATATCACTCCTTCTGTTTCGTTTTAATATATCACTATTAAACATAATTAAATCAAAACGAATGGAGTACTATTTATACCGTAGATGTGCCCTCATGTGAGACTGATCGGTCCATGCATATATACTCGGAAAACTCTCTCACGAGTATTTTGTTAATTTTTATCCAAAATTAATTTTTTACTTTCACTTTTTCCACAATTTTTTTATCACATAAATGTATTTTTTTTTTTAATTTTTCTGATCTTTATTTTTCACCCCCTCCTACTATACACGGTTAATGTGCTTTTTCTTGAAATGGTTCAAAAAATTAATCGTTGAGCGCGGGTGAATTTCTTACGAATCGGAATCCTCGATTCCAACTTTTGAGAAAGATAGATTTCTGCCGTAAGAGGTGTTCTAAGAAGCCTAAGGTTGAGTCTGATCCTGTGACTGATGCTTATCGGGGGAAGCTGCGCTACATCCCTTTCAATTGGTCTACAGTGTTATCAAAAATGCCATCATAAGTGCAAAGAAAAAATTGCAGAAAATCGAACAATTATACAATATTTGCCGCGTTCACTCTTCTTGTTTTTCAAATATTATTTGAAAAACAAATTAAAAATACAAATTTTTAAAATACAAGTTTTCTCTCTCTACTTACTATTTTTACATACCCTTATATCACATTTATATCCTATCAAATATCACATCAAATTATAACTATCACCCTCTTTCTCTTTCTCTCTCCATCACTATCATGTAATTTTTTAAAATTCAAAAGGCAAAAAAACTTCTATAAAACAAAACAAATATAAAATACAAACAAAAATAAAACATATCAAAAAACTCTACATCCAAACGGATCCATGCAGGGGCGGAGCTAGGTAAGGGCGAGCGGGGTCGGCCGCCCCCACCTTAGTGAAAATTTATTTATGAGTAATAGTGATCGTCGAAAATTATGAAGGTTTTTTTACCTCCGTTCGACTTTTTCGTTTTGCCCATTCTTTGATAAAATCTAATTTAGTTCTTTATTTTTATTTTTTTGTAAATTTGGACCCAAACATCGAATTTGTAAAATAAAACAATATTGTTTTTTTTTCAATTTTTCGTAGTCGTTATAAAATGAATGTAAAATTCATTTTCGTGTTTTTATCTCCGATCTACCCTTTGAGTTGTCTTAATGGGTTTTTTTTTCCAAGTGCTCTGCATCCGAATTCCCCCATTGAATTTTGCCCCCACCTTAAAATATTTCAGGCTCCGCCTCTACGAAAAATATAAGAGCAAGGAGCGCCCACGAACGTCTAAAATGCACATAAAGGTCACAGATAATGCACATAACATTAATGTAAATATGTTATGTGCATTATTTGTGACATTTATGTGCATTGTGGGCGCTCGTGGACGCTCCTTACTAGGAGTGCCTAGGCACTCCATATAAGAATTGCCGCCTCTACACCCATGCGTCCTACTTTTTGAATGGTGTTAATAATTGTACGTATATCGATGATGGATTGGTGGCCACTCTTCACTTCATTTTCCTCGTAAAAATAAAGAAAGATCAGGCAATTTTTAAATTTGAATACTAATGTTAATCGGTATTTTAAGGACACTGATTAAATATTTAAAAATAACAAAATTTATCTTTAAAATGAATAAAAATTATAATTAATGACATCAATCAATGATTAAATTCTAATTTTAATATACTATTTTTAGTTTTGATTGTTTTAGTATTGTTTTTAGTGCACTTGTTAACCTAAATCTTTAAAATTTAAGAGAACAGGTTACACTTATAATTATGTTTGGTAAAATGCTATCCATTGATCTACTTTAACTCACTTTGACATAGCTTAATCTATTTAAATTCATTTAATTACAATTTTTAAAACTAGAATATATAAAAATATTTTTTTTTGTGTGAAAGAATATCTATCATTTAATTCGAGTGTAACTGAATTCATTTATTGCATAATTGAGTTGGTAAGTTAATTAAATAAGTTTCAATTGATATAATTTATACGGAGCACCTATGTGCTCCTTATTAGCAACACCTTTGAAAGCAAGTGTGAGTGTGTGACACACTCTCTCACAAGCAAGTGAGAGAATAAAAATATCCTTAATTAAGTTTCTTAATTAAATCCCTTGATTTAGGGATTAATATCAACTCCCAAATTTATATTTCTCCTTTACGTTTCTTTTTTTTTTTCGCTTTTCTCACTCTTTTCCTCATCTTCAGAGTAAAATCAAACCACCATCACCACCACTTGATCCACCGCCACTTCCACTACCAACATCGTTTCCCACACACATCTATTAATTAATTCTTTCGATTCCCATTCCTCTACAAAGTATCTGACATCAATCACTCTCGACCTTCTTATTTTTGGTCAACATCGGTCAAACACTTCTGCACAAGTCTCTCTCTCTCTCTCTCTCTCTCTCTCTCTCTCTCTCTCTCGTATGTGTGTGTGTGAGTGTTGACTAATGATGGCTTTGAGTTTGGAAACAAACAGCCTTGAGGCGTGGAGACGGGCAAGTCAGCGAGTTTGGGCCTAAGTCAGCGGTATATTTCGTGATTTAAATTATTAATTTAACTCAATTATTCATATGGTGTGATATGAATGTTCATTTCGACTGAAATGAATGTTCATATCGCACCATTATTAAATTATTTATTACATAAATTATGCAATTCAATTATGGTCAGATCAGGAATGCGATATATGATGATATTGCACTGTTCATTATTTGAATATGAGATGATATGAGTAATATGAGTTTATGAACTAAAAGACTAAATTGCCCTCATGATGTGAAAGATTTGAATGTGATGTGAAGAGAGAGAATGTGATGTGAAAGGTTTGAATGTGAGGAGAGAGAGTATGATGTGAAAGGTTTGAATTGATTTGTGAGAGTGTATGGATAGGGGTAATAGATAGAAAGTGTTTAATATTTATTTGTGGTGTTGGGTAATAGATGGAAAGTGTTTGAAATATTGTGATATATCTGACTTGTGATCCGAGCCTTACTCATATGGTGTAATATGAAAGTTCATTTCGACTACAATAAATGTTTATTTTGCACCGTTATTTAAGTATTCATTACATAAATCACGATAGTTTATTTTGTGTGCTATTGATCATCGAGGTTCATTTATTTCAAAAACTCATCTGATATGAAATAAATGTTTATTTCGATTGAAATGAATATTCATTTCGCAACTGAAGCTACAGTTTGATCATTGAATTTCATTTATTTCAATGACTGATTTGTTGTGATATGAATGTTCATTTTGAGTGGCATGAATGTTCATTTTGAGTGGCATGAATGTTCATTTTGAGTGACATGGATGTTCAATTATAGATTTGAGAAAAAAAAAAGATTATAATCTCATAAAATTGTTTGTTTAATTTATTTTTTTAGTGATTAATATTCATTTTTTTTTTACTTCTTTTATTCATTTGAACTATTTCAAAATTTCAGCATTTTTATTGTAAGTTCATTTTTTCGGTGTTTAATGTTCATTTCTTTATTTGTTTGATTAATTGATATTGACTATGATGTTTAGATTGTGTATTTTGAGAATTTGCAGAATTTTGGTGTTAGTATTTAAATTCGAATTTGAGAGATTATAGGTTAATTTAGGCATATATTTTGAGATTTAATTAGGCTGATTTTATTTTTGAATTTTGATTTGAGATATTAAAAGAAATCCCTTAATTTTAGGGATTGATTAAAGTTTGTTAATGAGAGTGAGGGAGAGTAGGAGAGTGAATACACTCTCTTAGGATGATTGATGCTCCTAGCAAGGAGCATATAGGTGCTCCATATACCAACTAATAGTTAAACATATTTCTAACTTTCTGAAGCTTACTCTAAAGAGAGTCAATGTAAATATATCATTCAAATTTTTTCGAAAATAAACGGGTCAAAAGTTAATATTTCTTCGAATTCATAATAGATAATTTTTAAAATTTGTGCACATATACTAAGAAATATTATATATTGACAAATTTATTCTTATTTTATTAATAACAAAAAAAGGTAAATGCAATTAATGATAATAAATAGTGGAAGAATAAAAGAATAATTAAGAAAATAAGAATAAAAAAGAACTAAAAGTCCTAAAATGTGAATTATTTTAAAACATATATTTTTTAAATTTATTGAAAACAGGAGAGAGTACGAAATAAATAATTGTAGATTTTTCGGGACAGTACGCTAATTGAGTTTGACGGTCAGGTGGAGTTGTCCCTAAAAAAAGGTAAAATAATCCCATCAAACAATGAATCCCACATCACAAAATTATATGTGGATCTAAATATTTCAAGGAGCATGCATGATTCAGTAATACCCATAACGGTCCATAAGTATATATCATAAGCAATTTCCAGGAGCATGATTTTTAATTCCCCGAATTTTTTTTCAATTCTTGCGTTGCGGACATGATTCAGATTTGCTTCTTGTTATCACGTTGACTGTGGGTCGAGCCGAGTTGATCGTAGAACGTTTTCAATAATCCGTTCGCATTCGAGTTCGAACTTGTACTTGGCTATTCATTCGATACTCGAATATACTCGAGTTCGTTCACTCGGGATTTTTCAAAGAAAAATTCGATTTGAACTCGTATTCAATAAGAATACATTTATCAAAGTCTGAATTCGAATTCATCGTCTACTTTCATGCCATCAAGTGATTATGACCAATGGAGGTTGGTCCAAGTAATAAGCAGTTTGAATCTGTTTAAGAAAAATTTCAATTTCGAGTTTCATCGTATACGGAAAACTCCGTTGAAAAACTTATCCACCATTATTGCATTAGTACTTAATAATAAGGAACAAAAAAGAGGGAGGAACAATTAAAAAAATTGGAGCAATCTGCAACAAGGACATGGCGAAGGAACGAAACGTGCAACTTCTTCGTTAGCAGGTTTATTTCCTTGCCGCGTTTAAGATCAAACTAGAAATAAATCAATCACAAATGGGATGACATTTTTTAAGTGAAAAGAGCTCCATACATCAATTATAAATTTAAAGCCAGGAATTGGCCACTGTCTAGAACCCAGAGTTTCTGGGTAAATAAATCCCATCGAAATTTCCTACTTGCTATACATGGAAGCAAAAGTTACGTCGACTACAGGAAATTCTCAGAAATTCAAAAACTTATAGTAGCTGCTGACATGTATAGAATAACCCTAACTATACAAATCGTCTTCGTCTGCTGCACCACCTGAAGCTGCAAAAGGATCGGCTGCAGCTGGCCCCGACGTTTGCTCCGGAAATCGAAATTCAGACCCGAACCCTCTCGACTGCTGCAATGTTTGGGCAAAAGCTTGGTACTTGCGGATGTCAGCATCACTAACACTCCTTCGTGCAAACTTCATGGATTCTTCAAAGTGTGCAGCTCTTATCTCAGGTACCTCATCTACAACATCCTCCTCCATAGCTTCAGGGTTATCGCTTCTCCTCCTCTCTCTCTCAATATCCTGCAAAACATTAAAGTTCAAGCCTCGTCCTATACCATTATCCAAACGTGGAAAACCAAAACATGTCAGAAATACAGAAGTTTACCTTCTCAATGTTCTCACGAATGGCATATTTGCACGCCCGTTGGCAAATTTCGGTAATATCAGCACCGCTGAAACCCTGTGTGTACTTGGCAAGAGCTCTGAGGTCTACATCTTTAGCAACTGGAGATTTCCTCAGAGCCGACTTGAAAATGTTATATCGGGACTCCTCATCAGGAAGAGGGATATAAATCAATTGATCAAGACGACCAGGCCTCAAAAGTGCAGGATCAATAATGTCAGGCCTGTTGGTAGCACCAATAATGAACACAGTTTTCTTGGAGTTCATGCCATCCATTTCAGTAAGGAGTTGATTCAAGACTCTATCAGCAGCACCCCCGGCATCTCCTACACTGCTTCCCCTCTGTGTAACATAGGAAAGTATAAATCAAGGTAACAGAGAATAAAACAACTAGAAATTCACATAAAAAGCAAGCAACAAACCTGGGTAGCAATCGAATCTAATTCATCAAAGAATAAGACACATGGAGCAGACCCGCGAGCCTTGTCAAATATTTCTCGTACGTTAGCCTCGCTCTCTCCAAACCACATGGTAAGTAGTTCAGGTCCTTTAATACTGATGAAGTTTGACTGGCATTCATTAGCGATAGCCTTGGCAAGAAGAGTTTTCCCACAACCAGGTGGCCCATAGAACAGTACTCCCTTTGAGGGTGACATACCGAACTTCTCAAATTTCTCAGGATGCTCCACCGGATATTGTACAGTCTACATGACAAACGAATGAATATTAAACAGTCAATTTTGTGCAAAATATGAAAACAAAGAACGAAAAAGGAAAACTTAGGTGTTTTGAACCCAGTTCTGAATCAGAAATTACCTCTTGAAGCTCTCTTTTGACATTCTCAAGCCCTCCAATGTCTTCCCAAGTGGTATTTGGGACTTCAACAACAGTTTCACGCAAAGCAGACGGGTTGCTTGTGCCAAGAGCAGTCTGAAAGTGCTCATTTGTAACAGCCATGGAATTAAGTATCTCAGCATCTATGGTGTCATCTTCTAAATCAATGACATCCATCTTTTCTCTTATACACTGCAGTGCAGCCTCAGTGCAAAGAGCTGCCAAATCGGCACCAACATATCCATGAGTGTCTTTTGAAATTCTTTCTAGATCAACTTCGTCAGAAAGCTTCATGTTCTTTGTATGAATGCGAAGAACTTCAAGACGGCCCACTTCATCAGGCACACCAATATCGATTTCCCTGTCAAATCTTCCAAACCTCCTCAGAGCTGGGTCAATGCTGTTAGGACGATTAGTTGCACCCATCACAATAACATGAGCACGGGACTTTAGTCCATCCATTAGAGTCAAGAGTTGTGAAACAATTCTTCTCTCAACTTCTCCATTTGTCTTCTCTCTCTTGGGAGCAATAGAATCAATTTCATCAATGAAGATGATAGATGGAGCATTCTTCTCTGCTTCTTCAAATGCTTTCCTCAGGTTGCTCTCACTCTCTCCAGCCAACTTTGACATGATCTCTGGCCCATTAATGCAGAAGAAAAATGCACCAGTTTCATTAGCAACTGCTCGAGCTATCAAAGTTTTTCCGGATCCAGGAGGTCCGTAAAGCAGAATTCCCTTTGGTGGCTTGACACCAATGGACTTAAAGAGCTGAGGATGCCTTAGTGGAAGCTCTACTAACTCACGAATCTGTGCCATCTGTTTGCGAACACCACCAACATCATCATAACCAATCTCATCCAATCGATCTTCATCTTCCCTTCTGATGGGCTCTCCCTCACAGAAGATCTCTGTATCAGGGGCAACAACACAGTACTCGGGAGGATCAGTCTCAATAACCTTGAACTCTACACTTCTCATTCCTCCCCTTACAAGGAACATATCACCTTTCCTCACGGGGCGATATGCCTCCAGGAAGTAAGCTGCAAACATCAGAAAACAAATCAAACAAACAGTAGCAACAAACATAAATAACAACTACATAGTTCTGGGCCCAAAGTTTTACAAGATAACAAAATAACCAGAATAAGCTAGGACTAACAACATGCTCCCTCCGTTTCTGGCTAAGAGGCAATATTTCAAAGTCAAACTTTTCAATTTGGAACTTTACCACAATATGTTTTATGAATCGCATAGATGTTAGAACTTCCTTTTTCTCTAGTCTCTATAATAAGCGAGGAAACTATAATTTGAACAAGAAAGAAAACCTTTGAGAAAAATACAAACTAGTTAAAGTTTGAATTTTTTAAAAGTGGACTCTTTGAATGAAGCATTTCATAATAGAATAGTGAATAGAGGGAGTATCTATCAGCGTTACATTGTACGCTTTTCAAAACCATTTCATCCAAGTTGATGAAACATCTTTAAAAATTCGCTTCCCAAGACCATTCCAAGCTGATGAAACATCTTTAAAAATTCAAACACAGAACAGTGTATACAAGAAATTATGCCCTCTGATGCATTCCTAAAACAACACCAATCCTTTTCCATTCCACTATAGAGTCGTATCTTCAAACTATAGGCTTCACATTGATCTTAAGATTACCAGAACTATTCTAATCCCTAAAATTAAAGGTACAAATGCAAATTCATTTAAATTCAACCATGTATCCAAACATTTCGTGGAAAGATTACTTTCAAAAGTGGACTCTTAGAAGGCAAAACAGAGTAATGTGAAGGGCATACAACTGGTCATAATATAAAATTAGTACTATCTCCAAACTAAGTAGGAAACAGATTGATGTTTTCTGCACATAAAGAAAAAATCATGCTGAAACAATATGGGTTTCCATTCAAGTCATTATTTTAGAGCTGCATATATCATCAAGACTAAACATGATATCAACTACAATCATAGTTTCCAACCAAAAAAAAGGATAAAAGATTGAACAGGTACACTTACGTTTCAAATAGGCATCAAATAGGTTGCCAGTGACACCTTCAATGGTATCATCCACTGGAAGAATGTGTACGCGTTTCCCATATTTGACATCGGCACACTGATGCACTGAAACAACGTCCCCAAGCCGGACCCTCAAGTTTGATCTGACAACCTTGTTCATCCTGATTTTTGGTTCATCACATGTATCATCAGCTAGGGCAATACAGATCGTATCTTTTCTTTTCTTCCCCTGGAAACACAAATAATAAACAAGAGTAAATAAAACACCAAGGGAAAAGCAAAAGACCTGCAGTACAAAACAATATCCATGTCTAACAAAACAAACGAAGGCTATCTCATGAAAACCCTAGAGTTTATGAACCTCATTGCACTACAGGGTTTGACGGGTTAAAGTAAATATCTAGAGATATCAATAACGTGTGAGTCACCTACATGGTACGGCTAAAAGAAGAAACACAGCCACATTCAATATAATCATGCATATGAATTGATATAAAAGTTTTAACCTTTTATCAGTTTAAGCAAAGAAATACATGAATCACAATAAAAACTAGGATTAGCCCAATCATTACATCATTGTCTAAATATCTCTGGGCTATATACAATCCCTAATATAACCTCAACAAGTACCACATCCAGTGGGGGTGCCTGGGGGGCGGGTGGGTGCGGCCGACCCCCCCCCCCCCCAAGGCCAAAAATCTTTCATAGGAGCGGAGAAAATTCGACCATCCGCACCCACCATGGCGTTTCCGGCGCACCCCCGATCTTTTCCGGCGACCTAGGCTGTTGGAAGAAGACGGTTTTTTTTTTTTTATGAAAATTAATTTTAAAAACGACGTAGTTTT
>JAOWAN010000014.1:7289155-7299581 GCA_028566635.1 Lobelia cardinalis
GGGTGGGGGAGTCAAAATCAAAATCATCGGAATGCACATGACGCATGCGCTCAGGATGGAATTGAAGACCCATGATGGACTTACCTTCCTCAGGATTATAAGCATTAGGATCATAAAACCCTTCAATCAAACCATCTGGTGCGAAAGCCATTGGCACATATCGAGGAACCAATTTCTTAACACCCTGATGATGATAGCTGTTCACCAGAATCTCCCTCTTTGCACCCATCAGAGAGTCTTTACACCAATCATCCAAAGGGGTATTTTCAACCACTTTCACAACATGCCGATAAATATATTTCATAGTTATTTTCACATTTTGGGCCTGGTTTGTGGGATGTTTTTTGATATTTTCTGTAAATAAGGATAAGGTAGAGTGGTTTTGGAGCTTGATTGAGGTATTTGTGCTGATTTGAGACGAACATACCTAGAAAAGCAATCATTGAAGTTGTTTATGCTGATTTTTGAATAAAAGGTATTATTGGTATAAAAGAGGTGATAGCGAGAAATTTTGGGGTGATATTTAGCACCACCCAAAAAAAAATCTCAAATTTTGGCACTCTCTCCTCCCTAGGTCGATACAAAAATTACAACAGCTTCGTTTGAAACAATAATTC
The DNA here is from genome assembly GCA_028566635.1 of Lobelia cardinalis. Taxonomy (NCBI): domain Eukaryota; kingdom Viridiplantae; phylum Streptophyta; class Magnoliopsida; order Asterales; family Campanulaceae; genus Lobelia; species Lobelia cardinalis. Next base: position 7,289,773 of record JAOWAN010000014.1, read on the forward strand.
GATGGCAATCACCTGAAGTTACACTTTAATCGTTCTCTTTCTCTCTCTCTAAAAACTGTTTGTGGATATAGTAGATGAAGCAACATTGAAACCAAAGTTTGATCCTTTACGTATTTCCTCCCCGACCCTAATGTTCGGATCTTTTTTATTCTCTCTCTAATTTTCTCTATTCTTAAATTTCCATGTTTGCGTACGTAAAAAGCCCTAGATTCAAATTCATGTTGTAATTTTACTAGGATGGATCTCCTCATTTCCATCCAGATATTAACATTTTTAGTTTTGATTTGTTCAACTTTATCAATATATAATCTTGGGTTCGAAAACTTTTCCAACATTGATATTATCACAATAATCGAGGGTTTGTAAAGTGGTTTATTTTAGGGTTAGTAAAATGGTTATTTTTAAGTCTGATTCCTTAAAATTTAGAACTGATTTACCTCAAAACATCCAAAGAAGTGTGGAGTTTGAATGTGGGTTCAAGTGGTAAACCTACTCCACCCAAAAGGACGTCAATTGTTTTTATGCAATTGTAAGATTTGTGCTAATTTTTATTGTTTTGTAAGAAGAGAGTATAGTCTGTTGGTGTAGATCTTTGTTGGGAGTGCAGTAATGAAACCCGTTTATCAATAAAGGGTATTATTGGTATAAAAGGGATGATGCGGAGAAACTTAGCGGTGCTCAATGCCGTCCTTATTTTTCTCCCTACCGTCCCTCAAATGTCGAAAATACCCTTTTTATGTTTTTCTAATTACAGCCCTTCTAAATACCGTCCTTATTTTTGTCAGTCTAATGCTCACAATCCATTTGACGAAATGTCAGTAACTAACTTGATCGAATTTGTAGAGTGTTCATCGTTAACATGCACGAATCCGTTAACAAATAATTCTCCCGCATGTAAAATCCCAATATCCTTTCATTTCATGCAGCAGTTCGACACATGACCAATATACAAAAATGAGACTGTCCTTCGTAACTTGTAGAAAATATGGGGCCGGTACTGTATTGCTCTTATTTTTTAAAAGTTTAAAATATAACTACAATTCAAAGAAACCTAACTGCTAAATAAACTAGAACTCTAAATCAAAGTCCTCAACTAATAGCCAATAGATATAGAGCCCATCAAGAACATCAGTACAGGCTCCATTCCAAACTCAAAGATGGATTCATAGTAGAGTCTCCTCCGTATGCGACTTATTCAACACCTCAATTTTCTAGCCATTGAGATTTGAGATTTTTTTATGAATAGGGGTAATTTTGGTATTAGAAGAATGGTAATGAGAAAATGAGGAGCGAAATTTAGCAACTCACTTTGTTTATATAGACACACTAGTGATCCACTAGGTGAAGAATTTTAAGAAAATAAAAAGAACAAAGCCCATTTGTTTCTGTTAAAATGGGCTTAACAAAATTCTGAACTGTGACAAAGGATGAATTTTCCTCTTTATAAAGCTGAAATGAAATGGACTACCTTAGAACACTAACAAATATAACAAAACCAACACTAATTTACATGTCTGTCTCCTCATGCTGCCATGCCGTTGACCACAGCTCGAATCTTGACCTTGACATCGTCGATGAATTGATCAAAATTTTTCTGCGAGGATCCATCGTTCGTCGATGACAATGCACTCTCTAGGGTGATTTTCACTCTCTTGATCTCATTCCGTAGCTTCTCAGATGTTTCACCGTGCATTAGCCGGTTTATCTTCTCGGCTACCTCCTCCCTTGTTACCGATTTCTTGTCACATAAATTGATCCCAATCTTCCAATCATCCACCACTAATTTTCGGTTGGTTAATTGATCGGTCACCAAAGGAAAGCATATTAATGGGACACAACACCACATACTTTCCAGTAACGAGTTCCATCCACAATGTGTTAAGAACCCTCCGATGGAAGGATGTGAGATAACCGCGGCTTGATTGCACCATGTCACGATCAACCCTCGATCTCTAACTTGATCATCAAATCCAACGGGCAAAAAATCCGTATCATCCGAGCTTACAATATCTGGCCGGAGCACTAAAATGAAATTAACCCTACTATCTAAAAGCCCATGGGCTATTTCCACAATGTCATGTTTACTCGTATGAGCATAGCTACCAAATGAAACATACAAAACGGACCGTGATGGTCGGTTGTTGAGCCATTGCGTGCAGTCCGACTCGGACCAAAGGCTCGTAGCCACGGGCTTTTTGGTGAATCCGGGTGGGAAAATGGGCCCGATTGCATACGTCGGTTGCCGTTGGTTCAAGGCGGAGATGGTTTCGGGTTCGAGCTCTTGAACTGTGTTGCAAAGCACGAAATCTGCACTCTTGACATCCTCGAATGCCTTGTATATAATACGGTGTACCGGAGTTGTTGTATCCGTGGCTTGGAGATACGACATCAAATCCGTTGGCTTGATCGAACGGACCCCAGGTATGTATTCTATGATGTCCGTCCGATTATCTAATCATTGTCATATATAAAAAAACATGATGACTGCTATAACATGGAGCAAAATCATTGTGCTAAATATTATTGGTGTTTAATTTCTTAGCCTAGGTAATTGTATCAATCATTTTTGTGATGAATCTTTACATCTTGAAAGAAGGTCCAAGCTTTTGAATATTGGAAAGGTGCCAAATTTCCCCAGTTGGAATGGTGCAAAATAAATTTGTGTAAAGTGGACCCTACCATGGAAGAAGGTAGTAGTATTGCAATTTGCAGCCAGTCAATGACAGCTACTCCATGTTCTTAAAACAAATCTCTTATTTAATTTTGAAAAAAAAACATTATAATAATTATTTAAAAAATCATTTATAGCTTTCAAATAACATTGCAGGGGTTAGTGAGAAGGAGGAGATGGTATATGGAACACTTAGGTTCGATTACGAGTACTACATATGGTAATATTGAGTGATATAATACTGTTCATAATATAAATATGAGTTTATAAATTAAAAGACTAAATTATCCCATAATGTGAAAGGTTTAAATGTGGGAAAATAGGAGATAGAATGTGATGTGAAATGTTTGAATTGATTTGTGAGAGTGTATAGGTATATGGACAATAGATGAAATATATTTAATATTGATATATAATATTGAATGATATTTGTGTAATATTATAGAAATATGTGATATATATGATGTAAGTGATATTATAATATAGGAAAATGTTAGATTCGTGATCTCACCCTTAAACACTTTTAATAACAAGTGTCACTTTTTTAAAAAAAATTAACATGAAGATCATAAAATTAAACATGATAATTTATGTTATAATATCAATGATATAATTTTCATTTTTTATAAAAAGTGACACTACTAGTTCCTAGTAGGGAGTGCATAAGCACTTCATATAATTTCCAAAAGAAGGAGGTATGGAATTGAAATTTTCTGCATCTTATCTTATTTTAAAAATGAAACGTCTTTTAAATTAATTAGAATTTAAAATTTGAAAAATTACCTTTTATATGCTTGAAATATTTTTTTTAAGTGAGATATAAAGTAAAATATTATTTGAGATAGAAAATAGAAATGGATGGGTGTGAATCAATTAATGTAAGTTTAAAATCAAAATGAAAAAAAGAGAGCAATTAAGGAGGAGGGGGGGGGGGGTTGGGGTTACGTACCTTTAGAATCAAAATGGCCATTCTTCCGTAGCATATCCAAGTGATAGTACAAATTCAAAATCAAAGCGGGCTCCGTCCAAAACGACACATTTACAAGTCTATACTTCCTCGCAATCGTCGACGGCCATACGTAAAATGTGTCCGCAATCAAACAAGTTATCGAAGGATCCGACCGAACCAAATCCCCAATCAGCTCATCGACGTGGGCTGAAAACACGTGCAATATACCCTCCATGAATTGGTCGTGGTTGAGGGACCGGTCGAACCCCAGCGGGAATCCGTCGTTCACCGTGGCGTAACGTATGTCGAGGCCCGATTTACGCGCCTCGACGAAAATGTCGTCGTCATTGTTCTTTGATGATTTGGTGATTTGGTGGTGAATGAATTGGGTGTTAATGAAGGTAATGGTGAAGCCCTTTGATGCAAGCTTCATGGCAAGATTGACAAATGGGATTATGTGACCTTGCATTGGGTATCCTATCATGATTGCATGAGGCTGTTGTTGAAGGTTCGGACCAGCCATTGTGTGCTGGTGTGTGTGTGTGTGTGTGTGAGAGAGAGAGAGAGAGAGAGGGAGGTGGGGTGAAGACGAAGTAATGTACAAGGGAATATACCACAAATAATTAGACTATACCTATGGCTATGGCCGAGCGTTAAACAAGCTAGTGGGAGAATTTTTTTTTGTTTTTTTCTTGTTTTTTTTTTCTCCACAACTACTACTACTAGTTAAATGTTGTCGGTTGGTAGAGCACACCATGAAAAGTTTTTCTCATGTTTCCATTATGTATCCATCCAATTTCAGAGCAATGAATTTTAAATCTCCTTCCTCCCCTCCTTTTCCCTTCTTTCTCTCCCCTCCCTTCCTTTGAGTTAAAGATTTTTTGTTTTAAATAATATTATATTTTTAAAATTTAATCTCGATCATTTATTAATAAATTACAATTTTTAAAATTTAAATTATTATTCAATTAACGATTCTGATCTCACCTGTAAAACTAATTTCATAAAATGTCACAAATACAAATTTAATATCTATTCAGTCCCCGAGTCCCCAAGGCTATATGAACATTTAGAAATTGATTGACTAAAAATTTTGAAAAAAAAAAGTAATAAGCAAAATACTCTCTCGTCGTATACATATCTATAAATTTCTACTTTTCGGTATCAATTAAATTTAATTTTGATCAAGAAATTGACATATATTTATTGTCTTTCAGGTTCTAAACTTCAAATGTCAAAATATAAACTAAAAATCAATTAATAACTATTTTTATAAATTTAATACTCCCTCCGTCTCAAATATATTAGATGGTTATGAGACAAAAATTTATGGATTAAGATTGAACATTTAATACATTTATTGTTTATTTATTTTTTTCTATTTTTACTCTTATTAATGGTCAACTTAACTTTAACTTACAATTGATTTACTTTATAAATAGATTGTATTGTTAGGAATATAATGAGAAAGTAAACAATAAATGTTCATTAAAAATTGAAATGATCAAAAAATTTGAGAAAATAAAAATAAAAAATTGACCAATATAAATAAGACTGAGGGAGTAATATTTATTAAAATTTTGTAAATGTTTGATTTAAATTAAATTTAGTTTTTAAAAAGTGAAAATGGTAAGAAAAAATCCGAACAGAGATAGTAATGATACTTGAAAGATAAAATAATTGTCCCCTCCAACAAAAATCTTCTAATTCCGCTCCTGATTTTAAGAAACGTATTCAATGAAGTTAAGATTTTTTTTTTTTTGTCTTATTTAATGTTGTATTTTATTTTTAATTTCATGCTAATCGTTTAAAAGATGAGCCTAAATTAATTATAAATTTTAGATAATTGAATATACATCAATATTTAAAGATATGAGACGGAGGAAGAGACACGAAATAAGACCGGGATCGAAAATACAGATTCTATTCAATGAGTTTGTCAAGTCACATATCATGTTATTAATGTGGTGTTAAGTTTTACATGTTAAAAATTGAAGAAAACAATAATTCACCCATTTTAGGGCATGCATGGTAATGGGACAACTCAAATGTAACTGTCCAATAAATGCATCACACTAACGATGGCCGTGGTGTATCTTTTATTTAATCATCAGACTTGGAATCTTTTATTTAAAATTATTTTTCATTTTATCTTTCTAAAATTTTACAACAACAATCGCTTTGACAAGTGATGCTAAAAGTTTAAACTCTAAAATGTAGTTAATAATAATTTAGAATGTATGTCGCTTTTCAAAATTTATATAACAAGAAACAAAAAATTATGGGAATGACTATTTGCACAGCATATAAGTGTTTATTTTAGTACACAAAATATTTGGACAAAAAAAATCTTTATTAAAAAGTTTTGTGTACCCTTAATTTTAAATAAAAAGTAACAAAATTATTACTAGCTTCTTAAATATTTAATACAATACACAAATATACAATTATAAACTAAACAAGTGACATTAATACTTTATTTTCATCAATTAAGATAATCTCACTGCCTTTATTGTTATTGTTATTGTTATTGCTTTATTTCGTTTTATTTTATTAATCTCACTGCCTTTATTTTTACGAAGAAAAAAAAGCACTTACTATTTTTATTTTATTTTTTGCCCCACAGTAATTATCTAATTAAACAATGCAATATCGAGAAACTAGTGGTTGTTTATGTTAAAGGAAAAGGAAAATAATTAATTTGAAAATCAAATCCCAATTATTGTGTATTGAAATTTTATTTGACCTAATTAAACTTGTTTAATTGGTTGGAATCACGTTAGTAAGTAAAGGGGGAATCAAGGGGTGGCTCAGTGGTAGAGTCGAACTTTACAGTATGTAAGGTCTCAGGTTCGATCCCTTCTCATGCCTCCTTGGGAACCAAAAAAAAAAAAAAAACGTTAGTAAGTAAAGGTAATGAATTATGAATTGATGAATGTGTCAGATCATTATATATTAATCTTCATAATTAAATGTTTTTTTTTTTCATCCACGAACATAAACTACAAAGCCATAACTGGCACCACCAAAGCACTTGTGGGGACCACAGCTTGCATATAATTATTTATTTTAAAACTATATTGGGGATAGCGTAATTATCCACTTGTAGTTAATTAATTAATTCCTTTAGATTAAGGTTAGAAGGTGGACATATAATAATATAAGCATTACCTAATTAATTAATTATTATTATTATTATTAAAAATATGAAAACGAAAATCACTACTCCTAAACACATTACTTTAGTCCAACAACTTCTTAGCAATGACGTATTAACGACTTCAAATAGTCCTTTGCACTAGAAAACCAATTATTTTCGCGCCAAATTTTACTTGATGGATGCTCATGTACATGTGGTAACAATCGCTAGTGGTCTTTTTCTTCGATTTTCGCATTGACACACTCGATGAATTGGTCGAAATTTTCTTGCGATGATCCATCTTGGTGCAATGCATTCACTATGGTCTTTCGCACTTTCTTGATGTCATTTCTTAAATTCTCTGATGTTTTCATGCTCATCAATAAGTTGATCTTCTCCGCAACTTCCTCCTTTTTAACCAAATTCTCGTCACATAAGTTGATTCCGATCTTCCAATCATCCACTACTAACTTCCGATTCGTAAATTGATCGGTCAGTAAAGGGAAACAAATTAATGGGACGTCACACCAAATACTTTCCAGTATCGAGTTCCACCCACAGTGAGTTAAGAACCCTCCAATCGACGAATGTGACAAGACAACCGTCTGATGACACCAAGGCACGATCAACCCCCGATCTTTGACTTCCTCTACAAATCCAATGGGCAAGAAGTCTGTATCATCCGAACTCACAATATCGGGCCGGAGAACCCAAATGAAATTGACCCTACTTTCTAAAAGCCCATGAGCTATTTCCACAATGTCATGTTTACTAGTGTGAGCATAGCTCCCAAATGAGACATACAAAACTGACCCAGAAGGTTTCTCACCGAGCCACTGGGTGCAGTCCGACTCAGACCACAGGCTCGTAGGCACGGGCTTTTCGGTAAACCCGGGAGGGAAAATGGGTCCGATTGCATAGACGGGTTGGTTTTTATTGAGGGCTGAAATTGTTTCTTTCTCAAGTTCTTGGACTGTGTTGCAAATGATGAAATCTGCTCTTTTAGCACCCTCCCATACAGCCTTGTAAATGATTCTGTGCACCACGGTTGTAGTATCATCTGCTTGGAGATATGACATAAGGTCCGTTGGTTTGATGGAATGGACCCCGGGTATGTAATCTATGGGATCCTGGCGTTTATCTGCACATATGTAACACCTTAAATTATTTCACAACATATAATATATTTTGAGAATAAAAAAGCCTCTTTCTAACTTAATGATCATAGATTTTTATTATTATTACTATTCAATTAGATCCTAAAGATCGTAAAAAATGAGTGAATCTTGAGACCGACAGAGTGACCATCTTTTAAGGTTTCAATGATCTTTAAAATGTGCATAGATCCAAGTTGTGAGTTGTTATAGTTTGAATAAGTTGACAGCCCCAAATAAAGATGAATTTATAAGGACATGTAAAATCGTACCTTTGGTATCAAAGTGACCATTTTTCCTCAACAAGTCCAAGTGATAGTATAATGTTAAAATCAAAGCCGGCTCAGTCCAAAACGAGACATTAACAAGCTCATACTTCTTGGCAGCCATCGATGGCCACACGAAAAACGTATCGGCGATCAAGCAATTGATGGACGGATCCGATCTGACTAGATCGCCAACAAGTTCATCCACATGAGCCGGAAAAACATGTAATAACCCCTCCATAAACTGGTCGTGATTGAGGGACCGATCGAACGCTAGTGGAAAACCGTCGCTAACGGTCGCGTAACGTATGTCAAGCCCCGATTTGCGTGCTCCAGCGAAGATGTCTTCGGAGATGATGCTGTTGGTGGTGCCGTTTGTTGGTTTGGTGATCTGGTGGTGGATTGATTGAGTGTTGATGAAAGTGATGGTGAAACCTTTTGATGCAAGCTTCATGGCAAGATGGACAAAGGGGATTAGATGACCTTGGAGTGGGTATGATACCATGATCGCATGAGGGTTTTTAAGGCTCTTTGCCATTTCTTCTCTTTTGGGTGTTTTGTGTGTGTTGTGTGTGTGTGAGAAAGAGAGAGAGAGAGAGAATAATGTATATCTATGGGAAGTAACATTAGACTATATTATAAAAGTATCTGTTTCATGTCATTGTACTAGGTTATGATACCATGATCGCATATGGGTTTTTAGTCTGATTACAATAAAATTTTAATTATAACAATGTATGACCTCTAACTCCCTCGGGGACCCACAACACATACTCCTTTTTCCTTTGTCTTATTTTGTGTGTGTGTGTAGAGATCTATTAAATTTCTCCCATCATTGAAGAATTAGTTAGAATATAGTGCTTTTCTTTTAGGGCTTCTTGTGAGGTATACAGTTTATAGGGTAAATATAAAAAGGATTAATATCATTTTAGATCCTAATATTTTCGTGGAATTTTGAAATAGGTCCCCAGATCTCAAAAGTTTCGAAATAGATCCTAACGTTGCATTTTTATTTCGAAATGAGATTTTTTTGACGGATTCGTTAGAAACTTAATGAATTTCAACTTACGTGCAAAATACGTGAGTTTTATAAGGACTTTTCTATCATTTTATCCCTATATAAAGTTCAGGTCTTAAAATAAAATTTATCAAAATAAACCTTAATATTTTTTCAAATTAAATTAAATTTTATTTAGAATTAATTATAATTAAATATAAAACTTTAGTTAAAAATTAATTATAAGTAAAAATTAATTAAATGTTTTTAAAAATTATTCCTTAATTAATACCTTAATTAATTATTTCTTAATTAAGCAATTTCTTAATTCCTTAATTAATCTTTTCTTAATTATTAATTTTTTAATTAATTAACCCTAACAACCACCAACAACCTCATTACACCACTAGCAAACCACCAATCTCCACCCCAACACCTCCACCAATCTCCACCCACCGCCACCAACCTGAAATCACCACTGAAGATACCAAAAAGTACGAACAACCTCGCGAGCACTTACGTGCACGATATATGGTCAAGGGCCCCGATCACTGGGAAGGATATTTGGAATACAGCTGCATGGCCGTATAATGGTCGGATGCTCGCTAAGCGAGCAGAACAGCCCGGAACCTC
>JAOWAN010000014.1:7315153-7337866 GCA_028566635.1 Lobelia cardinalis
TGAAAAATATTAAAAAGTATATAGTTCTTTTTCCTAAATATGAAGTAAAAGAAAATATTTGCTAACTTTATTTTATTATTGTTTATAAAGAAATAAAGTCAAAGTTTTCCTTTGCCATTCCTTGGTCAACGAAAAGAAAAAAGTATTACAATGGGACAAGACAAAAGAAACTTCATGTTGGTCATACTACAAATGCATACCCCCCCCCTGCTATAAATTAATTTTAAACATTGTACTATCTTCGAACATAAAAGAGACAAGAGAGAATTAATTACCTCTACTACAGAGCCTAAGTAGAAGGAAGACAATCTCTTTTCACTTGGCTCTGCTTCGTCTCTCTCCTTGCCGATTTCTCCTTTCTTTCTCTCTCTTTCCGTAGACTTCTTCTTGATGTAAAGAATTAGTGATAGTAACCAACATGTACTACCGTATATATGTAATCGTAGAGAGCTGACCCTAAGGATCCTCTAATCGACTTCAATTCTTTCCCGATTCTAATTCAGAATTAATTAAGGTAAATTTATTTTATCAACAAAATTTGCACCTCAATCACAGATTCTCACTCTTTTAAAGAAATTTGCACATGTCTAATTAATGTCGAGGGTAGAATCGTCTATACACATTAACTAACTAATATAATTAAAAAGATTAATTTATGAAATCCTCGGATGTAACGCCCTGTTAGGACCCCACGATGTAAAGGGCGTCGACACACAGTTTATGCACTTATCTTTAGAATCATAAAAAAAAAGAACTATTTAACTCTTAAGGAACGTAAGAAAGAAAAGACAAAAACAAAAGGAAGGTAGACAGGTCCGCCGGGGGGGAGGGGGGAGAGAGAGAAAAGAAGAGCAATGAAAGAACAGAAAGAATTGAAAATAATCTTAAAAGATAAAAGCGAACTAGACTCCGAAGCCGAAAAAGAGAGGCGACGATTGCCGGAATAGATGCATGGAATGAGCTTTATTATAGGCTACTAGGAGCAAGAGGTCTCATATTATTTTATATCCTATTTCAGAAGTTATATTGCATTGCCTTTAGCGATAATAGACAGAATTATTGCCCTAATCTTATTTTTGCAGCAGCCTGGTGGGCTGAGGATAGAGAGGACTGGAAAAACGAGCGTCGTCATCTATGCAATGATGACTGAGACTACCTTGAACGCTTGAACATTTCTTATCGTTCAGATAATCCCTTCTAGCCTACCTTTATCTAGGATTCTTGTCAACCTAGTAGGTAAGTGCAGGATCACGTGTTGTAAAAGATGCAAATCAAAAGCTCATCGTACCAAATGTGAAAACAAGTGGTGTGAAACTAATGCTTAAATATTGATCCAGCAATTTCTCTCCCAACATCCAAGTGAAAAGAGTTAATAAGGGATTATGTAATGGACGGAAGGAACCTCAGTAAAGATGTAAAGGAGGTTTCCGAGCACTGTAACAGTTACTGCACCATTAAACTGAGTCTTAAGCAGTGCAATAAAAATTTCAAGGACCGAAAACTTCTAGATGGTCAAGAATATAGCTAGTTGTTCGTGATGAAGTATATAGCTATTTGCCCAGGTAGAGATAAAAATGACTTATAATATTAAGAATTCATGCTTCTTACTAAATCATCTTTTCTTAATGGAATTAAGGAAATACAGAATCATATGCTCCGCAGTTGGGTAACAGAAAATCACCTGATCTCCGTCGGGGTCTTGCTACTTTCACAGAGGCTGAGTCCCCTTTGGAGTTGTTACGATTTGTACCCGTGTTTGCATTGCGCCTAACTGCAGATCCTTTTGCAGAACCTAGCTTCTGAATATTTTGACTGTCAAGAAGTACCAATTTCACTGTACCCTGTTTTGTGACAGGGGCTGAAGGTGCTGTAGAACAGTTTTCCTTCTGAGAATGCCGTCTCCTCATCCTCCTCTTCCGGTCTTTCATTACTTGGTCCTCCTTCATGACAAGAAAAACAAGTCAGCCAAATTACGGAGACAAAATCTAATCTCACTTGCAAGAATATACAGTACTCTCAAGTTACAACTAACCAAAGTCTCTATGAATATCTTAAACCTCCGGGGCTTCAGATGAAGCTTTGACGCCTTACAGCTGTAGGTTTCCAGTAAAGACCACCTGTAAAAGAAATTCCCTCGTAAAGCAAAGAATTATGTCTGATATGCCAAATTAAAAATAATAACCTAAATAAGGCACATATCTTATCAACCTAGATTTATATTCAGTAGTCCCTTCATTTCAAAATTGTCCACTATTCCTTTTCAGGGACTTTCAAAACAATCGCCCATTTTGAAAGCCATTTTTGGATCATAAAGGATGGTTTGAAGCCAGAATTTTTCCTTGGACCCATAGAGAAATTTGTGACCCAAACTCTTTCATTTCTCAGGTCAAATAGATATCTCAAAACTATGGACCAAGTCAAGCATGACACTCATTTTGGAAAGGAGGAAGTATTTTCACTACTTGCTATGCAATTTTCACAAAAACACTGCGCAGGTAGTATTAAATGCAGGACTTCATCTCATGGGGCTAATTGAGGCAGCATTATAATGCCATTAGGCTGCTTTATTTATTAGTGGTTAAACTAAAAATGTGTACATCTTCATCATTAAAAGCTGTACCAGATCATCATTTAATTACACTTCACCCCATTAAGTAACAGGTCTTGCGTACGGAAAATTTCTTTTTTAAGTTTGTTAAGAAAATGTAATTACTTCAATGCATGGTTGGTGGAACTAACAATAATCATGTACTGATATACAGCATATACTACTACATTTTCTTAAACAAAATAATTGATCCAACAACTCATGAACCGAACATAGGGTAGGCTTATTTCAGTCAACAAATCTTCAGAAAATAAACCAAGGAAACAAACATATTAACTGCAGAACATTTATGAAAAACACAAGTGTTTGTAGAAACTCAAACTTCCTCTCGCAACATTTTATAAACAAAAAGCTTTAGACCACGAACTAGAACAATATGATCACTGAGTACCAAAAGTTTCAGAAAGAATACGCGTGACTTAATTTGTTCAATTTTAGCCCATTATACTGGCTCAAGTGATATTTCTCTTTCTATCCATATCAAGATTCCATGTTCAGATTATGCCATAATTTGAAAAATGCTTGGTACTCATAAACATAGTACCATGAAAGATTATGTGCAACATATATGGGTGTTATTAGCTCAAGGGATCAATTTGGGATAAGATAAAACCCACATCTCAGCCTGAACACAAGAATGTAGAATAGCTCGCAACGACTACATCTAAGACGATGAAACTCAAAAATAACCCCAATATATAGAAACACAAATAATCACATTGAGCATAAACTTGCTGCTAACATAAGTGAATGAGTTGAGATACAAAGAGGGGCACGTATAAAATATAATTATGGGTACCATCGAAGCATTGCAGAATTAGTGTCTTTAGAGTTTTTGGCATCAAGACAAAGCTCCGGGCCTAGCAACTTGTTCATACGCCTTACAAGACGATAGTAATAATGTCTGACCTGAAAATAACCAAAAGTAAATTGGATATTTTTAAAACACAAGATTGTGTAATTGAACAAAAAGAATAATATATGACATAAACTAAGAGACCGAGGTTAAAGCAAATCACCTGGTCCTTATTTTTACTTTGGACACGACTAGTGATCTTCTCAAAATTCTGGACAAAGACATCATAAGTTTGAATTCAAAATCCAACTGTGAAGTTAAAAGTCAAGTGTGAATGCATGACATAAAACTTGCCTTCCCAACTTGACGAAGTGCTGTGAAGAAGCGTTCCTCCTCTTGACGCGTCCAAGCAGCCCATTGCCGTGTTTGTTTTTTTGCTGCATTGGGAAATTAGAATTTTAATAACGAAAATATTCTTTAGCTCAAACGATACTACAAGGGTCAGAATAGCCCTTTATTGTACCAAAAATATGAATTTCAAATATGAAAGTTCATTAACATACCTGGCTTGGTAGAAGCAACATGATCTTCTACGGAAGAGATTGCAGCACCATCCCCATCCTTATGTAATTCTTTCTCATGATTGAGGCAATCCCCAAGGTCGCAGGAAACCATTGGCTCCATTTGCAAGAAAAATGCATCAGAAGAATGCTGGCAATTTCATGCCTGTTCAATCCTTTAATTTCAATACAGAGCTTCCTTTATCCAATCAATTAGAACCCAAATGCACGCCTAGCAAGGAAAAAGACCAAACAGGTTAGAGCTGACAAAATTCAATTCCATCAATCTAATGTTTATTATTATGAGAGCAGATGTCGTAAAAGCCACACAAATCCAATCCCTTCCTCTTTCAGTGAAATTCGAGTAGACAGATGTCTTAAAGGGAATATAACAGCAAACCAACAGTTATCTAAATCTGAAACCAACCACCAACTCCCCTCAAATACAAACAGATAGCATATTGTGTGATGAATTGAGATAGCCTAATGTGTGATGAGTCCGCAGTACCCTATCTTATTTCTAACTACAAAATGTGTATATCCATCATCTAAAGTTAAAAACAAAAGACTCATGAAACCTCCTCATGATCAAAGATAATACATAATATGAAAAGATAAGAGTGCTTCTCTAGTTTGAGTCTCAAAGCATCAATGACTACCAGTACTCTCCTAAACATTCCTCTGGGTCCACAATCATCTTAACAACTAGATACACTGGTCTGAGGTGGGAAAGGAACCCTAAGCAACAACCAATCCCCAGTTATAGCACACATGAGAATTACAATAAACAGAAACAAATATGCATATTGGCATGGGAAAAAGAAAACCTAGAAAACAATCAATCCCCACATAGCACACATGTGAATTTATATGTGCATATACAAAAACAAGAACACTTAACCAATTACTATACTTGGCAATGATTTGACCCTTATATCAATTTCACCAAAATTTAAGAAAGTAAAATCGTAAACAATAAAAGCTATATCTATGCAAGTTTATCATCCTCGGGGAAATATAGGGTGCTATCATTACAAAATTATGTAACTAACTGAATTCATCAAGTTAATTCCTTTCAAATTCAATTCCTGCTTTATGGAAATATAGTAGTCAAAATTGCAAAGATTTGCTCATATATTAGTCAAAATTGCAAAGATTTACCCATGCCGAGTAGAATCTAATAAACCCAGAGACATGAATTCAATAGCTTTAACTAAACAGCTAATTACCCATATGTACAAGCCAAAACCAGCGCTGTTTTAGACCTAAAAAGTTTTCTAGCAATAATTAAGAAATGCAAATTTAAGATGAATTTTAAACGGAATTACAAACAGAAACTAATACAAGAGAATTGGAAAAGAGAAAGATTTTGCTTACAAGAGAGAGAGAGAGAGAGAGAGAGAGAGAGAGAGAGAGAGAGAAAGGAATCAGACGGAGAAGACGGTGACGTTCAAAACCGAAACCCAGATCCTAACCGACCAGTCCACCACGAAGGTTAAACCGCAGTTGATTTTTCTTTTTTACCCGAGATTTCGAGAGTTCAAAATTTTAGAGCTTTGGTTTTGGCCCCTGTTTGCTCTCTATTTCATTTAGGTTTGGATTAAGGGATAGTGATTTGTGATGATATAATATAACTTTTTGTAATCGTTACAATGAAAAAGTAGAAAAGTAAGTGAATTAAAATTGTGTAATTTATTAAATATTAAATATTACATCATATCATACTTGTGATTCAAGTATTAATTATATGTTCTTACTTTTTTTCTTATTTAGTTTTTATATATAAATGTATTTTATTAATTTTTATTTAAAAGTATAATATATGATAAATTTGATAAGATATTGATGGACTCAAATCGAACTAAAGCTTAACAGGTTCAATATGCTCATATCCTTTTGAAAATATCTCTCATAAGCCCTTCGATTTAAAGGCGATTTGATTAGATCATCTCCATTAACCGTCAGCTCCAAAAAAATATCCAGATCATCTTCTCAGCCTTATTTATATGCAGGCGACTAGGCGATTGATCAGACTCGCCAGCAAAGGTTCTTGCCTTTATCGTCTCGCTTGCCTTACAGAAAACTATTGTGACGATCATGGTAACATGGGCGACCAGCTCATACTTGACCAAATTTTCATACGAAGGCATTTCCATGTAATCATGAAAGAGTCTTGGAACTCAACAACCTTACTAACGTGACTCGCGATTTTCTCTAATGAATAAACACCGGCTAGCAGTCACCCCTATCACGGAAGCAATTCCACGATCCAAGCAATGGCTCCATGCCCCCTCTTCCACGTCCACCGCTCTCCAACCGACGTTCATGAAAGAGTATAAATACAATTTCTCATCCATCTCACCAATGTTACTATCTAATTGCTAATGAAATACTTACACACTTGCATAAAGCATTCCTTGTCTTCTCTATGAGAACATTCACACGCACACTCTTGACACAAAATGTACCTCTGAGTAGTCTTCTCGAAGTTCCTCTTGGTGATTTCGCATCTTCCACTCTTTCGAGTTCTTACTCTCACGCCGAGCGTTTGAGCAAGGTGAAAATCCTCCTTCACCTCAGGCGTTTCTTTGTTCACGCAAATCCAAAACACACTTCAACAGTTCTCAACTTTTAATGAAATAACTTAGAGCCACCCTGACTCACGCCAAATAAAGATCGTGCAATTTCAACACAATAAGATACAATTATCATTGCACAAGTATATTGATATTGGGTCACTTAACTCATTTAAGGCTATTATTTATCTTGTCTTAATATAATACTTAAACTCTTGAAATTAATTAATTTTTTTTAAGATATTGTTAAACGTCTTACCACTAGACCTTATTTTTACAGTAAATATGTATGTACATGATAAATAACTCATAAATCATGAAGTGAATCAAAGTGTGAATTTCTCTACTTTTTTTTAGTTTAGGAGTAGGAGAGGTTGCTTCATTCCGAGGTCAGAACAGATCACAAACTTCTGTAAAAAGTTAAAGAGGTACTTACAAATCACCTAGCCTATTAAAATCGCTTATAACAAGATTCAAACCTAAGATGTGGGTAACAAAAAATAAGAACCTCACCAATTGAGTCAACCCAATGAATTTGTCTGAATTTATCTACCATGGTGAATCTAAATATGATGGAAGTTGAAGATTAAAATGTGTTGAGTTTTATCTGAAGTTGTCTACCATGATTAATGTAAATGCAATGCAATGTGGACATTACATATAGTTCGAGCCTTTGGTGTTGAGGGAGGCTTTGGAAGGGTTTACTGCACTCCATGGCATAAGAGCAAAGTTCAAAAGAAATAGACATAAGGTAAGTCACCCTTTAGTCTTAAATGTATGCATTCTCAATTAAGAATAGACTACAAGGAGTCCAAAATGGTGGATTCAACACTAATTGGTGCAAAGTAATTCATAAAAAGGTACAATTCAAGAGGTAGATTAAGAGATACAAAGAGACCTCTTAAGAAACTTATCAACCAATTTTCATTTTGTTTTAGAGAGCACTAATCTGTACATGGGGGCTCCACGGCTTAAGACATGTTGCTCCCAATCTGATTGGACTCCAAATGGGTTTTCCTTGAGCCATCCTCCTTGACTGTCTGTTGGTTCCTCCTCCTCCTCCTCATCATGAATGATAGCAAGCTTTCCCTTCCCATATTTCATAAACTGTTCTTTCATCCGCACCGCAACCGCTTCTATGTCAGATTGGAGAAAGACCTAGAATTCAAGATCAGAATGGCAGAAATCCTAGATTAGCTTTGCATTTGTTGACCATAATCTTATTCATGATCCTTATCATGCATGCCACAGGTTGTAGATGAGCAAAAGCTTTTATCATCAATGAGCAACAAGAAGAAGTACAAACACCTTTATTTGCAAAAAAAATAGTCCAGAGTTTGACTCTGATACAATTAAGATTTAAGGGAGGTTCTTATGGGCCCATTTGAGCATAAGTTGGCTGTAAGCAAGGCTGCGCCAATCCGAGGGTTGAGTGTTCGAGATCGGCTCTTTTATTTGCGGCCAAGTTCAACCAAACCTAGGTTTCAGTAAACTCACGACCAAGATATTAAGATTTTGAGCTCAAGATTGAGCTTTACTCGACCCAAAGTCAAAAACATATCATAAACATTACAAAATAAATTGCATATATTTTGTGATATGCTTGAGCCGATATGGGCTCGTTTAGACCTCAAGCCTTGAATTGTGTTCAAGCTTGACTAGCATACAACATGACCAGTCGAGCCAATCAAGCTTTAAATGGGCCCAGCATGAGCTGACTCAGTCAATATATTTCAAGGAGTACCAGCTTAAAGAAATCAGACCATAATTTATGGTCAATATTTATCACCAAATTTTGCATGCCAAGTATGGAGGCTAGCGTGATTATTTTTTTGTCACTAATGACGTGATCCATTTAAAAATCTAGTTCCTGATCAAAGAACTGCATTTCAATGTCATTTGAAAAACATATTTTTTCATTCCCCTTCACATGTCATCTAGGGGTCCAGATAAAGTAGTTAGATTATCATATAGTATATGATCTAACTATGCCTTGATCCAAGAAAGATGTTAGTCCCTCAGAGATAAAGCACCTAGTAGAGTATTACCTTTCCGCTTGATGAAAGAAGATCCACTATTGCTTCAACCAATGAGCGCTGCAACATTCTCCACCTATGCTCGGGGTTGCTGAAGTCGGGATTGGGACACTATAATCAGATCAAATAGATCTTTCTTCAGTCAGCCAAAAGAGAGACTTTTTAAGTGGGAACAAAAAGAACCTACAACAAAACCCTACACTATCTGAATGGTCATATTGAGAAAAATAAGTGCCGAAGCAGTTCCAAAAACTGCCTTTGCTCTCATCTTTATCTGGATGCGACATGATTACTTTGCATTTTAAGATTTACAGTTTAATATCTCAGAGATCCAGCAGGTCTAGGTTCATTTGCCAACCAGTGATAAGAATACACAAGTAATATGACAGAAAACCATTTGCTATTTATGTGCTCCAGTTGTGATATGTCATAATCTCTCACACACCAAGAGAAAGTTTCACAATGACATTTGTGTTTCAGAATAGATGCTAATTTTATGAGCTAAAAAATAGCTTATTTATAACAACTGTTGGAAAATTTTCAGGTCATAGGAGAGGCATGTAAGGGAAACACCTAATCAGCGTAAGACACTATACTACCTGTATTGCTACAAGAACTACTTCTCCAGGGTAACTCGAAACTATGGACTGAAATGTTGATGTAGCATTTGTTGCAATGAAATGTCTGAAAAGCAGCAAAGAAGTCAGTGGATAAATGCATCAAGAACAGTAGAAACACTGGACACAGTTAAAACAGATGGATTGTGAATGATGCGACTAAAAAAGTAAAAAGGAAAAGGAAAATGATAACAAGTGCCCGGTTAAGGATTTAAGTTAAGGATTTAAAAATGGAAATGTTTTGCATCCAACAAAAATGTAAAAAATGACATACTTTCTTCCCCTCTTTTATTGTTAGTGGTTTCCCACTTAGCCCCAACGAAAAAAAGACATATTAATGCTAAAATGCTGATTTTCCGTGCAAATAGTTTCTAGTTTTGTTCTTAACTAGAGCTATTAGGGCACTTGTTAGCATGACCCTAACAAAAAATAAAAACCCAAAGTAGTAAACCCACAGAGAAGAGAAAATGCACTCTGAGAGAGTAGATAGGAGAGGGGGGGGGAGAGAGACTGGAATACGTACACGTTTTTCATGGTAGATTGACGAACAGAGTCTATACAACGCTCTACAAGCTGGAAAAGCCACAAGGTGAAAACCAAGTTCAGAACCTCTGAAAAGGAAGGGGAAGGGATGAGTAAAGAGATAATTGACAGAAAGTGCCAGGCCACAGGTGAAACAGCACCTTCCCATTCATCTCCAACCCAAGAAAATTAAGATCCTTCCTCCTGTTTGCCATCCTGAAAAGGAACAGCCCATTACCTGTCATCCATATAAATCTGATTTCAGTAACCAGAATGATGAAGATAATACTTCAAATGAGCAACTTCATGTCCACATCAATGCCACGTCTCAAATCTCATCCATCCACGAAGAAATATCTGCAGCAATATTGGACTACCGTTGCATTCCCTTATAAACAACAGTGGTGATAGCTGTGTAAATATTTCTTGTATTTTGAGCGTGTTAGTCTTTTAATATGTGCATGGGTTCATTTAAATTTATTATAGCTGTGAAGGCAGTTAGTAGTGAGTGAGTTAGTTACATTTTGTTGCAACAGTTCTTTTCCCCTCTTGTGTATGAGTCAACTATGGTTCAATATTCATTTTTGATGAAGTATGATCAAGGAGAATTCCCAATTCATTCTCACAATTCGATTCATTGTTCGATTTATCATATATAACAGGATGTATTACTACATATGTAATCTTTTTATACAAATAGAGGCATATTTTAAAGATAAGATTGAAACCAATGTAAAGGAGCAAAGGTGTAGTTCATTCTCAATGAAAACAGAAAATAACAAGTGGGTACTGAATTTGCTTCAGCATTTGGGTGTGTATGCCACCAATTGTATGCATCTCTAATAGAAAAGGATCGGATATCAAAAAGTGCAAAAAATAGCAGTTGGATTTCAGGAAAAAAGAAGTATACGAGTATTAGCAGCAATAGTTTTTAATTT
The DNA here is from genome assembly GCA_028566635.1 of Lobelia cardinalis. Taxonomy (NCBI): domain Eukaryota; kingdom Viridiplantae; phylum Streptophyta; class Magnoliopsida; order Asterales; family Campanulaceae; genus Lobelia; species Lobelia cardinalis. The sequence continues at coordinate 7,325,807 of JAOWAN010000014.1, forward strand.
TTGATTAGCAGCAGTTTGTCACACTAGGTTTCACATTACAGTTAACTTCAAGTTTACCAAGTGAATGAAAGCTTCAATTTTTCTTCATAACAATTTTACTGTTCCCCGTCCCAAAATGAGCATCATTTTCAGTTTTACGGAAATTCATAAAATTGAGTTTCAAGCATTTTTAATAGCAACGCAACTCAGCCTTGTCCCTAATTACCGAGTTCGGCTACATGAATCATTTTCCGCCATAAGCAATTTTACCAGCACATACATATAATTACATCATTGCTTGTGCACAATGGGATATTTAGTTTGCAAATGCGAATTTAGTTTATTCATAAGGAAACACATACTGAGATAGTTTGCAACTGACATTTTTCTTCAGAGAACCTTTCATTATCCAAGCGAGGGGGTACCATATATACTAAATCCAACTCAACTTGGCCTTTGCCGAATCACTTGAAAGGGTATCATATATCATGTTTACTTTTTCTTTCTTTTACAATTTCTAAGATACACCCATGTTTAAAATGAGAACGGGAAATGAAATTTTAAAGACGAAAATAGAAAAGAAGACGACTAAAAATAGCTAGGCACAGAACTACTAATCTGAATAATTTTGTAACACCATAGGGAACTTCATTCAGAGCCTTATAGCTAAAAGATTCAATGGTTAACGTATAACATCCCTTATATCCTACATTATTGTTTCACTATCATACATGCATTTATCTTCCCAAGGTTTGCCTCACATATTATATTTCAGGGTAAATAGCAAACCCTCAAAAATTTCCACCATAAAGCATTTCCAAACTACTTTTTCCAATATGAGGATAATCTTGAATTATCAGTTTTGGCTGCATTCTTCTTCAAATGGTTGGCCATATTAAAATGGTTTCAACAAACGAACTGTATATTATAATGAGCACATGGTACTTGGATAGACAAAGTTACAGCCTATAAAAGTGTCAATGTTGTATTAACTTGAATCAATGACAACAAAATTACTCTGTTAACTACTGATGCAAGTGACCCTGAAGAACACCAATATCAATCACGAGCCATCAATGCACCAACAGAATGATCAGTTTCACTTAATGTTTTCTCTTTGTTTTATTATAAGAATCTCAAGAGCTATAATAAAGAAAAAGAACAAAGAAATCAACGCACAAAGTATGATGCTGGAAAAAGAGGAGGATATGAGATCGAGGAAATGAAGGAGTACATAAGCTTTGTGTCACAGAGCTGTGTTAGGATTATAATGACAAGCATGTTAAAATTCATAAAGAGCTTTTAGAAGCAGAAAGAAGTGAAGTACCGCTTCCAACATCAACTACCAACGGTTGAGCGGAATCATTATAGCATGCATTCCAATCTACCTTAAATGGGTATCCCTGCACAGATGCGTTAAAAATAATCAAGTGAATAATTTTATTTTAATCAGTTAATTTTAAATTTAATCAGAATCGATCCTAAATAAGTGCTCTGTTTGAATTGGCACAAGGTTCTAGAAAAGTAAAAACCTTTAATAAGAAAAAAACTCGTGGACATAAAAAACTTACGTGTGGGTCTACGACAAAGCTTTTCAACACAAACCTTCTTTTTTAACCCAAATGGGAATGTTACAAAAATGATGTGTTTTTTTTTTAATCACCCCAACGATTGGTGGACACTTAGTTATGATCGGAGAGATATGTACTATGTCTCCCTGAAGCTTCATAGGTAATAAGCATATGCATCACATCAAAGCTAGAAAAGATTACCACATTAGGCATTACCAAGCATGGTAACTTTAAGAGTTCTCTAGCTCAGACTTAAGTTTCACCACTATTTTTTAGACAAGCTTACAAGTTCTGATTGGAGGTTTCAATTGGTATAGAGGTTTTTCTATTCAGATGTTTCCTAACCAGACGCGTGCTAATTGTAAGAGTAAAATGTGAAACCATACCCTGTCTAAGGCCATGAGTCCGGGAAGCTTTCTTCCTTTGAGAAATTCCCAAACAACAGAAGCATTCTCAATCATCTTATAAACTGGGGCAGAACTAGACTCCTCCTTTACTGCTTGAGATGCCATATTCCCAACAACAGTTATGTCACCACCATTGAGACATAGTTTATCAAGCGTTTGCACCAATATAGATGCTCCACTGCTATCCTGCTTTAATGAACTGAATTTAACTGGACCGATCCACAAAATTTTCTGCAAAAGTCAAAAGTATACATTATTACAAGAAACAACAAATGAACAAATAAGTTCAGAGATGAGAGTGCCATACAAAGCCTTGCAAGTCTATATATGCAAGACCCCAGAGCCAAACCACCCGCAAACTTAGGATGTGTTTGGCAGGGAGGTTTTTTGTTTGGTTTGGTTTTATTTGTATGAATTTTATGATTTTGTAGTTTTTGGTTTGGTTTTGGTTTTTACCAATTTTGCCCTTTAAATTTTTAAAAGTTACATATGATGTGATGTTTGATAGGATATAAAGCTGGAGAGAGAAAGAGAGTGTGGTAGGTGGGAGTTGATGTAATGTTTGAGGATATAAAGGCGGGTATAGGGGTATGTAAAATTAGTAGGTATGAGTGGGAAAATCATGGTTTTTGAAACCAACCTAGTGAACAAAAAAATATGATTTTTTGAAACAAAAGTTCCAAAATCCTCAATTGAACAGATCCCTATTGATTTTGGGTTGGATGGCTTCAGATGATTTTCTTTTAACAGAAAAAGAAGGATGTAATAGATAGAAAGTAAGATATAAAGGACTGATGAGCAGTCCATCAAAAACACAAAGAAAGAAGAAAATTCTAGAACAATGCACCTGTGAGCTAAACAAAAAACCCCAATCCCGCTGCATATCCACCACCAGAACCCCTCTAAAAGAACCTCTAACAGAACCCCACATCGAAGCCAAAAAAAACCACTCTATCCCACACCAATGAACCTGACAACTCCTGACCTTGAAAGTTTTAGGAATTGCATTCATTCCAGATGCACCATAAGATTGCAAAGATCCCAGAATGCCAGAGCAAATTTGCATCCCTGCTTTTTCCGAATTCTCAAACATGGATAAGGACTTAGAGATGCCACCCCGTATAAGCTGTTCCACAAAAAAATGGCAACCTTCCAATGAAGAAACAAGTGGTTATGTGATTCAATCACACACCAATCAGGGGAGATCAACTTATAAGGTCTACCGATCCGATAAACCAACCCATTTCTTCTCATGTCATTAGTATTAAGCTTGTGGAGAACCAGAGACCAAACAAATGCCTACTTTTTATCACATGACCTATGTATATAAAGACATCAGTTCAATGAGAATCTTCTCTTTCGCCAAAGAACTACCTTAGAAACAGCTTTATATGCAAGAAAATCTTTCAAGAAGAAAAGAATAGCCATCACCCTCAAAATAAGTCAAATTGACTGCACCAAGACTCTTTTCCGGTGGAGGCCCCCGTCAGAAATCATCCATTTTCCATTTTTCATACATAAGCTTTCAGCTAACCCGTACTCCACATTTGATACATGTCTCAAAATGTGCAGAGTTATATGCAGCCTCATGGTTACTACAATTTTCTAGCTTATAATCATGGAGATGAAGACGGTCAGCAGAGTACAATAATGGTGTCCATAACAATGCTCGCCACTTTACTACACTCGAGTTATAGCTGCATAAAAAATGTTCCCTTAGAATTTAATTGGCCACAAACGTGATAACATTTGTATTTTTGGATATGCGTTCAAGGCCAACGAGAGAGAAGGGGAAACAAGATTCCCATTGCCAAGAAGTTAATGTTTAGAAGGGTCCATTCAGCTTATGATACATCAAAAGGGAACTGCACACCCTCCACGCTTGAAGATAGATAACATGAAAGTGGATTTGATAATCGCGGAAAGCCAATGATGTCCTTAATATCCTCATCCACTTAATCCGGCCATAACCACACCCAAATCTAACTTTCCACCTATGTCGGCCCTATGTATACTTAAAATGCTTCAAAAACATTTCAAACAATTAATAACTAAGGTTGTGTTCTCCTGGGTGATTTTCACACAGGATTTTTGATTTTTGATTTTTGATTTTTCTCTCTCATTGGTCCCACACTTTTTCTTTCTATCTCTCTCTTACTTTTTACTTCAATCATTACAAAATCTCAAAAACCAAATTAATAAATCACCCATCCAAATGCAATCTAACTCTTTTGACAACCATAATCAGTGAGGACTTTCATTTGACGTACTACCCACTTCCACATCTAATGGCACATAACAACATGATCTAGGAATCTGCAAATCAAACTTTTACTTTCCAACAACTGGTGAAACACTTTTCCTTCAGTGAAGTAAAATGAATAAAACATGCCATTAGAGTTCAAAGGAGATTTTAAAGGCACTTTGATACAATGTATAATATTAGGTGACCCCAATCTTCAAATTTGATTGCAAGACTCTCTTTGACAAAGTTCAATATTTACTCTCCGTTATACGAAAACATCTGATAGTAATCCCCTGAAACAACCTAGTGTAATGTTATCTCAAAAGAGTGGCAGAAGGTCAGAATCAATTGCTGAAGCGTAGGCCTCTTATTTAACAATGGAAATATGTGTTCTTCCACCAAGACCCTTTAGAGCCAAAAAAATTCTCCATGACATCTCATTTATTTGCGAAGGAGTCAGATGATAAAAACTTATCCATGAAATATTCGAAATGGGCAAAAGGCTGCACCATTATTGTATTATGTAAAACTGCAATAGTGTTTTATAAAGACACCTGCTAATGAATGTCCCTGTGGCACTTGTTAAGGATCTAGATCGATTAATGGTTGACATTGAGAAAAGCACCTACACATTGGCATTTATTACCAATAGAAACTAGTTCCATCAACGGAACCCAAACAAGTGTCCCCCGGAGAATGGTCAAGCAAAACCTTTAATAAATTAAATTAGTATTCTGTTGTATGAGTAGTGTCCCCAAGGGATTTCTTTTTTTTTCTTTTTTTTTTTTAGTCAAAAAGCATTATATATCATTAATTAACAGTAAATATACAATATATTCGATTTACACCACTCATCAAAGGACCCCCGCAAATTGCCTCTATAATACCAACGGAAATTGAGAAAGAAGCCTAAAATACTTGGTCCAATTAGTGACTACGATGCATCAAACTACAATTAAGTAAGTGTTGTACATTACCTCACATTTCACAAGCAAGGAGGTTATATCTTTCAATGACTTAGGCCCTAGGGCAACAGGTGACCAACCTATTGCAAGAAACATAGATCATAAAACAAAATTTAGAACATTGAGCAACAATGACAAAGTTCTAAGAAACTGAGACCAAAAACAGACAAAACAAATCTAAAGGAAGAAATGAGGAAAATCATAAGTCAGCTGCATTGGTTCTCTTTCATACACATTTAAGCATATAGTACATACATACTGACAGTGGGAATTACAGTTATTTCTATACTCCTCTCAACATTCGCTGCCACATAAAGGCACACATACATATACGAAAAGATATATTTACACTAGCAGATAGAACAAACGCAAAACCAGTTATTGGGGGATAAAAAGATGGTATTGAAGATGTGTTAAGTCCCCAACACATCTAAAGGCTTAAAACTAGGATAACTATGTCAATCATGCACTCGTGTGCAACTCCAGACCTGTATGAGGGCAAAACAAAAATGCACGGACTCACACTAACATGCACAAAACAGGAGACAAGTGCAAGCACCTTACACCAGATCTTGCAAAACTGAAGCTATTTGCAGTGTCAAGTCAGGCTTAAAAGGCTTATGCTAAAAGGGAGAATGCCCAACTACATATGGCATGATTTAACTAGAAGCGCGAGATGCAAAGCTCAAGATCCACTAAGCATACCATATTTAAGCTTGGATTTGGATGACTAATCTATCGTAAAACTTGAAATGGTGAAGAGTAAACCATATCACATTACTCTCTATCTACACAGAGTAATTTAATTATTCATTGACGAAATATGCTAAGGAAAAAGGAAGATAGATGCTGATTCCAGATGCAAGTTTAATTTTGTATTATCACCTACATGCTTTTATTCGCTCTGAACTTCACATGTTGTCATAATATGTCCACTGTAATACCACTATATAATTACAAGCTGGGACTACATTGTAATACCACTATATTACAGAAACCTGAGATGCAAAGGTCAATTTTCTGGGGGGGAAAAAACATTGTGCAAATATTGAAGAGCAAGAAACATTTAAAAGATTCTCTGCGACTACTATTTCTCCCTTATGAACAATTATAGGATAGGTGTATAATCATGGCATGGTTTAGTATCGTAGCCATATAAACTTGCTCAAAGCCGACAAACTGAAGCAATATGTAGACTTGAAGCTAATTTAAAAACTGATCACAACCTTACCATTAAGAATTCCATTAGCAGGAAACAGCTCCAACTGCTTTTGGAGATGTTCATTCATGCACCAAAAATCTTTAGGAAAAACAATGGGAATCCTTCTAGATTCAGCGATTTGGATTAATTTATGAGCTGCTTTAAGCGCTCCACGTTCGACTAATTTCCTAGGAACATGTAGTCCTTGGGCATGCATTATTTGAAATGCCATATCTCCAACAAACAGCAGACCATCACAACTAGAGGATAAATATTGCAATGCATCTGCTTTATATGATAGATTACCTCCCCCAATCTGCACTGAAAACAAAGTACTTATAATGTACAGCTAAGGAAGCTATGATTCAAGTACTAGGCACAAAGGAATATAGGACAAAACTGACACTGAGCTAGAAGCTTACAAGGGCAATATAATGTTTTCCGTTGGTTCGGAATGCGTTCTTCAGTTGACATAAGCCCTCCTCAAAGTAGAAACCAGCTAAAGAGGCATAGACGAAAGAAGTAACACCAACAGTTGATGCAAGAACTTTATGAGACTGGAAAAAATCATCATTTACAAAGATGTCAACCCCAGTTGATATTACTTCAGCAAACTTTGAGCAATTTGCATTGTCTTGCTTAAATTGAGAAAGGTTCTCTAATAGATAAATACTAGATCTATCATTATCTTCCCATTTTCGCTGCATTTCTCCGGGAAAATATTCCACCGCTGCAACTCGGAATTGGAGAATTGATGACAAATGTGCTGGAAATAAAGAGAGAGATGAGTTGTGCAGGCCTTGCCAAGTTGAACATGAGTTGGAACAGCTGAGCAGAAGAATAAAAAGAGCAGTATTAAGTGCATACCTGCAACTGACTCTAGTGAATGAAGCTCTGTATTGGTTTTTGTAGTCCAGCTACTCACTAAAACTACCTTAGCTCCAGCTTCATACAAATACTTGATGGTGGAAAGAGCAGTTGTGATGGATGAAGTCTGTTTTTTTCCAAGTAGGACACTAGAATCAAATCTGACCATGACAACTTTCCAAAGAAGCTCGTCCTTCGGAAAGTCTCTAAGTGTCCGTACATGTGGAAGCAGATCAGATTTTGCTCCTTCACAAAAGTAGGCCTAAACAACAAACTCATTAGAGTTCATAAACATCAGCTTACCGATCTATATCCAGTTAATATTTAAACCAATTGCATTGCATTCTTATAGCTTAGAGATTTAACATATCCAAAAATGAATATGTCTGGATGGACCTTATAGTACTTTTAGTTGTTGTCAGTTGCATGTTGAATAGTACGGTAGTTTGTAAAGCTAGATAAGTAGTATAATGTACGTTCAACATCATATTTTTCATATTAGATATTACAACTCTTTAACTTGTCTACTTACAAATACTTTTATACTCCCAGTCCTGGATGCCCATCCTAATCAAATCTGGATCCCCACATCTAGTCCACCTCAAGTGCAGAGCATTAGTAGATCCAAGTCTAAAGTCCACAAGTCAGATTTTCTTTTCCTTTCTTTTTCTTCTTTCCTTCTTCTGGAAGTGAGCAAAGGAAGATTCAAATCTGTATATCCTCATAAAATGGCTCCAAAAAGAGAGATTTCTTGACAAGAAATGTTTCAAGGCTTGTGGTTCAGTACTTCAGTTTACATGAGTTAAATCTATCTTGACTCAACTCAACCTTTGTGTCAGTCACTGAATCGGCTACATAAATCCTTTTCCTCCATTCGATATGGTCCAATCCAAGGTCATCACATGTTCACATTCCTTTATATCTTTCTCTATTGTATATGTGCATGTTAGCTTAGGTTTTCCCCTACACCTGGCTTGGTTAAGATTGATATCATCACACCTTCTAATGGGTGCACTAAGAGACCTGTGTTCTCTGTGTCCAACCATCTTAAGCGACCGTCTCTCGTTTCTCTAATATAGAAGCGACTGATACAACATTGTCATGGAATGCAAAGAGTTCTTGGATTACCTTATCTGGAATTGGATATATCTCAGAACGATCTATCACATCTGAAGTACCTGCTGGAAAGTGGATACAATGATGTCATTAAATGATAACCTGGAATAAATAACACTTTAAACTCAAGCATCAGTGCAGTTTGATTAATAACCTCGTAACAACAATTTTCTGCCTCGAGATTTCACAAGTGCCCCATTTGTCCCACTATATAATGATTTATGTTGATACGGTGTGATGGAGTAGCTGCGAAAGCTATAGAACCTTGAGCTGTTAAAATAGGAAGTTCCCTGTAGTAGATCCAGAAGTTGGCTCATCTATTGAAACAGGAAATATCGATAGCAACTGCAACAGAGAAACGTCTATACAATCACATACAATATGGTGAGTGAAAATTAATAAGTTAATCCATATAAGCTGTTACTTAAGGCCAGTTAATTGATTAATTTATCGAGAAAACGATTAATTAAAAGAAGTTTGACATTTACCTAGTTGAACCAAACATAGTGGTAGCATGGGTCCCCTGTAATGCAACAAAGCTCAAAAATAGGGAGCATAAAAATACATATATATACGTACATATGTATATATATATACGAATTATCGGAATTCGGATAGGGTGAAGCACTGATGCCGGATACACTGGTATGCTTCTATTTTCTTGATTTCTTCAAACTTATAAATCTTACTGTTTATAGTTCTGGCGGGCCATTTATGATGGTTATAGTTTTATTCGATAAAATGAAATTTACGTAAGTCAAAAATCATTCTAAAAAAAGGGAAAGTGGATTAAAAGTCAACAAATAACTTCTTTGAATGGGATGGAGGCGGTACATGGGTAAGAGACTCACTTGAAGTTGGTTCCCTAGATGAACTAATCCAAACTAAGCCTCAATTTTCAAACTTAATTTTAGCAACCTACGTCCCACCTCGCTCACACGCGCTTTAACATTTGGGTAACTTACTAAACCTGCACTGCATATAATAAGTGAAATTCAGTAGAAAATAATTTTATCGTGAACAAATAGACACGGATAACACATTCTATCTCTCGCCATCAATATTTATAATAACTGGAGGGGAAGGGGAGGGGGGGGAGGAATTCTAGTAATGCATCTATAATTACAAACAACAAAATTGATGCATGCAGAAACTTATACTGGAGCATCATAAGTACTCCTTCCTTCCAACAATGAGGGTTCCCTTTTGGGTTTTCATGAAAATTAAGGAAGTTGACTTTTAAGCCACTTCAGTACCACATACCGACCAATACCCTGAGTGTCCACATTATAAGCATAACAATTGCACATCAAGACATTATAATTGCAAATGTGGAATTGAATATTTTCATTAGAAAAAGATCAATGATTCGGGGATTAATTTTATTTACAACAAGACGGGCACTTGGGATCGAGGCAGTTATTCACGGGCCAAATTCGAGTGTAAATGGGAAATACTATCGCACCCATGTAACAGACTATGTTCAAACAACCATAATCAACTAAATATCATAGTCGAATTTTAAGCCCCCCACATTTATATCTTATTGTATTATGAATAAAATTTGTAAGTGTTTTGCCCCTCTTTAATTAAATAAAATATAAACTAACTATCATACGAATACAATGAATTACTGGGAATGCAAACTGACCCACTAATCTAAGGTGGGTGTTAAGAAGCAAAAAAGTGCAAGCCTGAATTTACGAACTAAACTAAGCAAGTGCATCTAAGCACGATATACAAGCGCAGAACAAATCAAATTCATCAACTACTTAATAAGTGTATCTTTTTTCTGTTGGGGGGGGGGGGGAAATGAGAAGGGAAAAGGCATATAATAAGATTAAGAAATGGGAAGAACTCACAATGAATTTTTAATGGAGCGGATGTTTGATTTTACTTCTGGAAATTTTATTTCTAACAATCCAACGGCAGAAGTTGGAGGAAGGAGGAAGGAGGAAGAGGAAGGCGGGAGGGCGAAGAGCTATCTGTATTCTGTAGTACTCCTAGTTTAGTTGATAAGCGCGCACTCAGTAATACGCTTTTTGAAGCTTTTCCTAAAATGTCCATAATAATATAAATATGATAATAATATAATTTTTATATATTTTATATTTATATTATGTACATAATTTATAGTCAATATACAATTTTGAGAAAAAATGTACGCTCGTGCATATGATATGGTGCCTAGTCACTCGAGTTACTAACTGCTTTTTGAATTCGAATTCTCCGTGGCATATGATATGGTGTCCTAAGATCTTCAATTACATATTTTTTTAAAATAATATATATTTTAAGTTAATATAAATTTATAATTTTAGAATTATTTTTTAAATAATTAAAATACCATTTTAAAAACTAAAACAAAATTTTGATATTTTTTTAAATTTCTTTTCCTTAATGAGAAGAGAGAGTTCTACTAAAAATGTTGATTATCTAAAGATGGAGTAATTGTTTTCTGAAATAATATCAATAACATTATTAAAAATGTTTTAATTTTTTAGCTACATTGACATAGTTTTTCAATTCATATAATTTGCTAATATTTTGTTTCATTGAATTCATAATATATTATTTAATTTAAATTAACTTTGTAGTAATTTTATTTTAAACATTTATTTTTTTTTTAAATGGAGTTTAGATTGTAAAGGTTGAAGTTTGATAACCTAAATTACACTTATCTCATGATTTATGACTTGACATAAAGGCTTCATGAAAAAATAATAATTAACTCGTTCACTTGTCGATAGAGCTGTAAATGGATCTTAAATGGAAGGATTAGCCTAAATCTATATTCGGTTAACTTAATTCATGACGGATTTGAATTTTATCCAACTAACCGTCGGTTTAGTCAAATGCTAATCCAAATCCATTCAGAGTTGAATTTCGGATTAACGGACTGGATTAATCCATCTATATTATATATAATTTAATAATTATATAAATTTTACGAGAAATAAATATTTTAAAACCATCAATTTAATAAAATTCTATTCCAAATAAATTTTAAAGCTAAATTTTTGAAATTAACTAAGATTAGAGAATACACCTTGTGAAAGAAATATTCTACTTATAAATATATTTAGTATATTCGATAAACATGTAATATATAAAATGAATATACTTAATAAATTTAAATCAAATCATAATTTTAATTAGGTCATATATATTCGATAAATATGTAATATATAAAATGAATGAAATAATTTAAATATTAATTCACAAAGTCATTCAGATACAAACATTTCTTCTATAATAAAAATTATATATTTCTTAACATTTGTAAGAAAATAAACAAAATATAATATAATAAATAATTGTATGCACTCGTCCAAAATCTAATGTTCACTTTTTATTTTGAATTTTAACATATAAGTTATAACGTCACCAAATAACTATATTTTGTAAATATAAATTATATTTAAGATCCGACAAAAATATGATAAAAATAATAACGTAAATAATTACATATTTATAAAATTTTAACAAAAATATTAAAAAAATAATTTAAAGGTATGTAATATTATAAACATAATTTTAATTTTTTTATAGTAAATAAATAGTATATAATATATATTAATTTATTTAATTAGTAATTATAAGGATGTTTGCACCGGAGTTATGCTGATGTCTCAGCTTCAGTGGGATGAGACAGTTCATCATAATTTGGTGGATTGTAATAAGAGGCTTCATCAGTTGTTAGAGTGGG
>JAOWAN010000014.1:7337966-7354645 GCA_028566635.1 Lobelia cardinalis
TCAAAAGGCTATAAGACCATTTTGCCCCTCCAAATTTACAGAAAAATCATGAAATACCGAATTTGGTACAGAAATTTCATCTAGGGGCGGATTGGGTTAAATATTTTAACTGGGGGCGGATTGGGTCAAGTATTGGGCTGGGGGCGGACCGGGTTATAAGGATACCTTGGGGGCGGAGAAAAATTTTTCCGAGAAATTACGGTTGGTTTTAACTTTTACTATCGGTTCGACTGCCAAGAGTCCAAGACGATATCTCTCTCACACGGTCACCCGCAACCCAAAATACCATACAGAAGGCTCTAGCTCTTCATTAGTACCTATCGCCGGCCAACGATTAACCGAAGATGGGGATTGGATTCATCGCCGGTGTACTCGGAGTTCTTATCCTCTCCCACGCCGCCTACGCCACCGTTCAGTGTACCCCCACCTTCCCTCCTTGTTTTCTCGTATATTCTTTCTTTATGCATATTCATATATTTCCTCAGATTCAATTATAATAACCTCTTGATTATTTGCTTTTCCAGACAGAACTTTGCTCAAAATCACAGAAGAGGAATTTTCTGGACCACCCTTGAACGTAACTTCATATTTCAATTGTTTCAACTTTGATGTGTAATTGTAGTACTGTATTTCCTGTTAATGGGATCTTCTTTATTTTTCATTTTTTTTTTTTTTTGTATGTGGGTTGGAAAATTATTAGGTGGTATTGGAGGTGATACTAGGGTTGATTTTAAGCATGTGGGCTGGCCTTACTGTGCCCGGAAAGTTTCTTTCAATTCTCCCAGATTCTGATGAAAATAGGTAATTAATGTCTAATGTTTTTTCATTATTATTTTATTTTCTGGAGTATTGGTAGATTGTATGACCCAAATGTGCTGCCATCATAGGCATTAGGAATTTTTGGATACATATATAGTCCTGATACAAACATATGGGATTTGTTTAGTCTTACTCTCTCCATTCCACAAAGACCGATATCTTTAAGAGTTGCATTTGATATTAATTCTTATGGTTCTACTAAAGCTACTACTTTACACTTTCAACAAATCATTTTGGGGCACATAACAAAGTACATAATGATAGATGTGCCATACTATGTGGACAAATGTGCCTGACACACAATAATTGGGTTTTTTTGATAAAGGCTTTAGGAGTTTGATTTGTAGAAGGAAATTTAGTTCACCAAATTTTCTTGATGGTAAGAGAGCATATAGAAATGATTACCTATGTGTTTACATATGTATGGCTATGTCCTTTTGTCTTCGATTTGAAGATCCTTGTGTATATTTATGTAGACACTTGATTTTCTTGTTCATGTCCAAACTCAAGTTCCTTGTAAATGAAATTAATGAGTTTGATGCAACAAAAAGTGTTCTAATGCTTAGTTACAAGGGACAGAGCAAGTATTAACATATGTGGGCGCGCTAGATTTAATGAGTAACAATATGTCTGGGTCGGCTTTCCCGAGATTAGTTCAGATTGGAATCATTACACTTCATTTCTTTGTCGTAACCCCTGATACGTCTCATCGGTCATTACTTGTTTTAGCACCAACTTAAGGTGAGTACAAGACTGGTGTGTCTACAAACATTTTTGTGCTTAACTTCTTAATTTTGTTTTTTAATGGAAATCTCGTGCTATTTGCATCTCATGTTTGGGTGGGGAATGTATTAAAAGATCTGTAGTTTTGTGAGGGTTGAATATTTCAATGGTATATGTTGGTTTATTAGGCATTAGCCCATGCTCATTTATTCAAGTTGACACCGGGGTGCAATATAATTTATTAGCTAATGGTTAGGACTCGCAAAATAGGTCTAGTGGGTTGAGTTAAAGCAAATAACAGATTGTAATGGGTTCAACATATTATAATCCATTTAATTAACCCGTCAAATGGATTGGGTAATAAACGAGTTGGGTTAAATCTCGGTCAACCCGTTGATACTCTTTAACACTAAAACACATATTTTACACATTTTAATACACACATTTGTGATTAAATGGGTTGGGTTGAGCTTCAAACATGTTAGAAAGGGTCGAGGCCTACTAATGGTTCATTATAGCATTGGTTGTGAAAGAATTCATATGCTACTTGTGGGCAGTGGCTTACTAGACCCAGTGTGTACTTGTTTACTTTCCACATTGTGGTTGGGAAGTGTTTTTGATCATTATTGGTTTCCTCTAAAAATTGTAGTCCCTGAAGTTGGATCAGGTGTTGTTCTATCAGGCACTGTTGATAGTTATGTTATACTTATACTCCCTCCGAGCATCAATTTGTTGAGAAAATCTTGGGCCAAGAGGAGTGTCAATTTTCTAGTGAAATTACTAAATTCACCTATGCCACTCATTGTTTCTGTGCACTTGCAATGCTATCATGGTACACTAAGGGTGAATATATACATAATCCACAAATATTGTTTGTGTGTTCACTTCTTTAATACCCACAAGAAGCGTATAAATGAAACTAATTTTGGAAGGAGGGATCGTACTATTGATGGACCAACATACGTGAAATCAATCTTTTCTTCCTCATTGTCTTTCATTTCCAGCCTAGTGATAAAACTGACCAACATACTCTGACCAAGTGTTAAATATACCAACATAGTTTGTTCATCAACTTTGAAATTGATTTACTTTCATACTTGTTTTGAAATGACCAAAATCATTCCTTTTCCGTTCAAAATCTGACAGATTATTTGATGCTGATATTAGTTTTGACTTCTACAATTATGTGGATCTTTCTTTATTTCAATGGAAATAATCAGTTCTTTTGATGTCTATTGGAACTCAAAATTAATGTCCACGTCAATAGATCTGTTTCGAACGTAATTAACGGAATTGGTAGTTTAAGAAATAAGAACAAACATGAGAGCACATTGGTATATTTAAAACTCGATTTAAAGTATATTTGTTAGTTTTGTTATTAGGCCTCCATTTCCTATTTCTTTGTTAAGTTTGGTTGAGGGTCATTTGCTGAATATCTTCTTCCTCATCTCGCTGAATATCTTCTTCCTCATCTTCGTGTTCCATTTTCATTGTCTTTGCTTTGTTTGTTTGACTTTTAACCCCCATTGAAATATTTAAACCATGATGGTAATGATCAGAATTCAGGCCATAACGCGATGCAACTTAAGCGTGGATCGGTTCTTAAGTTTAAATTGATTGCAACCTAACATGCTAGTATGTTGCATTTATCATAGATTTAGTTTAGCTGTAAAAAAGTGTTGATAAAAGAAACGTTATATTAGAAAGAGAGTACGAGAATACAGAAATAGGCGGGGGCGAGAATCTGTGCAAAGAGCTACACAACCAAAATACAAAAAAAAAAAAAATAAAAAAAAGAGGTGACAATCAACTAAAACAATTAACTAGGGGTTCAGCAAAGACAGGAACTCATTGGTATTCAGGGGAAGACTAGTGTGGCCACAGTTACTTAGAGCAAATGTTAGGATATTAGTCCTTTATGGGGAAATATTTACTGGTAACTGTTTTAGCCGAACGCTTGTATTGTTGAGAAAGGGAAGAAATTATGTTATATTAAGATGTTTAATTTAAGGTTAGGCTGTGTGGCGCCTTATGGACGATGTGGCTCCATCTTCTTTTCTTCTCTTTTTGTTTATTTTGTTTATTTTCACTTTGTTTAAACTCGTACTGCAGTCACATTACATCTAGAAGCGTTAGTGTCCCTTTGTTAAAGCATCAGATGATGTGCAGAAAACTAAATTTTTGACACATTTGACATTACTGCTGAACATCTTTGGGTTCTGAATAATAAGTTCAGGCTTTTCAGCTGAGGCTCTTTGGAACAAGCTCTTGATTCTGAAAACCATTTGATATGATAGTTGGCTGATGAAATGATTCTACACGACTTTATATAGATCACTAGAAGTCTTTCACGCGTATCTTAGTATCTTAACACTGTATGATATCTGATCCTACATACTTCCTTCTTTCCATGCAAAGAGTACACTATTCTATTTTCGTATGTTTCACTCAAAGGGTCCACTTTCAAATATTCAATTGTAAACATTAGATATTTTTGCAAAATTTTCTTTCTTATTCAAAATATGATAGTTACCCTGTGTATTGTAGAATATTTCTTTAATCTTTAGTACAATTCAGAAATAATAGAAAGCAGTAAAAGTGCAAAATAAAAAAGTTTTGCTTTCAAACATGGACTCTTTGCCTTAAAGAGGAGTATTTCCTATCTAAATATATGAGGTTAAATGCTTTGTATTGGTCGAGTGATGATGTACGAAAAATGTGCTCCTTCCATCCCAATATGAATGTCCATTTCGGAGAGAAAAAACAGGTGTCCTAAAATGAATGTCCATTTTTGAGAAGCAAAAAATGTGTCCAAATAATGAGTGTCCATTTTCTAACAAAACTACTAAGTTCGCCTCTGTCACTCAAAAAACGTTGTTTTGTGTCCACTTGCAATGCTATAATGAAGCATTAAGGGTAATTATGTACATGTGCCACTAATAGTACTTATGCTACTTTCTTAATTTCAATAAAAAGCTCAAAATGGACCTTCGTCTCAGGACAGAGGTAGTCTGACTCTAAAGGTTAACATTTTCCACTAAAATTTCCTTCTTTCTTCATTCCACCGGAGAGTCTTACATCTGTTCCGTGGTTGTTCCACTCGTAGGCTTGCATGGTAGTGTAATGTCCATGATCTTCTACTTTCCCGTCGTATATGAAATCAAACAAATTGGACAGACCAGATATTTTCTGTAAGAATTATTCTCAAGGGTATATACCCAATTAATATCTGGTTTTTCAAGAGTGAACTGTTTGTTGGTAAACATGTGGGATACTGACTATTATTTTGTTATTACCTCATTCATGTGATATGTGCTATCCTGTTTAATTATTTATATCTTCTATGAATATTATTGGAGGATCATATCCTACATGTACTTGGTGGTATGACCTTTGGTTAAAGGAAATCAAAGCAAAGTGAAGAAGAGAATGAGAAAAATGGAAAGGAGTGAAGAATCTAGCTGCAAACAGTTCCATGCATTCACATGTAGTATCTGTTATCCATTAGTGAAAACTTCACTCACTCCCGTTCCCTTCCTTGGTCATCTACTTAATTATTGCTACAAATAATTCTACACAGAGTTCTTACCTGCTGGAACCAAAAATTGGTCTTGTCTCTATACTTATACTAAGACATTACCTTTTGGAAAATGGAAAACAGCTGGTTAGAGTCCATATTGGAGAAGACAATGTTTTAAAGATTATCAATGCTGAACAGATTCTTTTACTGCATCGGACTTATGTAGTTTATATGTGCAGCACATTGAGTTTTTACCTTAATTTCCAAAAAACACGAATTTTTGATTGAGCACTTAAAAACGGAAAAAATGACTCGTGTTATGCAAGGGATGGAGTAATAATTTTTTTCCATTTGAAAGTCATTTTCCAAAACTCCCTCCATGAAATACCATGTTTTCCTTTTCAACCCAACTCCATTACCACCCACCATCACCTCTTGGCTACTGCCCTGTTTTAGTCCTGTAGACGTCATCAAGTAATAACATGAAATGTTAGTACGTTGATATGTTTTTAATGTCAAGCTTAATGTAGAGGAAAGTTTATCATTTAGTACAAAAAAAAATTTTGAACTTGAGCGAAGTAGATAACTGTGATCTATCAGACTCTGAATTTGTATTGATGTGTAAGTTTTTGCTTTGATTGGTTTTTCTTAAGATAATAGGAGTATTTCTTATAGTAGCTGCTTCAGCTTCAGACACTTAAAATTATGCCTGCTTGTTGTTTCTCATCACGAACTAGGTTCCTGATGGAAATCCTAGCTATTCTTTGCATGAGGTAAGGAAATCTCATTCCTTTTACTCTTAGGACGTGTTTTATGATGTTATTTTGGATTCTGTCCGGTCATGTTTAATTGTTCCCAATAGCATTGTGAACAGCTAGTAGCATGATTTTATAGGTTTTAGAAAGGCACCGACAGATGATGTCTAACGTTCTTTTCCATGTTGATCAAATGCAGGATTGTTTCGTTACCCTCCAATCAGGACTTCATGATATTCAATCACCGCGGAAGAGCATTTCCTTCAGAAATTGGTCTGAAATTGAACTGAAAACTCTCTCGTGTACTTGGCTGACATATGTTCTCCTCCCCGCCTTCTAACGTTTTTCGAAGCATTTTGATATTTCAGTATTGTAGTAGTTTCTGTAGCACCATAAGTTCTTTGGTAGCATGATTCCAAAAATTGTAAAACTCACCAAACCGCACTTTTTTTTTTGTCTCCTAGAGCATCAGTTTTGTCTCAAGTTATTGCTACACTGTTATTCTTACTTCCAAGGAAATGCTGAATTGCTGAGTTTTCTTGATTGGAGTCCTATGGTCGAATGGTGAGGGCATGTTAATATTTTACTTTTTTGATGAGCTGGTTGTGATTGATGAAGAAGAAGAAGAGTAAAGAGGTGGTTTGATCTTCCAAACATCATTTTTTTATACTCTCCCGTAATAGATGATATTTTAAACTTGTGCACACTTAGTAAGGAGTAATATATATTGACAAATTCACTTTTATTAAATAATATCTATTTATTGATGATAAAAGAGGTAAATATCGTAAATGTAATTAATGATTATGGGTAGTTGAGAGAATAGGAGGGTAAATTAGGAAAATATGGACAAAAAAAATCTAAAAATCTTAAAAGATCAAGTACTATAGAACAAATTTTAATTTTTAAAAGGTTATTTATTACGGGACGGGGGATATAAATTAAGTGTTTCCCGTCCATTATCTGCAATGATCAAAACCTTGTTTACCCAAATGGGGGACCAACAATCCTGGCTGGTTTGTTTCTTGAGCCTATCCCCCACCATACGAGATAGGGGACCAATTAGTCATACGGGTAGTAATAGGACCAACATGATTAAACCGCAATTTGCATTGCAATTTGCACCTATTATTGCTATTATCATCTATCATTAGATTAATAGGAACTTATTCTATTGTAAATCACAAATAGGGGTGACAATAATAGATCCAACCCTATTAATCCAGTCCAAAATAAATCAAAATTGACCAAATGGATTAACTCAATAAGGCCCAATAAGCTATTGGGTTTAATTGAATAAACCCAATAAGACCCAATAAGTTATTGAGTCTTATTGAGTTTATTCAATTAAATCCAATATTACATGAATATGCCCTCGTCTAGATAACTTATCCGTCTTTCTAATTTATAAGCCTCGTCTTGACGTCTTTCACACCATAACCGTACCTATGAGTGGCAAAAATGAATCAAACCCAATTAACCCAACCCAGAATATAATTAAAATTAACCCAATGGGTAAACCCAATAAGATCCGATAAGTTATTGGGTTTAATTGGGTAAATCCAATAAAACCCGATAAGCTATTGAGTTTAATTGAGTTTATACCCAACCCAATCCATAGGCCCAAATTGCCACCCCTAATCACAAAAGATACGAATTTTGTGAATCACTGTGAGTTATAAAATTTATATTTATGATTTATAGTTATATTTTATGATTCACAATTAAATATTTATAGTTCATAGTATTTGCACAATTTGCATTTTATTTGTGTTTCTTATTTGAACAGCTACTAGATTAATATTTTTGATATATGTTTAAAAATTTTAAAAACATTATCCGAAAATTTAAAAAATTGGTTTATGTCACTATTCACAAGATGTAGAAGTGTTCCATTTAAGCCACTTAGCAATGCCATGATGCACGCACTAAAAATGATTGTATTCACGTATACTTAATTGTCAGGAAATCTAAGTCTACGTCATTTTCTTTCTCTCTTCTTTTATTATTTTTTATTTTTTTGACAATGTTTTTTAATTACTTTAATCTGTTGTACTTCTTTACTGGATTTCTGTGAGGCTGAAAATCATAAATCAAAAAATAAACAATCGCGTTAGGAAGCGACTTTAACTTCATGATTGATCTTCGCAGGCAGAAAATCATAAATCAAAAAGTAAACAATTGCGTCAGGAAGAGACTCTTTAACTTCGTGAATCATGATTAAACCACACAAGAAGTTGCTGAGTCAAAGTGGTACTATGCTCGTGTGATGATCTCCTAGGCAGGCTCCGTGTCAGGTTCAAGGTTACAACAGACAAAACTAGAAAAAATAAGCATATACTCTCATGAATTGAAGCTCCAAAGAGTGATGATCTCGATAGTCAATATTGCTGAATATGGTTCGGAAGTCAGCACAGTTATTTCTCAAGATAACCCCATTTTGACAACTGATCTGTATATCCACATTGAAATGGCAACAAAGATAACCATGAACCTAGCTATAGGTTACAGCAACAACATATATATATATATATAATACCACGGTTAGCACAGTAACAATGTGTAACTATATGAACCACACAGCACCAGAACACCACAAACATTTCCAGTTCCATCGGAAAGATGAATTCTCTCCAGATGCATGCACCATCTGCATTTCATTGTCATCCATGATTTCCCAATCATTTAATTGACAAAAAAAAAACACACATTACCTTCACAGGCAAACACAAATGGCATCAAAGAACTATCGCTTTCCCTTTTTGGCTAGGCTGTAGGCAAGCTTTCTGTGGCTGCTACCTTAACCACCACGGTCCCCTTGACAATTTGCAGCAATGTTAGCACACTATTTTCTGGATATGGATATAATTTTGTTACTCCTTAATTCAAGTAATCTTTCATTGATTTCATTAATTCATGGATAGGATAGCTACTTTCTTTAAATAGTTAGTAATAAATATGAGTGATTACCATCAATACTTCACTTCCTAATCTTAACTTGGAAAGACAAGTTGGGTATGCCTAAAAGAGACACATGGAAAGTTGCAATAAATATGGTGAAATATAGTATAGCCCACTTTATATGTGGCTCAACATAGCATCCACAAGCCTATCTTAACTATTTATATGCAAGATATAACTCTCTAAATGCATACGGAAAAGAAACAAAAACTGCTAATTCTGAAAGTGCTAGAGAGAGAAAATGAAAATGAGAAGTACAAGACAACTAGCTTACTCTAGAATAAGATGCACATATAGTGATAGCGCCTTTACAAGGATTCCGAATGCAGTGAAGCAACAAATGCAGAGATGCTTTCGGTACCTTTTCAGGGAGGAATCTGAACGAAACTGCAACAAAGTCGGGAGCTCCGGACAAGTACAACATCTGAAGGAAGGACATTTTACGGTCCTGGCTAAAGGCAATGGCGAACAGAGGAAATTCTTTGTGGCATTGAGTTATTTGAGACATCCCTCATTTCTCAAATTACTGGAAGCAGCAGAGCACGAATTTGGATTTGATCAGCCAGGCGTTCTTGTAATACCTTGTGAAGCAAGTGAGCTGCAGGAAATTCTTTCTTGAACGCAACTTAACTGACTCGTAGTCAGGACACAAAAACCGAATGTGTTTACTAATTCTATGGAGGCAAATCAAGATGTAACTTAAGATTTGCGATTAGAGCTTAACTGATTCATAGCCAGTATCAACCGATTGAAAATTTAGTTCTTCACAAATTTGGCAAAAAAGCAAGTAGCTATCATAGCATCCAGAGTCATGTTCGCACCAGATTCTTGTGATCACATCCTTGGAAAGCTTTACTTCCAGAAATTTAAATTGTTCACGTTTAAAAAAGATAACCATGATAATTGGATACACACTGCCAATAAAGCACAACTACACGATAACAG
Organism: Lobelia cardinalis; assembly: GCA_028566635.1. Classification (NCBI taxonomy): domain Eukaryota; kingdom Viridiplantae; phylum Streptophyta; class Magnoliopsida; order Asterales; family Campanulaceae; genus Lobelia; species Lobelia cardinalis. The sequence continues at coordinate 7,347,690 of JAOWAN010000014.1, forward strand.
GAAACAATTAAACAAAAACGATTCGATAAAGCAAAACTGCACAATACAAGAAACAGATCAACCAAAAAACAATATAACTACAAAAATATGAGAATTTAATCCCATCACAGATCGATATTTGCACCTCCTCAAAGAGCTGCATTAGCTGAAGCCCATAGTGATGAGAACAAACTACCATGAGGGACTTGGGAGATGGTGATCTATTGTTCATGTCCATTCAAACACTCCAAAAATAGCAAATACACTACGCTGCCAAAGCTTACTAGCATTTCGATTCCTGCCAAATCCCAATCAACGAAACAGAAGAACGAAAAAACAGAATTAGAGCCGCCCCCTTCAAAGGAAGAGCGTGCTGCAAAATAAAGAAAAAGGTGATCACCCGTTGGAGTCTAGAGGGATTTTCTATGAGGTCTACGCACCTGCAAAACATCACTCGTGTTAAGTTAATGAAGAAACAAAAACCAAACATAAGCCCTTATCTTCAAGGAACTTCAGCTTTCAAATAAACGAGACAAGGGCGAAAAGAGTTGGTTATATAGGGACAGTTGATACTCTAACAACTGATATTAAGTAAGTTAATATTCTCTATTAATTAATAATTTCTCAAGAACCAACTTCGTATCATGGTAGATAATTAAAAATTCTACTATTCAATAATTAATATATTTTATTAAGAAAAATATGTGGTAATAATAATTATTAGAGGAAAAATTATAGACTACTTTGAAGTAAGCACATGCATTGCATCATTTTCAAACAACATAATTGTTCCACAACTGGGACAAATGCCATAGATGGAGATTTTTGTATTATTTTTTAGAAAATAAAGATTATTTTAGTCCACTTTGCAAACAAGAATTAAAGATTTTATGTGTTGCAATTTGCACATATGTGCCGTGTGGCTTTACATCTAGTTTACTAGGAAAAGGCTCTTGGAAGTCTGTTGAGGACACATTCATCGATCAAACACTCTACCCAGAAATTTTGGACTAAGAATTCAGATAACCTCTTCATTTCCAAACCACACTATGGTTTGCATGCCATAACTTCCATGCCATCAGAATATCTGATGTCATGTAGATGCCCTCTTGATTTTCTAACCTTTTTATCCATTGTATGTTACACGCTCCAGCACAGGCACAATACGGCAGAATCTCCGGGGTTGATTCACCTTTTCCTTTCAGTGGAGAAGAAAGAAGAGTCTAACCAACCCCAAGATAGCCAATACGAAGACAAGACAGAGAAAACTACAGTTATGTGAATCACATCTTCCCCATAGTCCAATTTATCATTGTATTTGAATGAAAGTAGAAAGCTGAAGCGCACAGAATCAGACAACTACATATATATTTGCCACTAAAAAGTAAAGAAAGGCAACACTTTCAACTGTAAAGACTTTCTTTGCATTGAGAAGCCAAAGAAACATATAACATACATTCAAATACCTGTAGAAACTCAAAAAAGTTCTAAATCAAGTGACTACTAGGAACTCCAAATGGAATAACAGCCATCCGTTGCATAGCTAGGCATGCATGTAAGTTTAACTTCTGCTCACATTTTTCTGAAGAAATTTGTTGAAGAAAACTTCCACCATCTAGCAATTGAATAGCATGATTTACAACTGAGTCAGCTCATGTGTGTTCTCAGTAGATTGTCTTAGAATTAACTCTGCTCTCCTCTTTTTGTCATCTTTCTCATCATCCCGCCCAAACCAAGAAGTCATTCGGGCAGAACCCTTATTCCAAAGTTGCAAATCCAGAGATTCACCAATCATTTTCTTACCAATTTTGAAGTCTAAATGAACAGCAGACCTCTTTTCTGGAAGAGACCTTTCCATACTATCACCAAATTCAATAACCCTGCCGTTCACTGCTTCAATCGCAGGGGCAAATGCCTCTAATAGAGAAATGTGGTTCTCCACAGTGGCGTCGCGTGAAAGCTTACTTGGCAAAACTACTGAGCAGGCAAATTTATCCCCGCCCTGTATTGGCGGAGCAAGAAATGGGTTTTTACTTCCATCTAAATGGGATTCAATCCCGACTTCAGTCACACCAGCCGAGGTCGAAGCATTTGCACCATTCTGTTTAATGTCACTTTCACCCCGCGAAGTCGAAGCTACTGCCGAACCACTGGCCACTAACCGCTGTTGCAAGCTCAACAAAGAGCTCTCTGCCTTTCTCCTCTGCCTAGCCAGCTCAATCTTATCTGCACGAGGATCTGTCACCCTCTCATTCCAAACTGGCGAGTGAATATACGTGTGAGCGTCAGGAAATGCAGGCAACCAGTCCGGAACATACTTGAACCCCGGGGTCTCGCCCATTTGCACAAAACTCGGTGTCCCTCTCCTCTGCCTAATAACCGGAAACCGTGGCACTGACTGAGCAAAAGGAATCTCCTCAGCCGCCCCAACATACTCATTAACCCCTTTCACAGCCCCCGATTCTGTCAAACAACCAGCACTGCTTGACCCACCCGAAAATCCAGTTGAAGAACACAAATCCTCCAACCCCTGAATTATATCGAACACATTACACTCAGTCCTATTAGCTAAACTAGCATAAAAAACAGCCGTTTTTCCCAAATCCCTCATGTACCTAACAGCAATGTCGGCAAGAGCCTCGAGCGCAGACTCATTAAAACTCTGAAATCCAACACTCTCGCATATTTGTGCCACCGCTATCTTGGCAACGGCCCTGCCAAACTCATCGGCAGGGGCTCTTTTTACTTCTTTATAACCTCCCTTCTCTTTCTCTCTCTTGTTACTTTCAGCACCTCCCCCATTCATATTCAAATCTTAGTATCATTTAGGGATTTACCTGTAAGCAAATTGTACTAGCATCCAGCTCACAAATCGAAGTTATTGCACCAATACAGCTCTTTATCAATACTACAGAATTCAGAATTTTTAGAATCCTATGATTGTATCGAAATGAATAGGTCCCGGAAATTGTTGGGAAACAGGTATGTGTATATGTACAGGCAAAAATAATTAGTGCTTACCGTTTAATGGTCGCGTTCGAATTGTAATTGATCAAAATCATGAGAGAGTGATTGGAAATAGGATTTGGGTAGATCTGGTGAAGATTTGGGGGGAAAGAATTAGGGGGGAATTTGAATTTTGATAAACCCTAATTTTGGAGAGGAGGAAAGAGGGAGATCGGGAAAATGAGAGAGGGTATTTATAGGAGGTGGGCGAATTTACGAGTAAGGGTACAAGGAATAAGGAAAATGGTTGAACCCTCCTCCTCCTTCGCTCGTGCTGCTAATTCTCACGCTTTTGTATTGAGTAGCACATTGAGTTTTTTACGTACGAAAACTTAAAATTGATTTTTAAAAACGATTATGTATAAATATATATATCATTTTATATTTTAACAAAAAGCTATAATTTTCTATTTATCTCATTTGATTGAATTATTGTATTGATAAATATATTGCAAAATATTATAAAATAGAACTTTCTTAAAATTATTTTAAATGAATATTATTTATTGATTGGAGTTTATTATACCATATAATAAAATATTCATATTAATAACTAACTAAAAATATGGTACACAAATTCACCTGGTATTAATCATTCATTATATATATATTTTATAAGTTAATAAATATATGTAGGTATAAAATACATTAATTGTATAATTATAATGCACGTTATTTCATATATATTGTTAATTACATATTAATCAATATTTAGTTCGTTGAAATTTAAATTTCTAATGATCAAGAGCCGAAAGGTCTAGTTAATCAAATACATGAATATTAAACTAGCAACATTCAATCATTTGACTCTTTAATTTTTAACTATGAAAGTTGATTTTATATTTATAATATATTCAAAATTTTAAGAATAATTAAGATAAAATTGTACTAATTATTAAATTTATAGGTAACCTTGAGAAACGAATATAAAAAACTCAATATCTCGATTTAAAACAAAATAGAATGAAAAATAATGGACTAAGATTACAATTACAACTATAAAAAAACAAAAATCCAACCAAATTGATCATTTAGAACATAAAAAGTAAAAATTGAATCAAAATATTAAAAAATAATAGCAAAAGTTTACAATAAAACTAGAAATATAAATAATAATCCTAAATAAAAACTAAATTGAATCTACAACACAAATTAAATTGCCAAAAAAAATTCACATAACAATCGATATTTAATTAGTAAAACTAAAATTGTCATATATTAAGACAATTAATTATCAGAGTACCCTTCAAGTAAATTAAGATATATCTAAAATTAACTAAATTTAAAAATTGAGATAAATTATATTTTGCAAAAATATATTTAAATGAATTAAAAATTATAATAAAGAAAATTAGTGTAAAGTAAACAGATTTTGTAGTAATAATTTTTCATTCTCCATTAAAAATTAATGAAAAACAAAAATAATTAGCAGTTGATATTAAACTAGAATCAAAATCACATTAAACTTATAATGATAAATCGAAAGGGAAATTGAATTTGAATAAAAAGAAAGTAATAATCATTTTTTAAACTTTATAATGTAATCGAAAGCAAAAAAATGAAGTAAAGTTTCAATCATATTCATGATTTAAATTATATATATTTATATATAGAAATAAAATTATTAAAACCTTAAATATATTATAAATCTATAAATTAAATTAAAGGCGAAATTGGATTTAAATAAAAAAATGAATCAAAAAAATTAAACTAAAAGAAAACATTTAAAGGCAAATCGAAGTGAAGAAAAAACTTAAATATGTTCAACATTGAAATCAATATTAGAAAAGAAATTAAATTTTGAAAATTAAAATAAAATTTAAACCAAAATTAAAGGCACAAATTAAAATTAAAATCAAAAGAATAAAAAAAAGCACTTACAAGACTTCAAATCCTTTTCAAGGTAAAATTTGATGCAGAACACCATTCTTCATCGGCCTTAATATTACTGATCTCACACGTGGGGTACAACGGTTTGATTTTATTCAATTTTTTATATCGTATTTTTTTGATTTGGAGAATTTCAAACTTAAATTGAATTGTAAAACTAGAAAAACAAAATGAACCGAACCGATATACCGTAGTTTGATTTGATTTGATTTATCGGTTTACGATAAATCGTGTAATTTTTCAAAAAAACTAAATATAGTATATAATTTATAACAAAAAATTTAAAGTAAAAAATATTTGGCAAAACAGTACCAAAAATTACTAATACTAATAATTTTGATAAATGTCTGATAGCCATTTGTTACAATTATTAATTAATAAGAGTATAACCGAATTAGGCTCTAATACCCCTATTTACCCTTATTATTAATAACTGGGTAGAGAAGATTTTAGTAGTGGTCTCATTAATTATACTACTTATATCCCCTAATCCCATATCCCTTACCAAATGACTCCGTAGGTATTTTTATATTTCATCATCAAAGTATTAAAATTTAATTAAAGGTTATTTATGTTAATTATTTGAGAGATTGTTGGCTATTGCAGGTGGCAGGAGGCCCAAAAAAAGGAAAAAGAAAGGTTGGGGAAGATGGGCAATGGAGGTGAGGGAGGGATGCACGGGGAAAAGATAGAGAGACGAGGGTAGACCTGCCTGGGAAGGAAAAAGAGTGGGATAGAGGTTAGATTAGGGTTTAATAAGATATAATTTGTTATTTTTAGATTAATTCATTTAAAATTTAAGTTTTGTTTAAATACTAATATTATATAAATTATATATGCTAAATTGATTATTTTATAAACATAAATATTAGTGTCAAAAAAATATAAATACTACCATAAGAGTTATTCAAAATTATTAGAATATCATAAAGTTTAAAATTAATTAATATTAATATGGTATAATTCAGTAATTTTTTGATTTAATACAATTACTCTTATTTGGCAAATATTCAATGTTAGTCTTTATATTTGTAGATATTCAACTAACACCCTCAACAATTAAAAAAATTGATGTTTAATCCGATTTGACGATTTTACCTCTGAACAAAGGGGACTTAACGTTCCACTAATGCTCAAAATGGACGGAATGACCATTGGTGTTCAAATAACTAACATAAATGACCTTGTACTAACTTTTAATACTTTGATGATAAAATATAAAAAAACACAATAATTTAATAATTTTTTATGTACTTTTGCCAAATATTTTTAACATTAACAACCTATGATTCATGATAAAAATTGAAAAATAGTCCAATAATTTTGTTTGTTTAAATAATACTTAGATCATTACAACATAAAAGTCATAAAATCTATAAATTCATCACAATACAATTAGATTTAAGTTAGAATATAGTTAATACTTTATTATATATACAAAATTAAAAGAAATATATATAAAAATGAGGGATTTATATGAAACTATACATATACATTTGATATCAGTTCGATTTGATTTGATTCGCTTTGGTTTGAAGTGCCAAAATTGCAAATCGATTCAAACCGTACGGCTTAAAAATTTCTCAAATCGTAGCCGAATCGTCATTGATCGAAACCGAATTAAAACTCATCAGTTTGATTTGATCCGATTCAATTAACAATTTAAGCGATTTGAACTTGCAGTACCCCTACCTGCTAGTGTTTCTCCCCTCTCCATTCACATTAACGTCCGTAGCTTATTTTTTGAAAAATGCTTGATAAACTGCACAAAATCAACCGGAAATCAATCGACATGCTTTACGAACTTGTACCGTACAAGTCCATAAAGCATGTCGGTTGATTTCCGGTTGATTCCGTACAAGTCCGTAAAACATGTCGGTTAATTTTCGATTGATTTTGTGCGGTATATCAATCACTGCTCTAATTTTTTTCTTTTCCTTTGACTTTTTACATCTCCAAATTGTTTTTGAAATTGTCAATGGCTTGCGAAAATAGAAAGAAAATGTTACCTCAAATGTTAGGAACACTTAATGTTACCTCAAATGTTAGGAACACTTCAGGTAACACTTGTCTGACGAGCA
>JAOWAN010000014.1:7354745-7373028 GCA_028566635.1 Lobelia cardinalis
TTTTTTAATTTTTAAGTAATCAATTCAAAATGAAAATATATTTATATTGCTTTCATCAATTATAAACAACAAACAACCTTTATGAGAGAGTTAAAATGGACAATATACATTATTCAGACAATTCATTCAGATCAGTAACCAAACAGTTTTATTGATTCAGCTTTCAGCCTTCAGATGCTGCCTCTTAATACTTCAGACACATTTAGATTTGTTTTTAAACTTCAGTATTAAGCACTTAAAATTAACAAACAGCTCTTGCAAGAGCTTTTTAAAAACAGGAAAATGGAGGGGGAGTTGAATTCATAAAAGAAACGCAAACTATGGTCCTTAACGCATTGATTAAGACATAAGTATGATAAATTTTTACATTCAAAATTATAAAAGGATATAATAATTGACACTCATAACTGTTTTGATTTTAATTTTCTTCATATACACGCTATTATTCATCGTTAACTTTTTCAGTAAACACATGATACACTACTCTTGCGAGAGTTTTTAACAACAAAAAATATGGAGGGGAGTTGAACTCATACAAAGAAAATACAAACTACGATCCTTAACGCACTGATTATTAAAGTATAAGTATGATAAATTTTTACATTGAAAATTATGAAAGAATATAATAATTGACACTCATAACTGCTTTGATTTTAATTTCCTTCATATAAATGTGCACGATTCATCATTATCTTTCAGTAAAAGAGTAGTATGAAATTTTGCTGAGTATCGACAAAAATGTAACATGAAGTGTTGAAAATACCAAATCAAAAATCAGAAAAAATAGCAAAAGTAGTGTGGGTCAAGTGAAAATAATGAAGGAAAAAGAAAGAAAGAAAGAAAGAAAGAAAGAAAGAACCAGCAACTAAGCGGATAAGTCGAGATATATGCGATTGTAGCAGTGTAGAGAGAGCAGAGCTGGTTTTGAGAGAGAGAGAGAGAGAGAGATGGATAGGTATTTCGGGAATTCGTACAGGGGAGACCCAGGGATTCCACACACAGGACCAGAACCCTTCGAGAACGTATGGCTTGGATGTAGCATCTTCACCATTTGCACCTGGAACAACCCTCACATTTTTCAACTCACCCCCGAGTACAAGTACACTCTCTATCCTCCTACTTCTTACATTTTTGTTTGCCAATTTCATTTTCATGGTTCCTTCTGGATGCCCTTTTCTATTGGTAATTAAAATTTCAATTCAAAGTTCTCTTTTTTTGTTTTATTTCCTTCTTTTAGGGGAACACTGTTCTTATTTTGTGCGTGTATTTTCGTAATTTTTTCTGTAAATTGTGATAAGTTTCTTGTGATTCGTTTCGTTTTCTTCCTGGTCTGTTTATTTTGTCATTAGGGTTTACTGTTCAGTTTGGGATTTTGGGTCTTTTTTTTTTTTTTTGTAATTACCGCTCTCCTGACTTTTCTTAATTTTATGTGTGCTTGGGTTGAGGTTGGGAGGTTGTTTAATTGTTGTACCTGTTAAGGTTAGAACAATTTTGGTTCAAGGTTGCTGCAGGTCTATATATAGGGCGTTAAGAGGTGAATTTCAGCTTCATTTTTGTAAATATGGTTATATCAACATTGATTTTTAGTGGCTGTGCTAGTACTTCATTTGTTTTTCAAACATCTCAGGTACCTGCTCTCTGTCCTACACGCTCTTCTTAATTATTTTTTTTTTAATTTTGTTTTTCTTAAGCCTTTCCAGTCGCAATCCCTGGTATATGATTGTTAAAAAGCCGATTAATATCAAACAAGGCTGCAAGGGTTTGTATTTCAGATATGCATTTCTTCTGCAATGTGTATTGCATCATTAGGGGGTAGCACTATGTTACCGCCGTTTGATAATTGGCTTCTCTGTTAGGATTGTATGCTGGCAGGGGTTAAGATATCTGTCTCTGTGCCGTTAATACTTGAAGACTGGATTAAGAGTTCATAGCTTGGGTTTTCTCATATGCAAACTTTGCAGGAAAATGATTACATTTTGGTGATCATATATATTCAAGTGCTTGTGTCACCTTCATATTCTGTGGTACAAATGCATTCCTTGTACAGTATTAAGAAACTTAATGGAATGATTGTTTCCTTTGATTTTGTGGCTCATGTTGGAGGTTACTTTTTGTTGCTTCCTTGTGAGTAATCACAGGGATCCCAAATTGTAGCTTATTTTCATCTCAATCTATTGGTTGGACAGGCTGAGGCATCTATTGGTTGGGAATCAGTTAACCCATGGGCTCTGAGACTAAATAATAACATCTTCTTCATGTAAATGAAGGCTATAGCTTGGGCTAAGAAATTGGGATTCCTATCATTTTCCTTTCCCTGCAGTAAAGTTTACTGACATATTGAGGATGAAAGATGAACTGCGGAGGATCCGAGTGTCGGATCTTCCAAAATTTTAACAATTCACACCAAATGTAGTGTAAAACAGCCGCACCCATACCCACAACCACACTCATGTTGTGTCGGACATGGGTACTTCGGCAAAAGTGAAGGCTCCATGTAACATAGACTGCGGCTATTTGTCTGATGCCAGCATCCCTAAAGCATTCTAGTCAAGTGTTTACTATTGTCGTTTCAGGGACTGCTCTATGGGTTTCGATCATGGTTATGCATCTATGAAAAAAGGAATGTGTTTGGATTGATTATATTTGAGTTTCTGATCTGGATTCTAATATGAACTGAGTCTATTTATTTGGAACCAGCGTCCTAAAAGATTTTTTGTCAAATTATTTGATTTCATTGTTTCAAGGACCACTTCTATTGCTTTCAATCATGGCTATGCATTCTTGAAAATCAGGATGTCCTTGGTTTGTGTTTATATTAGCTTGTAGGTGATAGGTTCTATATCGTATAATGATCTTGGTCATGGTGATTCTAATACTTGCTCATAACAATGCAAAGAAAATCCTGAATTGATTCATGAAATAATATAAATGAATAAAACATTGTATTGGGACTCGATTTCTGGTTTTTTGAATAGAAGCACCACAGGTAGGTAACGTCATGCACATACTACAGACTTTACTAAATTTCTAGGTTATGTGGGAGCTTGTTTTTATGAATTTGCGAAATTTGCTTTTGTTTTGGCCTCAGCACAGGGGTTGTCAAGTAGTTGGAAGAACGTGCATGAATAATACAGGACTTATGTAGTAGCTTGCCAGGTTTAGGACCTTCAGTGACAACTTTGCTTGTAAAAAGCTTATGTTAATGCACTGCAGAATGTCTTTGAGTGAAGCGTCTCTAACATGTAGATGATGTGATGAACTTCTACTTGAAATTTTCGACTGTTTAAGCTATATTGATGCATATTATTTGTTGCTTACAGACTTACAGTGTTGAGGAGATTTTTTCCCCGCACACTTCATATTCATGTCCATATGATTTGAGTTTTATCTCACTTCTTAAAATCTCCTGTCCAGTTATCATGACCTGTCGATGTTGCATGAGCAGTACCACTTGAAGCAAGCGCTGGCAAAGAAACAGCCATACGAATTTGCCGTAAATCCACTTCTTCTTGAAAATTCTCTTTACATATTAGTATGCAACTGGCTTCTTTAGTAAGAAGAATTGCTCATTTGGTTTATGTTTTGCTGTTTCTCCCCTGGGCAGTTCAACAAGTTGGACAAGGTTGTACGTGATTCATACTACCTGAACTGGCCTCTTTTCTTCCCTTGAGAATTCCGATCTCTGAAAAACCATGACTTTGCTCGTTTCTAGTGGTGATGTCTTTTGTTACTACAAAAAGAGATTTGTATTGTTTTGGCTTGTACTTCATGTCCAAAGCTGATTGTGATATTGGTGCTTGTCTTAATTTTATTTGTTGCAGTATGTATTTCTACGATGCTCGATTTTATTCTCTTATTTTGATCTGAAGGAAGGTAAGAGTAATGCTATTTACAGAGAGCCTAAGTAGCTTAAGTTGAGATTCAGATTGTGTTGCATCGTCTTTCTCGGATTCAAACGATCTAAAAATTCCTGGGAGGAGAAGATAGTGTGCAACAAGTTGATGCGACACAATTTGGGTTCTCTTCTAGCCCAACTTCAGATAATTCGAATTCATTACTAATATGCGATCAAGTATAAGATTATTCTCTTATTGAACAAGTAAGAGAGAGAAATACAAATTTATAAAATTAAAAATAAGTAATTGAAGTCAAAACCTTTCTCATCCATCACTAATATGTTCATAAGTTTTATAAATGTTACATTAGAGGTGACGGCTACATTCCTGTGTTCTCGGAAATGATGTAAGAGACAAATTATTGGATGTATAATTCATCAGGTTTACGGATTGATTTCACTTATTCGAATCTTCACTTGTTTTTTTTTTTCATAAATTTTAAAAAAATAAATAATTTATGTGGAAATAAAAAAAATTATCAATTCAACCAGAAAAGTACTCCTCCCGTAATAGAGGACATTTTAAAAAATAAAAATTGTCCCAAACTAATTGTTCTTTTAGATATTTATATTATATTTTTTCAAAATTACATTTACATCTCAATTGATTGTATGAAAATATTAAGACATTTTATTAGCTGAAGCAAATTTAATAAACTGGAATAAATGAAATAATTTTTTATGGGAAAGAATTTGAATAGACATCATATTTGTGTGGCATAAAATTAATTAAAGGATAAAAATAAAAAATTATATTATATTAAAGTAAACCTTGATTTCTACGATTTATAGGTTCTCCATTGCCATTGCGGGGGAGTAGTCAAAAGATACGAACAAAACAGTGATCCATCATCGTCAGCTTCGATATCCTATCCAAAATATGTGTACAGTGAGTTGAGCCATTGCTGCTCCCACTGACTGCAACAGTTTCCAACAACACTGAAAATCCAATAATGGCAAATGTTAACCCTCTCCGACCTCATCCTTCTCTCCCATTTCGCAAAACCATTCTTCCCACAAGACCCATCATTAAGACATCGTTATCCAATCATGGTCATTCCTCGTCCAAGAATTTTGCCGGTTTCGGGAAATGGGTCGCCGGCGTTCGCTCCAAGTCTTTGGAATTAGCGCTCTCCGGCACTCTCTCTCTCGCATTGTCTCTCACAGGCCAGTTATTTTTCTTGTGAAATCTTTTAACTAAATTTTTTGCTGGGCATATTGTTGGATTGAAGTTGGTCGATTATGGTGTGTATGTTTGTATTTTTTTTTTTTTTTTTTTTTTTTTAATTTATTTGAATGAAAATAATCACTCCCTCCATCATACACGCAAGTAAAATTGGCCAGTTTGATCAACATGTTGGATTAATGTCCTAAATTTGATAGGGCTTTCTTTCTTGCTTTCCTAATAGTCAGGTATGCCATTTAAAGTTCTTAGTTTTCTTCTGAAGTTTTTTATTCAAGCAACACATAGAGATGGTAAAATCTGGAAATTTTAAAGTTTATATCTTGCTCTTGTGTCTTAACGCATACGATACTTCGCAGTTGCTGACTTGCATTTTGTTGAGATCAGTTTCAAAGATTATATGTGGACATTCTGTGACTGCCCGTTATGCTTTACTTGTAATGGTTAGAATCACAAATATGCAGTGGCCAGTGTGAGCTTCAAAACCAAAAGAAATCCTATTTGTTACGGAACACTTTTTCAGGCAACTGTTCTAAGGGAAGTGAAAATCTACTTTCTTTAAAATACATTCATGTATACATGCGTATATATAAAGCTGGTTTTGTATGACCATTTTTGTAAAATAGCGTATGACTCTGAAAAGCAGGCCCTAACATTCATGCAATGCGATTGCCACAAAACATCACATGTTGGACTCTTTTATCTCAATTATTTCTACGTTATAGTAATGAAGAGTTTGTGTAGTACAAATGCTTGCACGCCACCATGGGGTTCTAGCTTTTGAGAGAAAGCGTGGAAGCTATACCATAACTCATGGAATACTTCTCCATTTACATGCTTTATGATATATTTTCATCTCCTTGCTTGCATGTGTAGCATGCTCTTCATTTATACTTAAAAGCTATATTTGGGTCATTGTCACTTTCTCTTGCCTTTCTTTAACTTTGTATAAAGACCCTATTTCGAAGTAATCAAGATTAAATTTTCTTTGCAACGCCATTGAACACCTGATATTGGAATTTGGAATACACTCGGATAGGTATTTATAGACTTAAACCACTCCCAATTGTATATGCATGTTAGAATTGTTTTTCTTGTATCGGAATGCAGAACATGAAAGAACAACAGAAACTTTGTAGGAGTTGGATTTGCTGAGGGATTAGTTGGGGTTAACAAGCCGGAGTTGCTTCCTAAAGCATTCACTCCAGTTATTGATGTTGCTGGGTTCCTTTCGGATGGCCAGGTAAAGTTGTAGTGTTGGAGCTTTTTATATTGAACAACGTTATGCATTACCCTCTTCGTTTCAGTTTCATGTTAATTAAATTGCCGACACTATGTATTTTGGACTTAGGGGTTAATAATCATGTAATCCTTTCTTTTTTTTCTGTTTCCCCTGAATTATACCTCCTCTTTTCTGGAAAGTTATCCTACAAAAGCAACAAATATGTGGTTGGTCTAGGAAAAATGTAACTTGAACATTCTCCTCTCTCCCGCAAGCAAAGAAGCTGTTTTCGTAGTCATGAGCAAGGTTGTTTGGTAACTCGCACTTAACAGTAAATACATGTATAATCACATTTCCAATGTAAAAGATAATATAGTTAAGAACCCTTAACCGTATATACTTTATTTTAAATAAATGCACCAAGACATTGAATAAAGTTTTTGATGCATAGATAATTATTTTAAAGAAAAAATATTTTTTAAAACATTCTTAGCTACTTTCACTACCAATAGTAAAATTTAAATAATATACGGAAATGTATCCATCAAAATCTACCGTGAAATCAAAACTCTCATGCACAAACGATGAACAATTTTTGCGATTTGATGCTAGACTCTTCATTCTAATCGATGCAAGACTCTTCACTCTTTCCCTCAATAGCGGTCCAAGGTCTCGGGAGGCATTATCAAAACATACAAATAAACCTTTTCTAAAAAAAAAACAATCAAATTTGGCAAATATGGAACAAATTGAATTGAATAAGGATAGAGCAAGGATCATCAAAAGCTTGATTATCATGGTACAAATCTATGGGTTTGGCAAGGTCTTCGTTGGAGTGATCCTACTTGCATTTCCGCTACCATTTAAGTGCATTGTGATGCATCTTGGTTTTTCTCTCCTTGTCTGATGCTATTGGGAGTGTTGAAGCATGATATACATAATGGAGTCCTCTCTTTACGAACTTGAGCTTTTAGATGAGTTGGTAACTTAATACTCACACTGATTCGTATTAATGATGTGCAGGAGAAAAGGCTGAAGCAAGAAATTTCTTCTATCGAAAAAGACACTGGATTCAAGTTGAGAGTTCTAGCTCAAAACTATCCTGATACACCTGGTAAAGTAATTTCTTATTAGTGTTATGTTCCACTGACTCTTGGTTTTAGAGGAACAAATTACATTTGCGGATGTTTAGTTCTTCTCCCAATTCCAAATCCAAGGTCTCGATACATAGCAAAATACTCCCTATGTGCCCTCTCCCCTCCAAAGAAAAAGTCGTGGGGTTCCTTTTTTGTGTGTCCCAAAACATAGTTCTATTCCTAAGAAAGGCTAATTTTTGTAATTCAGAATGATTCAAGTAAGTAAAGATGTAACCTTGAAAATTTTGAAATGCACAATGTTACTATTTTTGAAAAACTACTAAATGAGCAACATGTAGAAAATGTAGCGAACAACGATAGTAGCACCAATAGAAAAAATAGAGATATTACTTTCTTTTGTAGATTAATGAATATGAGGTGAAGTTTGTCTTAAGAGTGATGAAAATCGTGAAAGCTTTTAGATTGGATGAAATACTCATTGAGGTATGGAAATGCCTAGGTGACGTGGGGGTGTCTTTGGCTAGTTAAGTTATTTAATAAAATTATGATGACAAAGAAAATGTCAGATGAGTGGAGAAGGAGCATTATAGTACCAAATGCAAACACAAATGTGATGTTCAAAGGTGCATGAATTGTAAAGGTATTAAACTAATAAGTCACACAATGAAGCTTTCGGAGAGAATAGTTGAAGGTAGACTAAGGAGGGAGACAATGGTATCAGAGAATCAATTTGGTTTTACGCTGGGTATATAAACGATAAAGGCTATCCATCTATTAAGAAGATTGATGGAACACTATAGGGAAGTAGAAAAGGATTTACACGTGATCTTTATTGACTTAGAACATGCTCTTTATTGACTTAGAGAAGGCTTACGATCGAGTCCCAGGAGAGATATTGGTTAATCCTAAAATAGAAAGGGATTAAATTGAAATATATTGAGGTTAAAGATATGTATAATGGGGCGTCGACGCTAGTTAGAACCACAAAACTAGAGACATACCAGTTTCCAATCACTATAGGACCTTAAACATGTATCCTTTTGCCTTCGTAATAGATGGACTAATTAAACATCTGCAAGATGATATACTTGGTGCATGCTATTTACTTATGACACTATCCTTATTTGAAACAAAGAATGAGAATCAATTATTAATCAAGATAGAGAGATTGGAGAGAATGTCAATTATAGAATATAATCGGGTTGGATGAAATGGAAGAGTGCATCTGGAGAGGTATGTGATCGACGTACACCAATAAAGCTAAAGGGAAAATTTTATAGGACAACTGTTGGGCCTGCGGTATTGTATGGAACTGAGTGTTGTGCTATTATAAAGGAACATGCTAACAATATTAGTGTAGCGAACATGCAAATGCTTAGATAGATGTGCGGTAAAACTAGAAAAGATAGGATTCGTAATGAACGAATACGAGAAACGGTAAAAGTTACTCCTATAATAGAGAAATTGAGAGAGAATTGTCTAAGATGGTTTGGTCATGTACAACACCTTAGTGCTTCAGTTAGGTAGTGTGATGATATTAGTCTTAATCAAGTTAGGCGTAACTCAAAGTTAACATCAACATCACTAATATGAAAAAACATGAAAGATTGTCATCTATATTGTGACTTGGCAATGGATCGCGTGAAATGACGGAAAATGATTGATGTAGTCGACCTCAATTGATTGGGATTAAGACTTTGTGATTGTTATTGTGTTTTCGGACAGAGGGAGTAGCATACGGAGTAATTGTACATGTACTTAGTTTTAGCTTGAAGTTTGTTAGGTTCTCTTTATAATTCTTTTTGCTATCATGTTCATGTTATTGCTCAAACTTTCTCAGGTTTAGCAATTAAAGATTTTTGGCAAGTGGATGATAGAACTATTGTCTTTGTCGCTGACCCTACATTTGGTAAAGAACTTGTAGACATTACCTCTTCTTCTTGTTACATCTGCCAACCGACTAATTTATTTTGTTTTGTACTTACCAGGCAATATATTAAACTTTAATGTGGGAGCTTCTGTGGATTTAAACATACCACGTAGCTTTTGGAGTCGCTTGGCTGGAAAATATGGAAACATGTTCTATTGGAAAGAGATGGTGAAACTTGATTGTTACCTTAATGTTTGATATTGTCATAATCTTGAGCTTATTTGAGTTACAATAGCATTTTTATTCACTGGTGAATGAAACAGGGCGAAGATGCATCTGTTGAAGCCGCAGTTATGGCAATATCAAATTGCTTGAGGGAGCCAGTGGGAGCAAATAACTGTGCCGAGGTAAAGTAATATCCTGATGATACTGTAGAGAACTTGATTCTGTTGTAAACGCTCAAGTCTGTGATGGTCGTGTTATTCATTATAGAGCTGTATTTGATCAAAGGAAACCAAAGTAACAGTGCATTATTTGTTAACTCTTTTGTATATTGTGTGTAGTGTTCGATTTTTATTTGGTCATTTGTATCCATAATTTGCTTGCTTCCTTTTTTGAGAAAATTGAACAATAAAGATTAGTGCAGGACAGTACAGAATTGGGGCTCGGGTCATTTAAGCTTGTGACTCAACTTATATTGTGTTTGAGTAAAGCTCGAACATGATTTTACGCTTGAAGTAGGATCTAATAAGCTTTATAATCACAAAACACATACAAATTACCTGTGTTGGCTATAATTTCTTACTTATGCTCGATTAAGCTTTGGTCATTTACAGCTTGTTTCATGTCAGGTTAAGAAAAGAAGTATCATCTGTTGGTATTTTAGTATAATTAGAGATTAATAAAATATCCCTCGTTGCAATTTACAAATAAGAGTGCACGCTTATTTGTTTATTATAACGAGTGTTGGTGAACCCGGACGATGGCGGGTCCAAGGGGCTCCCGGACATTAGTGCTTTATGAAAATCGCATCAGAAAACTGTGTCAGAAACCTATTGTCAGTTATTTCCGAAAAAATAAGACTGCCCTTGGCAGTTAGTTAAAAAACTGCAACCGGACAGTTTGTTTCGAAAAATTGCCGTCTGGCACTTGGAGATGGCTGAAGGTTTCTTCTTATATCGACAGTTTCGGTCTGGGGAGGCTCTCCTGCGAAAACACAAACTAAACAGACATATACTCTTGTTTCTTAGATTTTATCCGATTGAATGGAAATTATTCAATCTGATAGCGATCAAGTTTCTCGACTTCTAAGATATCCAGACAATCCTCACGAATTTCCCAACATCATCTTGATTCTTGAGATGGAAGTTTAATAAGATCTGTTAGGTTAATGGAAATCATGGAACTGCAAAAACAAAAAACTTTCTCCAAGTAACGAGATTGCTCGTTACTTTTTCTATAATTCATACAAAGAATCGTGAAACTAGAAAGAGGAAAGAACATCAAAAGAATAAAAAATGAAAATGTTTGATCATCTCTAATCGCTGATATAAAATAAAGCGAATGTCCCGACATCATCAGTTTCACTTCTGCTGCATCTTTCTTTCTTCTTTCCCTATTGCAGAATTGTCTGTAAATCTTCAGGTGTACAAGGGACTGTAAGAGCACCTTCGTGCTGAAACCCATATTCTTCTTCGGCTTGCTGTAATAACTTCAAGAAATCAGGATTGCTGAGGTACCCAAGTTTTATGACAAATCTCTGGGGTTTCTCACACTTCACTGCAAAGACAGCAAAATGTCCTTTCTTCACACCTTGAGGCGCTGCTACTGCTAATGCTGCTTCTCCCCTCTGTTCTTCGCATTCAACTAGACTGCGACAAGGTCTTATCCGTTGTGAAGGTAAGAGCATTCTTCGCACGGTCCTAGCCAAGATCGTAATCTTTAGGTAACAACACGAACCCATCTCAAGCTAAACAAAGACTCAACTAGAACGGCGAAATGTATGCTAGACAAGAAGGGAGATGAGTAGAAGTGGGGGGGGGGGGGAGAGGAATGCCCTTTTCCCTTTTTTTTACTCACTCTCCCCTTCCTACTCGAGAAGAAGCAGAAAGAATGGAACTAATTCAAACAATAGGAAGAGAAAATGGTTTGCTTTTGGATTCCTCTTGGAAAGAGAGTTATATAATAGGTGGTTTGGTTGTGTTGCTGAAATTTCTGGGATGGTTAGTTTGGAGTGAGAAAGCCAGCTATGGTGATGGTGGTGGTGCAAGTAATGCTGCATTATTAGTCTTTTCATTTTCTTTCTTGTGTATGTTATGTTAGAAGAAGTCAACGGCGGTGTGTGGTTTCTGTTGACAAATTCTTTGCAAAGGAAATATATTTTGTCCTCTTTACTCTCGTATTCAATACTCAATGGAGAAAATGGTTATATTCCGTACCACTTTTAAGAAATATTTTCTTCCATTATTAAGGCCAAGTCATTGTTTAGGTTTACTTGTGGACCGTACGAATGTACGTTTTCTTACAACAGATGTAAGCTGGTCCAAAGTAACTTTAGTAGGTCAAAGTTCTTACGATTATACCAAAGACTTTTGGGGTTCTTCTGATGATCTCAGTTTCCATCGGTCGCCAAAAATAAATACTTTTTTCGGTATCCAAAGATAAAAAAAGGGATCAAAAATGTGATACATAACGAAATTTAATGAAATGATGAAAATTTTGTAATGATTAAAGTTAAAAAGTAGGACATATATAGAGAGAAAATATTAAAACTCATCAAAAATCAAATGTCATATCACATTCGTGATCCAAATAAATAATTTAAGTCCGGATCTTGAGTCGAACAAAGCCGCAATTATTTTCTTGTTGTTCCAAAGTCGTATAAATGCCAATTTCAAGGGCTATGACACCGATTCACTTTTAATTTTATCTTTCTTTGATTAAGTAAATTCTGTTTCGAGACATATATTTACTACTCTTATGTATTAAATTTTAAAATATCAACCATCAAAAAATTATTGTTCTTGAAAGAAAAGAAAAAGTAAAAAAAAAAAAAGGAGTACATCATATAGGCAAAAGTAAATCGATAGGTAGATCAAACATCAAGCAGTAAAAAACGAAGACATCACAATGTACACCACATCGTACACGGATCCATTCAAAGAAAGAGTGAACCTAGAACACACGGCGACATCATTTTAGATGATACATCATCATCAGACAGACTAAAGACCAAAGAGAAGAAGGCATTACGCAAATTTGACTGCAACAATTGCTTCAAAGATGGCTCACAAACAAATCTTGAATGAAGGATAGGGTTTGGACTATTTGACCAACAGAAAAGAATGATCAGAAAACAGGAACATACATCTTGTATAACCACCACCTTCAAACATGCTGATGATGCTGGCCATGTAAATCACTCTCTTTCATGCTCTCCAAAATCTTTCGGAGCTCGCCGGGTCGGCAAGGAACTGTGAGAACACCCTCCTGCTTGAATCCAAACTCCTCCTGCGCTTGCTCTAACAACTTGAGGAATTCCGGGTGGGTTAAACAGCTCAGCTCAATGATAAACCTCCTCACTTCACCGTTGATTGTGTGAACCACAAAGTGCCCCTCCTTCACATCTTCAGGGAGATCGCTAGCTAAAGAACATACCTCCTCCTCCTCCTCATCATCATCATCATCAGCAGCAGCAGCAAGTGAAGTGATGTTCAATTTGTCTGACAATGCAAGCATTCTCATCAGCCTCTTCCTAACAATCCTGAAATTTACTATCCCACCCATTTTACAAATTTTGAGTACGCACAAGACACAACAGGAGCGAATATGGAATTTATAGAAAAGGGTCATCTTCTAACTAAAACAAGCAATCAAGATGCATGTGTATGGAGAATATACTGTTTCTTCAATCATCAATATCAAGTTTTATCACTATGCTTGAGGGGAATGCTGCTCTGCCAAAATCAGGAAATCTGTCATTTTCATATGAAAAGGCTTGGTTGGAGCAAATTGTGTAGGCACATTAAATGCTATCGAAACATATAGAAGCATACTTCGAACATGTGAATGTGGTCCATCAGAATATATCCTCTACCAGTTCTGGACTTAGTAGGAGCTCAATTATCGTTTATAAAAAAATAGTCACACATTTTGGGACGGAGAGAGTATACTTGTACAATAAAAAACATAACACATATACAACTAGAATAAATCCTACGAAATACAACTAGATACATCAAATGAATGCGACCGAAAAATAAATCCTACAAAAGCAGTATAACTTGAATTTCAATTAAACAGTGTAGCAACAAGATAGATATGGACTATGAAGAAACTATAATATCCTAAAATTCAATTCAGACTTACAGTAGAAATGGCCATGTTCTAATCAAAGCACATTATCCAGATGCATGTGTTATGGAAAACGAAACTGTCTAGGATTGTACATCATGATGCTTTCTCCATAAAAAGTGCTGAGGCGATTTAAGGACCCATCATTTTCAGACGAAGAACTTGGTTAAAGCGAATCATGTTGGCCCAGAGAACGCTACTATACACGTGGAGATAGACCACAAGCCAGCAATGGCTTGACAAACCTATCCACATTTTAGCATGTTTGGAGATTCAAGATGCAATTAGGACCATCACATATTAGGAGCTGAAAGGGAAAAGCTTCACATGGCTGGTACCTACAACTATTGAAAGCAAAGTGGTGCATGTTTGAGATCTATAAGTGGAATCTCCAGGAACTTAAAGCAAAAGGACGAAAAAAAGAGAATACGGAAACTACATACGACCTATGTTAATCATGCATGTTCCATCTGAACTATATTAGTTCCTCGTACATGTATTGGGACCACTTGAAGTGGGTGAATGACAATGTCAGAATTGCAAACATGTTAACATGTCAGAAACTTCTCAGCCACTTGACCTAATTGGCTAATTCAGACATATGAAGTATCTACTTACTTTTGATAAATTACTGTCACAAGCTCCTGTTAATCACCATCCCCCTCCTGCAATAGGGATATGAACCTCCATTTACAATTAACCCCTCCATTCCCACATTCTGAGTATACTACGCCAACAAGGGCCGGGTAGAATATGATACTTTATAACCAGCACATGATCAGAAGCAGCGAGGGATTACTGTTCCATAACCTTCCTATATGTGCGGATTCTGGTTATTCTTTGCCCAAATAACTGTAAGGATCACTACAGCACAGATGATCGAAACCTTTTGAATACCTTAATGGTCATATACAAATTAGGCTATCTCAGAGATGCCAAAGGAATATACACATCTATAACTGAACCACACATCTATAACTTGGGAGTTGGAGTATAAAAAGAGAACGCAGATCACTCCTCGTTTAATGACCGGTGAATCAATAGGTGTGTCAACACATGCAAATACAGTTGCATCAAGTTCAAGGAATGAATAAAAAGGTCCACATATTCCAAGGACCATAGCAAAAACTTAACTAACCTTCATATCCTGACATGAAGTCTATGAACAGGTAAGCTAGAAGTGACATTGAAGATAGGTTTAAGTATTTTGTGAAAAGGTAAACAAGATCAATCTGGCCTCAATGATCAAATGTAAAGAGTTGTCTAACACCTGGCATAGGATAAAACCTTGAACCTGTGACTTCTGCATTGCATACACCACTACATGATATAGATTCTAGTACTATGCCTTAACACTTTCTACGGGTGATCACATCCACTGTATATAGATATCCATGCTCCTTAAGCCACTCTACTATTGCATGCTTAGTTATCTAGACCACTCGGTCAATAATTGTAGTATATGGGCACAGTAAGCGAATACAATTCCTTAGATGTTGCAATCTCATTTTAGGCACTTCGCATTAAGGAGACACTATCAAACTATCTAGAGAAGCTATGAGCAGTTTTGAAGTCTAATTTGTTATAATACAAGGATGAGAATGTGAACAAAATTACTGAACTCCAAAGGCGATGATACTATGGTCCTCCACACAACGTCCCATGCAGATGAAGCAAGTTAAGCCAAGTTGAATAAAAAATGCTACTAATAACAATGCTACAGAATACAGATACCAAAAATAAACATCCATCTTTTATGCACCAGAACCGGTTGGCTGCTTCGTGATTCTTACAGTAAGCTATTTACAGCATGAACTGATCAAATTAAACACTGGTAGAGTGAGATTGCGATGTTCATTTATGGATCCTTGATACCTTCTCAACTAAATAATCCACAGAGGCCAGAGCCCTAATCAAACCATTCAAAAATGTTAAAGACATGGAAATGGTATCAGAGACTTAAAGCTCTTTATCATTTGCAAAAACTCAGTGCATTGATTTAAGCTCTCACCTAATGAGTAATTTACTCCCATATAAACTATATACTAAATAAGAATGTAAGCAAAAGTAATAAGAATCTGATATTTACATGTACGGTGTAACAATCTGCAGCAACAAATAGAAGGGCTGAAATTCAACATGGCCAATTCCTACTACTCTTGCCTTAAACCCAGCTCAATCATTTCATCAAACAGTTGGTCTGCGTTCGAACCCAGTACCAGGATCGTCAGCACAAGGAAAAACATCCAGGCCTGTAACTATCGCCTCTGGCGGACCCCTTCGACATCGCTGCTCCATCTCTGCAACCTTTTCATCGCTCCCAGAGAACAACGCCTCAACTGAACCGCCCCTGCGGTTTCGAACCCATCCCTTCAAACCCAATTCCCTGGCATTCTCAATAGTCCAGTTCCTATAAAACACTCCCTGCACTCTCCCCTTGATCACGACCCGAACCTGCACACACACACACACACACACACACACAGCCCAGAAACACACAATTGAAACCATGAACAAGGCAACACCAATTTAATAAAGAGAAAAAGAAAATCGAGAAAAGGGTGTACCGTTTTGGAGGGAACGGGATCGGGGGTGAAGGCTAAAGACGAGGAGGACATAGGAGGAGGTGTACAAGGTCGGAGCAAAGGAGGTAGATGAGGAGAAGAGAGAATATAGCGATGGCGAATCTGAAGAGGAAGAGGATGAAGATTAAGATTGTGAGAAAGGAGAGGAGCAAGGAGATGGGTGAGTCTATCACTGGTTCTTGGTGGGCGAAGTAGTAATTGTAGTAATGGTGGTGCGGCATGGTTGTTTGGGGGTTTCCATTTCTGGAGATGGTTGCAAAAAATATGGGATTTGAACATCAATGGTGGCACTGCTGTTGCCTTCACTGTTGCAGAGTTCTAGATTTTTCTGTTGGAGCTTGGACGTTGATTTTGGAGCTATGATTATGAAGGCCAACAAGGGATGAAGGCCGAAAGTATGGGCCAAATACCTGCGAACTGTGGACTTTGGATGGGGTAAGATAACAATCAGCCCAAGAATATAATCTGTGGTCTACAATAGTAGCAGCCCAATCAAGAATTAATTCACCATGCTAAGCCCAATAAGTTCAAATTCATGCATCTCAAAAAATGGTTTCAGTTTTTAAATCTAATCAATAAGTTTCGGATCATAAATCTGATATTTTGACATTTAATATTTAATTTTATTACGAGTCTCACTATTTTATTTTAATCATTTTCTAACTTTTTTATTTAACATAAATTAAATATTGCACGATATTGCATTCCTGATCTAATTGTAATAAATAAAAATTTTTGCCTTATTTAAAGGGAAAATCTCATTAATATATCAGTTCAAAATATTTTCCCACATTTTCATCCTCAAAGTTGGTCTTCGAAAGTAAAGAAAGGTAGGGCTGTAAATATATCTTAAATAGACGGATTAGCCTAAATTCATATTCGTTTAATTTAATCCATGACGGATTCGAATTTTATCCAACTAACCGTCGGATTTGTCAAATGCTAATCCAAATTCATTCGGAGTTGGATTTCGGATTAACGGATCAGATTAAACCATCTATATTATATATAATTTAATCATTATATAAATTTTACGAGAAATAAATATTTTAAAACCATCAATTAAATAAAATTCTACTCCAAATAAATTTTAAAGCTAAAATTTTTAAATTAACTAAAATTAAAGAATACACTATGTGAAAGAAATATTCAATTTATAAATATATGTAATATATTCGATAAACATGTAATATATAAAGTGAATATACTTAATAAATTTAAATCATATCATAGTTTTAATTACGTCATATATATTCGATAAACATGTAATATATAAAATGAATATACTTAATAAATTTAAATCATATCATAGTTTTAATTACGTCATATATATTCGATAAACATGTAATATATAAAATGAATAAAATAATTTATATATTGATTCACAAAGTCTTTTACATATAATTATTTCTTCTATAATAAAAAGTATGTGTTCCTTAAAATTTTTAAGAAAATAAATAAAATATAATATAATAAATAATTTTACGCACTCGTCCAAAATCTAGTGTTCACTTTTTATTTTGGATTTTAACATACAAGTTATAACGTCACCAAATAACTATATTTTCTAAATATAAATTATATTTAAGATCCTAAAAAAATATGATGAAAATAATAAAGTAAATCATTACATATTTATAAAATTTTAAACAATTTTTTTTAAAAAAATTAGAGGTACATAATATTATAAACATAATTTTAATTTTTTATAGTAAATAAATAATTAATTTATTTAATTAGTAATTATAAACGAACGAATTTAATTTAAACAAATGGTAATTGTCCAAATTCATATCCAATCCATTTTGTTATCGGTTAATCGATTAAACGGGTAGTTAGTTAGTCGAAATTTTTTACTCAATCCATATCCTCTTTGAGCGGACGAAGCTCCTAACAGATCGAATTAAAATCCGCTCCATTGATAGCCCTAGATTTTGGTGGGGTCGGCCGACCCCACTGAAATGAAAAGTCCTTCGATATTAGCAGTATTGCAGGGAAAAATGAGGGTTTTCGACCCCTCATTTTTTCTACGACTGAAGCAAGAAAGAAACCTACCCAGATATGCGTCCCCCCCCCCC
>JAOWAN010000014.1:7387596-7413533 GCA_028566635.1 Lobelia cardinalis
AAGATTAGAGAGGTTTTTCATCTAGAGTATTATGTATGATGTCATATTCATTATGATTTGTTATGTTGTCGCTTCCGCATATTGTTATTGTATATCGCTGCGTCACCCTCGAGGAACGTGATGCTACGGGACTCGGGGCGCGACATATACTATTGTCAATTGACCTTCATGGATCACCACTGTCCGTGCTGGAACTATAGCCTGATATTTTGCAGCCCATGTGATTCTTGGTGATGGTGAGCTTGGCTCTATCACTAGAAAATCCTTTTATCCAGTGAATATGCCAGTATCACGGGTTCCTGTTTAATTTGGACATGGAAATAGAATTATGGAAATTTGTGAGCCCTCTTCTTTAGACCCCAAAGATGTTAAAGGGAAGTATGTTTTTTTTGTAACTTTCAAGATGGAACATCACTTGATGAACAGTTGTATGAATCATTCATCACTATAGCTGCTGGAGCTATCCTCCGCTCAGACTAGTTTTTAAGACCTTCAGACTTCAATATGTCATTTGTGGTCTTAAACCTAAAACATGGGAAACTGATTAAAGATAATATAGTAAAATCAGGTAATCCGACTTTGAGTGTTAAGTTCCAGATAACTTTAGGAACGGGGCCAGAACCTCAGGTAGCTGACTTTTAGTTACGAGGACCTAATCGGAAGTCTCCATGGATTTTGAAGCCTGATGTGTTGGCTCCTAGGATTGATATATTGGCGGCATGGCCATCAAACTGCCCAAGCGCACCAATTGGAGACGATTACTTGCTCACAGCCTATTGATCACTACTCTCTGGAATATCGATGGCTTGTCCCCATATAGTAGGGATAGCCGCATTGGTAAAGACTGCTCACCATGACTGGACCCCAGCCGCCATTCAATCTGCCATGATGACTACAATTGACGTTCTCGATAACAAGAATGATGCAATCATTGACATGACAACGGGTATCGCATGTATCAGACTTGGGGTTAGAGTAACCTAATTAGTGTCTACAGCATGTACCCCTCTTGACTACGGTGCAGGGCATGTTAACCTGAACAAGGCCATAGACCCTGGTCTTGTGTATGATCTGCAAGCGCAAGACTACATCAGTTACCTTTATGCCATGAACTACACAAGAGAGCAGATCAGAGTGATCTCGAGAAGATCTGACATTCCGTCCGACAAGTCAACCTTGATCTGAATTACCCTTCTTTCATTGTCATCTTGAACAATACCTATACCATTAGTTATACATTCAAGAGGGTGCTGACGATTGTGGCTAATTGGAGTTCTACGTATAGTGTAATAGTGAAGACACCTCCTTCTTGCATGACAGTTGTCGTCTAGTCTACAACGATCTCCTTCTCTAGGATAAATAGCACATCATAGTTCAACCTAATAGTCAAGATTGATCTAGGAGATAGTCCAAAAAGTGACTATTTTGGTAAGTACGGGTATCTCAGCCTTGCATGTCTAATAAAACATGCCTAGCAAAGCGAAGCCATATGGATGCGGGTAGGAGGAAACTCCAGTCTCCAAATCTTGATCATACTAATATATTCGAAATTTGAAGATTTTTCGAGTATAATAAGAAATTTAGGGTTCTGCTTGAACTTATGGAACGGACAGGGGTTAAATTGCAACTTCTTCAAACTGGTGTATGACCGTTGGTAGAGGGTTAATTCGAATAAAACACACACAACATCGTTACGTTGTTAAGTTTTCGTTAGATTTGGTTAAGCACTAAACGATGTCGTTAAGCCTTATATGTAATTTCCTTATTTCTGTTTGTAAATTCCACATGTTTGCCCAGCTTATATACTGAGCGTTGTGAAACGTGAATGAGCAAGTAATCACATGGTTTATACTTCTCTCTCTCTCTCTCTCTCTCTCTCTCTCTCTCTCTCTCTCTCTCTCTCTCTCTCCAATTCTCTCTTCTCATCTCTCTGATCTCATCTGAATCTCTCTCTTCTTCTCTTAAATCTCTTAATCTCTGCAAATTATGAGTAATCTGTTGGTATTCAAGCTTGAATATGCAATAACTTGGATGAAAAGTAATTGTAACTCAAATAATAATCGTTGCATTTTAAAACCAATTTGTTCATAGAGTGCAGAGCAATCTGTTGGTATTCAAGCTTGATTATGCAACAACTTACTTGGATGGAAAGTTCAAGAAAAAAAGCAATTGATAATTCAAATCATAATCGTTCAAATCAATTTGTTCAAAGAGTGTAGAGTAATCTGTTGTATTCAAGCTTGAATACGCAACAACTTACTTGGATGAAAAGTTCAGGAAAAAAGGCAATTGATTATTCAAATAATAATAGTTGCATTTTCAAACCAATTTGTTTAAAGTATGTATAATGAAATGATGAAGTATAACAAGAATTTAGGTAGCCCAGAGCCCATGGCATAAGGTGGCAGTAGAGGTGTGAAAAACAGTAGAAATGTGCAAAAAGTGCTGTCAGAAGTGGGATTTGAACCCACGCCCCCTCACGAAGACCAGAACTTGAGTCTGGCGCCTTAGACCACTCGGCCATCCTGACCATCTGTTGAAGAGAGAACTTGAAATTTATATATACTCGTATACAGTAGACAAGATTAGTCATAGAAAAGGATAATAATTGGGGCACAAACATTGTAGACAAGTGTTGATTGATTATTTAATTTGGGAAAGCAGCATTGAATAATGTAATAACCAATTAAAACTTGCTAACACTATTTTTGTGCCAAAGTTTTTTTGAGTTCTTTGTGTCTTTAAACATTGTTCGGCTAAAAACGCCTTTGGTCAGGACGAGGGAACAAGTCATTTTGTATTAAAAAGCACTAATGTTTGGGACCAAAAAGCTGAGAAGAGTTTGGTAACTTTACGTATAGGAAACAAAATGTTAGTCTTGAACTGAGTCTGGATCTTGCATTTGTCAAGAAACAACAATTTAATTTCTAGCCAAATGCAGATGATCTATAAACAGTTTTGATATGGTCTCTTTTTTCCCATGGAAGAGCTTGCTGATCTAGTTGTTTTCCTAGACTGCCTGCCCTTTACAATGTCATATATGCATCCACAATTACTCTGTGTATGTAACTAGAAAATATCCGTGCCCGATGGTACAAAGCTAGAAAAGAAAATTAATTAAATTATTATTTTTAACTCCGTACAGTCAGGCATGAGCATTTTCTAATTGAAACATGTGCAAATTAGTGCAAGGGAGTGATGTCTCCTCTCTTCCCCAAATTTGTCTTCTTCTTCATTTTTTTTTTGGTATTTCTTGAAATTTAAACCATTACTATTCATAAGGAAGGTTGCTCCATGTTGTATAGATTATCATAGTATAGTAAGGATCTAGGAGTCTTTTTTTGCAGCAGCTCGTAGATTAGCCAGATCCATCAGAGGTTCTAGGATACTGGAGAGTAGTAGTAGTAGTAGAAGTACTCGACCTTTGCTTGCAGATCTTCAAATTATCTGAAACTTGCATTGCAGCCGCTTCTGAGATTAAGAGATCATCTCCGCTTCTGTTTTCATGAACATGCTTCATTGAGGCACTGTAATTGAGAAGTCTCCCACACAACCATATTAGCAAGTTTCCAAGTTGGCAGCAAAAATATTTCACGGTGAACTGGATAAATAAATATCCATAACCAAAGCTACTCCAATGCATGGTAGAAGGGAAGTACATTGAAAACAGGAGTTCAGTAGAGTGGTCTCCACTCTCCAGTACGTACTCATGACAACAGACTCGAGGCTCACCGAGCTTGTGGATCCCAGAATTGTGGCGCCATTATGCCGAAATGGTGTACTAAAACAGAAGGGCAGGCACAAATGTCTACCCGAGTGTGCACAATGGATTTTTTGAAGCTGTTGAAGACGAAGAATATAGGAGTCGAGCTGAAGGGAGGATAAGGACAAGTACTACAGGTAAAATCCATAGTTGGGATGGAATCATGTGCAACTGCCATGCGAAATACTCATTTCCGTTTGCATCTGCAAATCCCAAGTTTACATTGTTTATGACTTAGATGATCCCCAAGACATCAGTACATAAGATACTCGCCGACTGCCGGCTAACAATAAGCTCTGATAAAATATTTAATCCCTGCAGAAGTTTAGATTATTTTTGGAATATAATCTACAAGTAGTTACCAGTTTCTGTTTGTTCTCCTGCATCGTCTTAACCGGGCATTTCCAACTCCATGCTTACATATATAGTAAGGATACTCTGAATCTTTAGGTACGGAGCTCCAGGATAACTTCCCCCACAATGGAGCTATTCACAACTTTTCTGCATACCATGTCTCTTTTCCTCTTCACCTCAATTGTTGTGTCAGTATCCACATCAGATGATCGTCGGACCTATATCGTCCACATGGATAAATCAGCAATGCCAGCGCCTTTCACGACCCATCACAGTTGGTACACTTCGACCCTTTCATCCCTCACGTCTGCAGATGGTGATTCCCCAACACATCTCTACACCTACAATCACGTGATGGACGGTTTCAGTGCAGTTCTTTCAAGTTCCCACCTTGAGCAGCTGCAGCAGTTGCCAGGTCACCTTGCCACCTTCGAAGAGAAATTCGGTCACCGGCACACAACCCATACACCAAAATTTCTAGGCTTACAGAAATACACTGGGTTGTGGCCTGCTAGTGGCTTCGGTGATGATATGATAATTGGTGTGCTCGACACTGGTATTTGGCCAGAAAGCAACAGTTTTGATGATGATGGCATGTCCGAAGTACCTTCTCGGTGGGCTGGAACTTGTGAAACTGGAACAGAGTTCAACACTTCAAACTGCAACAGAAAACTCATTGGGGCACGCTCATTTAGCAAAGGGATGAAGCAAGAAGGGCAAAAGGTGAATATCACAGATGATTATGATTCTCCTAGGGACTATTTTGGTCATGGAACTCACACATCGTCCACTGCAGCGGGTAGCCATGTGCCGTATGCATCCTATTTCGGCTATGCAAAGGGAACAGCTGTTGGTGTTGCACCAAAGGCTCGACTTGCCATGTACAAGGTTTTGTTCTTGAACAACTCGTATGATGCAGCAGCTAGTGATACACTGGCTGGTATGGATCAAGCCATTGAAGACGGTGTAGACCTCATGTCCTTATCATTAGGGTTCTTTGAGACTCCATTTTACGAAAACCCGATTGCCGTAGGTGCTTTTGCAGCAATGGAGAAAGGGATTTTCGTATCATGTTCAGCTGGTAATGGAGGTCCTCATGCTTATACTATTTTCAACGGAGCTCCATGGATCACCACTGTTGGTGCTGGAACTGTCGACCGAGAATTTGCTGCTCATGTGCTTCTCGGTGATGATAAGGTTGTGGCTGTCACTGGAAAATCCGTTTATCCAGAGAATCTGTTTGTTTCTAGGGTTCCTGTCTACTTTGGACAGGGAAATAGAAGCAAGGAAATTTGCGAGTACTCTTCCTTAGACCCCCAAGATGTCAAAGGAAAGTATATTTTTTGTGACTTTCAAGATGAAACATCAATAGATGAACAGTTGTATGAATTGTTCATCACTGGAGCTGCCGGAGCTGTCCTTAGCTCAGACTCTGCACAATTTTTAAAACCTTCAGACTTCAATATTCCATTTGTGGTTGTAAGCCCGAAAGATGGGGAACTGATAAAGAAATACATAATAAAATCAGCTAATGCGGCCTTGAGTATCAAGTTCCAGACAACTTTGCTGGGCACAGGGCCAGCTCCTCAGGTAGCCTACTTTTCGTCACGGGGACCTAATCGGAGGTCTCCATGGATTCTGAAGCCTGATGTTCTGGCTCCTGGGGTTGATATATTGGCAGCATGGCCATCAAACAGCCCAAGCGCACCAATTGGAGATAATTACTTGCTCACAGACTATTCACTACTCTCCGGAACATCTATGGCTTGTCCCCATGTAGTAGGGATAGCTGCATTGTTAAAGGCTGCTCATCGGGACTGGACCCCAGCCGCCATCCGATCTGCCATGATGACTACAGCCGATGTTCTCGATAATGAGAATGGTGCAATCATTGACATGACAACTGGTATCGCAGGTACCCCTCTTGACTACGGTGCAGGGCATATTAACCCGAACAAGGCCATGGACCCTGGTCTTGTGTATGATCTGCAAGCACAAGACTATATCAGTTACCTCTGTGCCATGAACTACACAAAAGAGCAGATCGGAGTGATCTCGAGAAGATCTAACATTTTGTGCGACAAGTCAACCCTTGATCTGAATTACCCCTCTTTCATTGTCATCTTGAACAATACCAATACCACTAGTTACACATTCAAGAGGGTGCTGACTAATGTGGCTAATTCAAGTTCTACCTATCGTGCGGCAGTGAAGACTCCTCCATCCGGCATGACTGTTGTTGTCCAGCCTGCAATGATCTCCTTCTCAGGAATAAATAGCACTGCCGAGTTCAACTTGACAGTCAAGGTTGATCTAGGAGATAGTCCAGAAAGTGACTACTTTGGTAACTACGGGTATCTCAGCTGGTATGAGGTCAATGGAAAGCATGTTGTTAGAAGTCCTATAGTCTCTGCGATTGCATCTGAGAGAACGCTTCCATAGACCTAAGTCTGTATTAGATTGAAGTACGCTCTGTATCCGCATTACATGTTTAATAAAATGCAATGCATGCGCATCTATATGGGAATAACTTGTCCCTCTAGACCTAAGGGTCATGTCCTGAATTATGCTGTCTTGCTTTCACGTCTATTTGGTAAGCCCCAAAGCCAGGTCAAACTATATGGGAGGAATTATCCAAATGGTTGGGACAAGACTTCGAACATCGCTTTCCCAAATCGTTCACAAGGGTGTCCAGATACAAGGTGAAATTCACACTACATTTATGAGAGTTTACGATCATGACTAATCAGATAATATATCTAGGGTTTGCAACTTAAACTGCACCTATAGGCAAACACTATATGCAACTTAAGCTAACAAATGATTTGGAACAAAAGAACGAAGGATTGTTGACAAAGTGAATTGAAAAAATAACTAACACAGTTGGATCATAACTCCTTAATATTTTATCATCTCCGAGTTGAAATATGGAAGAATTTACCCATCTTCTATCTTCCCTGAGTCTGAATTTTTGTCAGGTACCCTCGTTTCTCTAGGAGTATGAGTCTGGATCTTGCATTCGTCAAAAAAACACTTCAATTTCTGGCCGACGCATGATTGATTATAATTCACGAAATTGAAGACAAGTTGGCTAGAGATGATGCATTAATTCACGATATTGTATGCGCTCACTCCTATGAAAGACCTTGCTGATCCAGCAGTTATCCTGGACTGCCCGCCTTCTACTATATCATATTTGCTTCCATACCTTTTTCTATATCTGTAAATATCACAGTAGAGATCAGTGAGCCTTTGCCTGATCCACCAGAGGGTGCTAGGAAACTGGAGAATGGTACTCTTGTCTTTGCCCGCAGGTCTTCAAATAACTGAAAGTTTCTGCAAATTCACCAATGGCACACGAAAACTTACATTGCAGCCTCTTGGAGATCAAGAGATCATCTCCGCTTCTATTTCCGTGAGCACGCTTCATATAGGAACTGCAATTGAGAAGTTTCAACACAACCATAGCAGGGAAAGTCAATCAACAAGTTTCACTTAAGCAACAAAAACACCTAGCCAGTTGCCCCATTTCAAAATGAACTGGAGACATAAATATCCATACCGAAGCTGCTCAAAGCGTGATTGATTATTAAATCATCAAAATGAACAGCGACCACATGCATAAGTATCCCATGTCTAAAAGTGCTACAAGCAAGATTGATCCTCATATTCAAGGCAATAAAGAAAGGATCACAAGCTAACTTTTCACTCCAAACTTCTTGGTGGCTTTAGAAGTGAGATCTTAATCCTAATTCATTGGTGGTTGCGCACAAGCAAATGGCAAAGCAGGAAAAACAGAACAAAAGTGGCAAGTTTTCTCTCTCCTTTTCTCTATTCTAAGAGAGATGGAATATCAACAGATATAAAAGATGCAGGGTGGGAAGGTCCACCAACAATGGAAGGGAATAAAAATGTGTAATAAATGAAAAAGTATATTTATTTATTTTAAATAAAAAAATTCCCCAATTCCTACTCAGAACATTCACAAGCACAACCTCGAAAAGCAACCAACAATGAAGCTCTCAGATAGGAGGAGAAAGACACTTGATCCCCCATCGTTGTAAAGGAACCATACAATTTCAGGAAAGGCTTGGGCTCCTGTATAAACACCAAAGAGAGCAAAATGAATTCTTGGAAAAAGAGGGAGCGAGAACAGAGCTACAGTATCACAAACAGAAGCCATCCTGATCCTTCCAAAACCTTACAAATCAGAGAAAGAAAGTTTCCCCTGCACAGAGCCCTTAACTGTGCCAAATAGCACACACCAAAAATCCAAGACACTGGATATGAAGTTCATGAACCTCCGAATTTATCTCACTTGAACCCGTCTGAGGAGAAATAAGTAGTATGTCTATAAACAAAATTCAGATCTAGAGTCTAAAATGTTTGCTCTCGCAAGCTTGGATGCTTCAACCCTTCAACTTAAATATAGTAATGGTCGCAGTCCATTTTATTCCAGCTATGGGGCCATCATCCATAGAAGTCCAAACATTGTTCAGGTACACCAGTGAGAAATCATCCAGCACAAGCACGGCATTCTTAAAATAATTTAAAACTGGAATTCTTTGCTGCAGGAAACCATTACTTTCTCCAAGATGATAACCTAAAGCTAGAAAGTCCTTGCTAAGCTATGTAATAAAAGAAAAGGATCAAGCTATAAGAGGATGGCAACACTCCTGGGCATGGGCAGCCACAAGAAGCATCCTCAAGTGACATAAGCACTCGAAGTTATCCAGCAAGAATAAAGTCTATGGGACAGGAAAGCCAAGGCCAGTATTTTCTCCAAGATAATCAAGGCTAAGCTGGTGAGGAGCTTGCTGAAGCTATCAGACAAGTGTGTGTAGATCTAAGGAGAACACAGTTAGTAAACTAGTACTAGAAGAAATATAGAAATTTCACATAACAATTAAGAGTTTATTATGATATATCAAAGATCAGAACGTGGACTGCTTGATTAGGACATGTAGATTTGTAGTCAGAATGCTCAAGAAGGATTTCAGAATTGGAAAGTGAAAGCAAGAAACTACGCATTAGAAAGATATGGCTCCCAACAGCTCAGACCAGGTACAGGCAGCAACAACTTTCCCCAGCGAACACAACTAAATGTTATGTCTATAGAACTAAGACAGCACTACAGGAGTGCTGACATAGCAAATTGCTAAATAGATGCATCAAACAACCAACACCAGCACAAACAAACAAACAAACAAAGGAAAAAAGACAAGAAAAAGAAAAAAATGAAAAGGGAACAAATCCAAATAGGCAACTAGCAAGACTAGTTATATACCACAGTTACCACTACGTGTATCCCCACCAGCAAATTTATGCAAGTTAGTTGAAAATATGAAGACAAAGAATGAAAACAATAGGGACTTGGTATTGATGATTACAACGATTAAAATGCTAGAAAATTTACAGAAGAGGTCCTGTGGTCAAGGGATCTGTTACAGAAGCTGTGGTATGAGGCCCACACGCATGTTTACAAGCTAACCTATAAAACTATGTCAGATGCACAGTGAAAAAATAATTTGTGCTCATCACTTCTTTAATCATCTTTTTACAAAAGTCGAGCTAAAGGAGCATGGAAAAGGAGAAGGCGTGGCAGCGACAAGCATACCTAATTAAGTAGTCTGTTGTTAAAAATTCCTTAGCCACCAACAGCTGCGAGGAACTTCCTCTTGCTTATCGGTTCGTCATGCAACATTACAACATCATTCACCTTTTCAAACAGTTTCTCCAGCTCATTCACACCAAACCTTTGGTAGTCCAATGGCTTCTTGTACCGTTGCTGATATATTGCCTCAAAACCCCCCAAGAAAATCCGACAAGAATAGCTCACCAAAATCTCTTCAAGCTCATACTTGAACTGTTCAAGTCTTTGAGTGAAAATATCAGACTGAGCATTCATCTCCATATCGATCTTCTCTCCACCAGTTCTCTCATCAGGCTCTTCCACAACTACCCTTTCGTCATCTGAGCACTCATCAGAAGACCCAACTCCAATGTTCTCTTCCCGAATTCCCTTCCCTTTCTTATCGTTCTTTGCTTGATCTAATGGAGGAGAACTTGGCCCTGCTCTCAAGTTTCTTATATAAACAAATCTTTTCTGGCCTTTACCATCTACTGAAATTTTGTCAGCCATTTTCTTGAGAAGATTCACAAGCTTGACTGCCCCATACTCTTGTACATAAAGAGGCCTGCCGAAATTTTTCTGGTATTCAGATGGAAGACGGTTGAGAGGCAAACAACCCCCTGACAATTCAAGAAGCTTCAAAATTTGCCCCGTCAGCCCATTCAAATCTCCAGGCTGAACCCACATGAAATCATTCTGCTCAGGAGAAATAGCAGGTCGCGTTGAAACTTCATTCAAACCAGACGGAAGGCTGTGTGATCTGAGTGTAGGTGAATAATAAGATGTACTATTATATTCAGACAAATTCTGTGAAATCATGGAGAAATCCTTCGAGTTATAATAGCTCTGTGAGACCCCTCTATATACAATTGCTTCTTCTTCGTTCTGGCCATC
The DNA here is from genome assembly GCA_028566635.1 of Lobelia cardinalis. Classification (NCBI taxonomy): domain Eukaryota; kingdom Viridiplantae; phylum Streptophyta; class Magnoliopsida; order Asterales; family Campanulaceae; genus Lobelia; species Lobelia cardinalis. The sequence continues at coordinate 7,398,240 of JAOWAN010000014.1, forward strand.
TGATGTTTCGTTAATCTGGCATCCTGCCAGTAAACCAGCAATTTCCGCTGGACCTCCACGAGAAGCAGCCAGAGATCTTGAAGTTGGCACAAAGCCTTCCCCACGAACCACACTAGGCCAGTCCCACACAAACCTGCCAGCATTACTCAGAGCGGAGTTAACCCCCACTCCAGAAGGAATGACAAGTATCACAGTATACCCGCGTTGGCCAAGTATATGAAGTGCTGGGGAAAAATCAACATCGCCTGAGATCAGCATTATGGAAGAGGGCGGAGGGTTGTCCAGAGCAAAAAGAAACATGTCAACCAAGATTGCTTTGTCAGCAGCGTCTTTTCGCCCATTTGGCACATCAATGAGTTTGACACCTGTTCTCTGACAGCCTTCTCTAAGTCGCCTAGGGAAGGCATTAAAATCACCGTAGGCAGAAAAAAGTGTCACGGCTCCTTTAATAACAGGATGAACCCGCAATGCCATTCTGATGTTACCAGCAACATCTTCCGGGCGTACATCACTTGGGACAGGACAATTCTCAATGTCCCAAAGAATAGCAACCGGACCATGTGCGCCATTCCGGCTTTGCTGTGATGGAGGTAGAGGTAAGTTAGTACTCGAGTTTCCCATGTATGTTTGTTCACAGGCGTCAGAAGACAATACCAAAGCTGATGCACTTGGATTAGCCATTATGGTCTCATTAAAAGCTTAAACTGAACCTGTCATTTGAAAAGAGAATGAACCATTAGCAATTATGCAACAATTTGTCCAAAACATGAAAGAGTAAATAAAGAACACTGGAAATATGTAAATCGAAGTAACTCCAGAATTGGACTAATTATCCTACCAACTCCATATATCGGTGAAATGGCTTGTCTAATGTGGATACAATAGAGCAGGTCAGGTGAACAAAACTATCTACTTCCACAATCAAAGTCTTAGCAGAGTATGCTCTTAGAAAAATACTTGAATCTCAAATGAATGTGATAGGATCAGGCCGTTCTCATCCCTCCTCCTTTATCCTACGATGTGGATAGATTTGATCGGCTGACCCACCAACCTCTACTTGTACGGGCAACTCGACCTATATCCATTCAAACATCCAAATGCTACTGAATATCTATGATTACATCCATAATTCTGATCAATTTATTTATGAAAGAAGTAAAATTCCAATCAGTAATTGCTCTGATAAGGAGAAGAAATTGGATGAAACAGCTATAATCTGCTAGTACTTCAATTCATTCATCTGTACTTCAACCGTTTTATGTTTTCCCAATTCTGAGAGATGGAATTAACTTAATCAAAAACAAGAACTACTTTTGAGAAAATAAAATACACACAAAATTAGGAAAATCAAAAGTTGAATAATTAGACGAAACCAAAAGTTGAGAAGAGAGATGATTCAATTCAAGATGAAGCTCATCCACCAATAAAAGTATCACTAGAGTTTTAATCGCGAAAAATTAAAGATGGATACTTGTTTTGAATTGAAACTAACAAGTAACAACAACCCACGGAAAGGCGACGGAGCTGATACGTAAAAGAATCAACGGGAAAATAAAATAAAATTCGAAGGATACTTCAGAGAGATCTCAATCAAACAAAAAATTCGCACATAGATATTAAAATTAGAAAGAATGAAATAAACAGAGAGAGAGAGAGGAGAGAGAAGCTACCGAAAGTAGAAACACAGTCTGCGAGTCTGGCAACTGAGAGAGAGAGGGGGATCAGCGTGTGAGAATTGAGGAGAGGGAATGGGGGGTGGGCCTCTCCGGGCTCTATTTTGATTTTTACCGTCGGAAAGAGGCCTTTTTTCTAGAGGTCTCTGATTATGTTTATGGGCCGACAGACGGGAGACTCTTTTCCTCTTTCGTACTACTACCCCTCTATTTGTAACCGACAACTTTGCATTTTAGCGAGGGCATTTATCTCCGCTCCTCCCTAAACAGTAAGCTTTAAGCATCACTTTTTAGTCCGCTGAACGGTACGGTCCACTTTTTTTCTCTCGTCAATTTTATTAAATTTTGATATATTTTAATGAGAACAAATCATTATTGTTAAAGTTATAAAAAATATTACAGATAAAAATATAAATTTTAAAATATATTACTAGCAAAACGATTTCAGCAGAATAAATACTTCGTTCGTCCTAAAAAACAGTACTACTTTAAAGGCATTTTAAGAAGAAAAATTTACTAATATCATTCCTAAATTACACTAAAATTGTTGTTATTTTTAAAAGTGGGACTATTATTTTGGAATAACAAATAAGAGAAGAGGAAATATTTTTTGGGGACAGAGGCCGAAGGGAGTACGTCAACTTCTGGTTTAAAGTTAAAGAGTACCACCGAAGAGCCTAACTTCTGGTTTAAATCTCCCCATGCTAAATTAATCAAGTAGCAAAAACAATAAGGAGCGACAGAAACAGCACAAAGGGAATGGGTTCACTGCAACTAAGCAATCATTATGCTGATTAACAATGCCCTTTGGCTTCATTCAGAGTACTGATATGTACAAAATAGTGGTTCACACATTTGGGCAGCACTATGGCGCTTATATCTCTTTACCTATCATCTCCGTGTCCCTCTATTAATGGGAAAGCACAAAGGTTATGTACAGGCAGCATCCATAAAACACAGAACAGATATAACCAATGATAACGAGTCAGCAGAAAACATGTTAACAACCAACTTGCACCCAAGCCAAGATTATGAAGCCAAGACCCTTTCAATTGCAGCCACATAAAACTCTTTCGGCATGGTACCAACCACAGTCTCACATTTTTCGCCATTCTTGAATAGCAAAACTACAGGCACAGCTTTAATATCATAAGTCTCGGCAATTGGCAAGTCATTGTCCGCATTGAGTGTGAAGCATTTTAGCTTCCCAGCATACTCTGTGGCAATCTCATCGATCACTCGGTGCACCATCTGGCAGGGCCCACACCAACTAGCATAGAACTCAACAAGTACAGGGGTTTCGCTGCTCAAAATTAAGGTATTCCAAGACTTTCCAGTGACCACCAAAGCTGCACATCAAATATATGATGGGATAAGCCATACGCATTTGTGGTTACATGTATCCAGTATCCCAATATTATTAACATAACTAGCTCGACTTTAAGTCACAATATACTCAATACACTTGCTTAATCACCTCTAAATGTTAATAGCAGTTGGTTTGAAATGACTGAGGCAGGCAATAATCAATTCGCATATATATTTACTTAAGATAAGTGGTGAAAGTACAAGTGTACAGGACCACAACACTACATCTAAATATGTTAATGGTATGCACTAGTTGCACCGATGTCGATGTCTTAGCATAACGTATGACACTTTAGTTTCACATAATCACATTCTGGAAAAGAACCTTTCAAATAACAACATTTATAAATAATCATCTACTTTATCTACAACAAACTTTTTTACACATTTGGAAGCGGTATGATATAAATTTATTGGCCATAAATCTATAATGATCTAAACCTAGAGTATTACGTTTCAGATGTAGCGGTATACTATTATCTAATCCCATGCAGTGAACCATAAATCACTTGCAAAGCACATAAGCAGCGCCTTCTATGCTAAACAAACTACCAGGAATGCACACATGTGACAGTTTTTGCAAATATGCTTTTATTAAGGCTCAGATCACGAATCCAACATTTTCATATATCATAATATCACTTGCATCATATATATCACATATCTCTTTAATATCACATCAAATATCATATATCAATATTAAACCCTTTCCATCTATTATCCCTATACCTATACACTCTCATAAATCAATTCAAACCTTCACATCACATTCTCTCTCCTACTTTTCCTCACATTTAAACCTTTCACATCACATTCTCTCTCTTCACATCACATTCAATCCTTTCACATCATGGTAGTAATTTAGTCTTTTAATTCATAAACTCATATCATCTCATATTCATATTGTAAACACTACCATATCACAAAATATTACCATATGTAGTACTCGTGATCGGACCCTAAATAAAATACCTAAAATACTATAGATTCCAGCAGCCAGTAATGGCAAAATGAGCTTATTCGCACAGCTGGGATTATATAATTTCTCAGATATCATCAAGAAGAGGTTATTCATTTGGGACTATTACACCATGTCATCAAGGAGACATGTTCTGATGCAAAAGCCGCATCCAACCCTTGTTTACACCATGTCATCCAGAAGTTGATAAAATCCAATTAAGACAACTAAAACAGGAAGAGAGTCAAAGACTAGTTTCCCATTTTCCTTGTAATTCACAAGATTCTACAACTGATAACAGAACTCATCATCTTGACACAAAATCTCCAACATTTTCCATTACCACCTTTCGTTAGACATGAAAAATATATAGGTTCAGAGCCAGAAGCATATGCAAAGGTGCTCATATCAAATGAAAAGCTTTTCAAAATTTTATACTGTAGCAGCCAATAATGAAACAGAAATGACGACGCTCAACTGGGCAATATATATATATATATATATATATATATATTGTAAGATGTCCTCAAGAAGAAGGTACAGTTAAATATACACCATATCATCAACGTGAAACGATGTGATGCAAGAACCGCATGACAGCTAAAAAATGTATGATATAATCGCCTAAGACACGCTATATCATATCCCATAAAGATTCTGTACAGAAATATACATATATCTCACTCTATTCGGAATGGCAACAAACACTGAGCTCCAACTAAGACACCTTGATATGACTCGGAAGATTTCCACAAATTCTTTATTAAATCCAAAATCGGCCAAACTATAGTACTTGGAGAAACAGCTTTGAGGGATCATTGTCCTGTACAATCAGGTATGACTTTCACTAAACCACAATTCTTCATATTATTAACCACCAACCACGACATATTCTTTTAGCATCATAAGATCTCCTAGAACATAATTTCCGAATAGCAAAATCTAGAAGGTCAACTAGATATGAGACATACTAGTAGATCTAGAACTCTTAGTTTCATTTCATTTTATTCTATTTTCTTTCATCGAGTTTGGATCAATTCATTTTTCCAGGTCAAATGAGCGGTCTGCAAGACAACAAACTGGCTAAAACTGAATTTAAGCAGATTATTTTACAAATCACAAACATTATACGTCAAAGAAACGGACTGCCAATGCATTCAAAAATTAACGTGGAATAATATATGCGCCAGAATTCTTTCTCGAGGCACTGGAATAAATAATAAAGCAGTAGAAACAAATTAAAACTCAGATTGACAGGTAGTAATAGTTAGCAATGAGAGCCAAGAGGTCGGGATTAACATTTTACCTTTAGGCTCACGAATACTACTGCAGAGGATCCGAAGACGAGGCGGCGAGTTTGGAACCCTAGCGGCGCTTCTGGAAGGGAACGAGACGGAATTCAGGAGCTGCGAATGGCAAGGGAGCGAGGAAAGAGCACGGTGGCGAACGGAAGGAGTTGGCAAGAGAGAGGAAGAAGCAGCGTAAGACGCCATGAAAGCATCAAGAAAATGCGCAAATCAATACAGTAGCTCGGAGTTTGGGTAGCGCTGAATGCAACGGAGATCAGATCTGTTTCTTGAATTAAAATATAGAGGAGCAAGGGATGGATGGCAGTGGCCGGTGGGAGGAGGAAGAAGAAGACGAGTAAGTGTGTGTGTGTGAGAGAGAGAGAGAGAGAGAGAGAGAGAGGTATAATGAAGAAAAGAGGTGATTAGAAAATGGAGCACGTTTTGTGTGATTACATCATTTCATGTATTAGCTAGCTTAGGTGGATAGCGTAACGAAAACACGCCCGGTGGGACTCGAACCCACAATCGCCTGATTAGAAGTCAGACGCCTTATCCATTAGGCCACGGGCGCTTTTTGGAGCTCTTAGAAAATTTTAATAATTTATTTTGTTTATTTTTTGCCCCGACAAGAAGGTAAAGGTAATATTTAAAAAGGAGACGGAGGGAGTATCTTATTAAAATGAAGAAAATGTATATAAAAAGTGTACAAAAATCTTGTTGACTTAATATTATTTGACCAAAAATTTTATGAACCCTATCACTAAAAAAAAAAAATGTGTCAATAAAAATGCTCCATATAATCTTTTGTACACTTTTCTTTGTAACTCTTTTGTGGCTATAACATTGCTCTAAAATGAATTTCCATCATTTATACTAATCTTGAATAAACTTTCATCATTCCCATGCAAAAAAATCATTATTGATATTATTAATTTTTTAAAATTTTAATAATAACTTTTCCAAAGCTAAATATAAATATACTCATTTTTATAAAATTACAAAAAAGTATAATTTATAATATTTCCAATATAATTTGCAATAATTGAAATTTTATCACCTAAATTGTATTTTTCTTCAAAAAAAACAAAAGTGAAATGATATTATCTCATGTTGACCTTTAAATTTTGAAATCTGTACACTTTTTTATTGGAATAAGAAGAGTAAACTCTTAAAGTAAATCAACCATCGACTTCCTTAATGTTGTCAGGAGTGATTTTACAGTTTTACATTCTAAAAACACCAAATTTGGTACTTTCTGGGGCTTGGTTAGCAGAAGCCGAGAGGCAAAGACCTATGATCTTTCGTGTGTCAGCAGGATCGATGATGCCGTCATCCCAAAGTCTTGCTGTGGAATAATAAGCACTTCCTTCTCTATCATATGCCTCCACAACTTGGCTCTTGAATTCTTCTTCTTCTTCCTTGCTCCACTGCAAAACAATATCATTCACACATGAGCAAGCCAGCCAGCACATGTTCAAGGTGGTGCCTAGCTAGACTCGAATAAAACACTAATGTTACCTGGATTCCCTCCTTTTTCTTCTTCTTTTTTTCTACTTGAGACAATACACCTGCTGCCTGAATAATGAATGCCACAACGACAAAGTAAATTTAGAAACATTTCATTTTCAACATGTATGCTACAAAGTGTCCCAACTTTGTCGAAACTCAAAAGGTTCTGTATAGTACTTCAGTCATGATTTTTTATGACATTTGACGGAGGAGACAACTTGGCCAGGTTACAAAACCTATATGGACATCTTTTGAAGGATGATGCATCAGTAGCCTGTGGAGAGATGCCATTGTTGCACTTATAGTATCATATGACTTATGAGCCTTGTACTGAAGTTCTCTTCTAGCAGTAAGCCAACTTAATATTAGGTTTGCAACATAATATAGGAAGGAGTCAAATAAGAAGTAAATATTCTTCTGATAGGTCCATAAAATGTAGCCACATGATTAATGGTGTGGCCTGAAAGTAACAAATGAATCAAGTATTTATTTCCATGTGTGTAAGATTCTTATATTAATTGGAGTATGACAACTGAAAGGGTAAAACCTGAGTCAAACAATGAGAAGAACAAAATTGAGAGAAGGATTCACTCGAGCTTTATCAATGCACACATCTGACATGATAAGTTGGCATATTAGTGATCTCTAAATATTTGTTCGGTGAGGATGTTACCTGAGCACCCCCCATCACCGATATTCTGGCATTTGGCCAAAAGAACATGAAGTTTGGACTATATGCGCGTCCACACATTGCATAGTTTCCAGCACCAAAGCTTCCACCAACAACAATAGTAATTTTCGGAACCTGCACAGGCATGTGATCAGAAAACGAACAGGATCATATTAGTTTTACTTAAATCTTTAATCTCGGTTAAAAGCCCCATTCTCGGAATCCAATTTTAAGCTGAGTGTGTGTCCTTGGATATGAAATTTCAACTCTTCCACGGAATCCAGCTAATTGTAAGCCCAATCTTAAAAAGTTATTTTTGATAGTAGTATTCAAATTTTTAACAATTTCTGATTTTCAATGGATATCGATGACTATCTTTTAGCAACAACAGCAAAAGCAAGGACCTACTCCAAGCGAGATGGACGACATAACAAGAGCTGTTGGCATCTGCAAACGAATATATTAAACTGGTGGCTATAGACAATGGATGAACGTATATAAGAACAGCAATGACCAAGCTACCTTTGCGCAGGAAACGGCCATCACCATCTTTGCTCCAGATTTTGCTATACCGCTTGCCTCAGATTTTGAGCCAACCTACCATGAGCGCAGATATAGTTACAATCTCATGATCATAATGATATGCTCTCACCTTCAGAACAAGGCTCAAAGGTCATTAAAGAGACATACTAGGAAAATATTGTACATAGAAACCCCTAGTCTAGTCAAAAAGCAGATTCAGAAATCTTATATGTAAGAACTAATGGGAAAATTAAGATTCATTTTAAAATCGATAAATGCCTCAAAAAGACAAACAACCACAATCCCAAATTTCCAATTTCTCACATGCATCTCAGAGTGAATAAGACTATAGATCACTCATATTTCTGCATAGTAGAGGATAATACCAGAAACATAATTTCTTTACGTGAACTACTCACACCTCAATTCTGACTCAAACTTTCAGAACTAATTTCGACATCTAGTTAAACCTAATTCAGCTTCGCACCTCTGCTAAACAATGATAACCATTATCTGACGATCAGATAATAATTTGCTCAAAACCACGCTATGTCTGCATTTCCTATTTACTGTGGATGCAACAAAAACAACCGAGACTCAATGATTGATTTTAGAAACTCTTATTGCTCCATCATATCAAAAGTTACTGACATTCGGAATGCCAGAAAGTTCAATCAGTTCAAACGAAAAATGAGAAGTAAGATAACTTAACCGTACCATGAATCCTGTTATATTTTGTAGGAAGAGCAAAGGAATGTTTCTTTGAGTACATAATTCAATAAAGTGGGTTCCTTTCAGAGCAGACTCATTGAATAATACGCCATTGTTCCCAATGATCCCCACCGGCTTTCCACCAATTCTAGCAAAGCCTGTCACAAGAGTCTGCATGTTGCAAGAGAATTACATAAGCAAGGATGTAATTAACAAAAGTATAAAAATGTTAGAGCTAAAGTGATTGTGTTGCCTCACAGTGCCATACAATTTTTTGAATTCATCAAATTCACTCCCATCAACAATGCGAGCAATTACTGCGCGAATGTCAAAAGCCTGCTTCAGATCTGTAGGTGCAAGGGCACGGAGCTCCTTAACATCATACAGTGGCTCCTTGTAATCAGAAATGCCATCTCCTAACCCATCTGTCATTGCTTTATTTCCAGCCATGTGGAAATTCTTGACAATATTCCGCCCAATATCAAGTGCATGCAGCTCATCTACAAGATTAAAGAGTCAGTATTGAGCCGAAGCGAGCCTACACAACCATGTTTTTAATATTTGACCTAATAACAATGACCCTTCTCCAAAACAAGGCAATTTTGTGCGAAAGGAAGCTTCACAATATTTTTTTGATACAAGGGTCGGCAACATGAATCCTTGTCCGCCATTCCACGCGATCCAATGCCAAGTCTATAAGCAAACCACGGTCTTAATATTTTCCATATTGCCGACATCCATGTTAACTTTGGGTACATCTACCTTAACTTGATTAAGACTAATATCATCACACTTCCTAACCGGAGCACTAAGGGGCCTACGTTGTCCATGACCAAACTATCTTCGGCGGTTCTCTCTCATTTTCTCTATCATAGGAGCTACTTCTACTCGTATTTGTTCATGACGAATCAACAATGCGCTATAAGACATAATAGCGCATTGTTGGAGACAAATGATCGTGCGCAATAGGCGCCTAGTGAGATGAACAACAATGCCAGTTTAACGTGGTTGTTGCAGTTTACTGTGCTAGCTTGAGTGATAAACAAGGAGGCTTAAAAGGTAGAACAGCATAGATGTTTCTCTAGCTTGACTACTGCCCCAAATGCTAGTCAATCAGCAGTTTATGTTTCAATAAGGGTAAGACAGCAAATAATAAGAGTTAATTTCAATTGAAAATTCAAGTGCAGTAGTCACCAAAAAAAATGTTAGTTGGCAGTTATTTACTTCCTGAATCACAAACTTATATTTACAAAAGGGCAAATTGCGGAAATGGTTCCTGTACTGAAAAAATATTTGAGAAAAAGTCCTTCAACTCAAGATTGGTCAGTTTTGGTCCCTGTACTAAAAAAATCAAGCGCAATCGGTCCTCAATTCTAATTTCGGTCCAATTAAGTTTGAAATAGAAATAAGCATACATGATACTTGTTAATAGCGGAAATAAAAACCTCTAATTCATTCATTTTTTCCGTCAAATTGACTTATTTTCTGTATTTTGTACAAGAAAAATAAATAAAAAAACGGAGAAAATGAGTGAATGTGATACTTTTTGCCACGCCATTAGCAAGTATCATGTATACTTATTTTTATTTCAAACTTAATTGGACCGAAATTAGAATTGAGAACCAATTGCGCTTGATTTTTCCAAGACAAGGACCAAAATTGAACAATCTTGAGTATAAGGACTTTTCCCCAAATATTTTTTCAGTACAGGGACCATTTCTACAATTTTCCCTTTACAAAATATCACCAGTGGACTTGTACCCTATTAAGAATATCAAACTTTCTCCATCAAACTCCTCGCATAGTAATTTGTTAGGCGAGTCAGCAAAGCCACCGAAAAGAAAGGCTTAATATGGACAATATCTATTTTGTACAGCAATCAGCAGTAAGAAGTGGTCCATATGATGGTACATAATGAAAATTCAATGGTACCTTCAGCAAAGTAATCTGAAACGCCTGATGTCTTACAATGCACGGTTGCACCCCCCAAGTCTTCTGCAGAAACTTCCTCCCCAGTAGCAGCCTACAAACCAGATCATTCAAATAAAGTATGGTTTTGGATGATAAGCATGCATATCATCTAGAACAGGTTTAAACATAGTACCGAAACCCCAGAAGTAAGATGAACATAGTTAAAATGTACAGGTTAATGTGTGGCATATTAGGAACAACAGAATGTACTGAACCAACCTTCACAAGTGGAGGTCCAGCAAGAAATATGGTACCATTTCCTTTGACCATTACACTTTCATCAGCCATTGCAGGTATGTAAGCCCCACCAGCTGTGCAAGAGCCCAATACTAGTGCGATTTGGGGAATACCTTCCGATGACATTACAGCTTGATTGTAAAATATCCTACCAAAACAATCCTTATCAGGAAAGACTTCGGCCTGTTTAGGAAGATAAGCACCTCCACTGTCAACGAGATATATGCATGGTATTTTGCAGTGAGCTGCGATCTCTTGGGCCCTGAGATGTTTCTTAACGGTGATTGGGTAATAGCATCCTCCCTTGACTGTGGGGTCATTTGCCACAAACATACAAAGCCTACCATGCACGGGTCCTATCCCAGTAATGATTCCACCGCATGGTAGGTTGTCGTCATACAGTTCATGGCCAGCAAGCTGGAGAGAAAATTCTGTTTCAGAATCTCGTATGTGATGTGCAGGGTAAGTGAATTATTTGTAGCCAAGTAAATTCATATCTAGTGTTTCATGTGTGTACTTGATTCAGAGGGGACATGATATCTTAGAAAAATTTTAAATCAGAAAATGAGCTCATCCAACAATATAAAACCCTTCCAGAGTTATAACTCACATAAGGAAATTGCAACTCGAAAAACCAAATCGGTAGGTATGAATGAATGGGGATGCAGCAGAGAACTATGTAAATGGGGAGCCTGCCTCACTCCATTCCGAATATGGTGAAATTGGGGATTGGGAATTGGATAACTGGGAGTGAGACAGATTAGGAACTGGAGAATAATTTAAACCGAATGGAAACAGGACAGGACTATGAATGCCATTACCCATCCCATTATACCCCTGACTGTACAAATATTATATAACCATTATTTGCTTATTTTCATTAGATTATGTTACTCAAAAAATTAGTTAATTCTAATAAATTATTAGAACCCTTATGCCTCTTCATAATATTGTGAATCTGCGGACTTAAATTAGTACAAGTCAATATTTATAGTTTTTAGTTGTGAAAATACTCAGATGAAAACTGCTTAATTAGTTGGGCTATAATCTAGAAAATGTACGTATATGTGGTACTTCTAGCTTTGTCAAGTAAAAAGGAATGGGAACAGGTGGGTTGGGAATGGGAAAAAGTTCTAATCGGTCGAACTGGGTGGGGGCAGGAATGGAAAATGCAAACTCCATCTCCCTATCCAATCACAATAATTATATGTGAAACGGTCCTATGAGTGATATTTTATATCCACCATCGATAACCTATGATATGGCTGCACAAGATGGGATATACATTCTCAACAGTGGATGCCAAAAACTTATCAGCTCCATGGCAATCAATCCCATACATGCTGCAGCCAATTGAAGGATAGATATGAATTGATGAATCAATGTATCTTATGGGCCACAATTTAACCGATCAACAAATCTCATTGCATTCCACTAATTCTTCACTGACAGTCTCAAAGGTTAGTGCTATGAGTAAGCAGTGCTGGAAAAGAGTCGTGTCGAGTCGAGCCAAGTTGAACATGTAAACGCTCAAACTTGTTTGAAAATATTGCTTAACTTGAAAAAGTGTTTAAGCTTGCTTATTAGTTCTCCGGTCAATCCTAAACAAGTTTTATCAAACCTGAGCTCAAATAGCTTGGATTCGTCAGTAGACATAGCTTGTTTATGCCTTACTAAAGATGGGCTCGATAAGCTTGGTTTGGTTTCTGACCGAACATTTACCTAACCGAACACGGTTCAGTTTAGAGTAGTTTGGTTTGTTAGTCAACGCCAATCATAATGTCTGTTATGACTAAGTGGTGTCAATTTAATCAAGACCACCAAGTTATAAGTCGCCCAAATCACTTCGACTGCTGGGACGCCCGATAAACACATGATGATAGTTTCTCCAGCTATAAGAGCAGTTCCTTAAGGTGTGTCACTAACAGATAATCTCGCAATTGAATTGTAAATATGGCTCACATTATTCAAAATCTGAAGCTAGTTTGTGCTGATTCTAATTCTACAGCGAGGACTACGTAGAAACCCAACACCCCCCCACCCCACCCAAGCATACAGTAAGTAAATTTACAGACAAGAACGAAGTAACAACCTGAGAAAGCTCGAGAAATGAGGCAGCGGGGTCAAGGAGACGCTCAATTCTCTCCCGAGGAAGATGCTTATTCCTACTTGTATGTCTCTTTACAGCTTCGGATCCCCCACCTGCCATAACCTATTCCAAACACCAACAGCGCAAACTCCGTTACAATTGTAGTTGTACGCACCACCCAAAAAAAGAAAAAGCAAATAACAAACACCCGTATACAGGTATGGAAATTGAATAGGACATTTTGAAAACACACAGACCTGGTGGATGTGGGAGTGAAGTTGGGAAATGAGGCCTTCCATGACCTTGGAGTTGCGCTGAAACGATTCGGAGCTCCGGTCGATGGTGTCGGGGAGGATTCCGAAGCTGTAGTCGCGAGTAATTTGGTGGAACGACGGCGGGATGATGGAGCTGATTCGCCATGGAATTGAACTTGATCTCGCTCTCCTCGTCAATTGCCCTAACATCATCACTCTCTCTCTCTCTTACGCTTCAAGTACCAGAGCGGAGAGACGGTGTGGGGGTGGGAGATTTATTGATGTAATAAGCAGGCAGACTACACTGCACTACACACACGGTTCTTTCTGTACATGCCTTTCCGGTGCAAATTTTATCGACTAAACTAGGCTATGTACGTGTTAGATTGGCTTGCTTGTGTGTAACGCATATCCGTTCCTTCCTTCCTCGGACCCTTGCTAGCGTGTTTCTGATTGAAGTTCTTAGCTTTGATCCATTTTGGATTTATCTTTTAGTGGAATAATTGTTTTCTATTGTTATGAAATTTAAAATAATGCAAATAGTAAATTACTTAAGGTTAATTGAGAAAATATTACTATCAAGTATGAAAAAGAAGAAAAATATTAACATATATTTATATATTTTTTGATGATCGGGTCCAAACGAATGACATTTTACACGTAAAAAAATATATGAACACAAAGATGAGTTTCTATTAACTGAGAAACGACGAGGCACAACATCTAAAAATAAAAAAAGAGTAAAAGAATCTGATTTGAGGAGCAGAGGAACTCGTCAGTCAATTCGATTTTTTTTACTAGCTGAACGAGGTGTTTATAGTAGCATGGTGCTAGTCTTAGTCCACGAGAGATAGCTAAATTTGTTAAATTTTACTTCTTTCGTTTCGTTTTAATTGTCCTGAACCCGATATAAAGCTCCTACAACATGTCACTATCGAGGACAATTAAATCGAAACGGAGAGAGTATCATGCACCTTTAATTAGCGATTGGATAAACGGAGCTTTTTACTAAACTAACATGTTATATTCAAGTCAAATATGTAAAAAGATTTGAAATGTGATACGGCGGTATCAAAAATCTGTAAATATGTAATAACATGCGCACGAGAGTGCATTTTACCGTTGAATCAACTGACGTATGGGTTTTATTAAATAAAATTATATATTCTTGTCAGGTGAGCTGTTAAATATAAAGTTAAAGCTCTAGGAAGTAGCATTGTCAATAAAAATGATGATTGATAATTTATAGTTAAATGGATTTTATGTCAACTTGATGTCATATCACATAAACTAAAATGAAATACCTCACGATCTAACATATCAATTGGCTTAATTCATGTTGATCTCAACTATTCTCTTTATGATCTTTACAGATTTTTAGTCTCAAACTCAAAATTCTCTAATTAAGCACAAATAATATTTTATTCATTAATTCATACACTTAGGTATTGTTTGTTTGAGCTTAATGAACATTTGATAGGGGGTTTAGTGTAAGTTATTCAGACAACTGAGAAATTAGACTGTTTGTTTATTTTTTCAGAGATCGAACTTCTTCTGCCGCTATTCTTTCTTCTACCGCATCTCGTCTACTCCACAGGTACTTTACTATTTTTGTCCTTCTTGCTTTTGTCATCTCCTCTTGTTTGAAGTATCGAGTTTAGGGCGGCGTTCTTTTTGTAACCCTGGTGAGTTTAGCCGGGAACCAAGCTTTAGGAGCGGTTCTGTTCTGCGAGCCTGTGGAGTTGGGATGGTCCGAACGAAGCGTGCTTGTGTTCCGGTCCGACAGGGCTTCACCGGGGATGAGGCTCCTTGGGCCTTCATGGTGGGATGTTCCCGGATCTACCGGCCGCATCCAAAGGGATGGATAGAGGTTCCAGTAGGTGATCTGAAAGTAATCTTTCGCCATTATGGGGGAAAAGACGAGCACATTCCCTCGGTGACTCAATATGAGGAGTCTTTGGATGTTCGACCCTTCTTTTCTGATTACTTGCCCATTCATACTCCGGCGGATTTGGTAAAATTTATAAAGGTTCAATTTCCTTT
>JAOWAN010000014.1:7432348-7442357 GCA_028566635.1 Lobelia cardinalis
AGAAAAAATGGGGACATTGCTAACCTCCTACAACTAGTGGGGATATTAGCTAATCCCATATATATATAT
The DNA here is from genome assembly GCA_028566635.1 of Lobelia cardinalis. Taxonomy (NCBI): domain Eukaryota; kingdom Viridiplantae; phylum Streptophyta; class Magnoliopsida; order Asterales; family Campanulaceae; genus Lobelia; species Lobelia cardinalis. Next base: position 7,432,418 of record JAOWAN010000014.1, read on the forward strand.
ATATATATTATATAAAGGAAAAAAGAAATTTGGTGCCCTACCTCAACTTGGGCCCTGGGCGAGAGCCCAGCTTGACCCCCCCTAAAGACCGGCCCTGGAAACTGTATAATAGCATTTTAAGAGCAATATATGTAGACTAGTGTACTTTCTGCCAGAACTTTTCTTCTTAAGCAATCATGTTTTGGTTAGTTTGTCTAGTATTGTCCATAATTCTGTGTCCTTCTAAAGATCTTTGCTGAGTTTCTCTTCTGCATTGCGTATCCTGTATTCTTGTATTCTTGTTTGAACTGAGCAATATTTTTTATGCAATGAATAACACTACTGAGAGTAATGTAATATTGATTGACAGACCTGATGTTGAAATAACATGTTGCATTGGGCCAGTTTCATTTATCGAAGTCATTATATTTTGTACAAATTTTACTGACTTCCTCTGACCTACTCTTGAAATACATGCTTTGGAAGTTCTTGCTTCTCCCATTTCCGGACTTGTTACAATCATATGTACATAACGTCTACAAGTAATATTTTGCATATCTTTCCAGGAAAAATAAATTCATTTTCATAAAGTCTACATGCAGTAGGGTGCATCAACGGAGCAGGTCCATTCAATTGCATTAGCCTAGCAAGAATCATCTGTCGTCCATGTTCTGCAGGTCTGTTTGCGACTAATATTTTCAATCTTCTCCTTCTCATTGCTTATGTACACGATTGAGTGCACCTTGCATTGGCGTAGAGATTGCTACACAACAATGACCAAAAGAATTCATACATTTGTCCAAACCTACATTAGACATCAGACAATTTAATGGAGTTTTCACCTGATCTGAAATCAACATCAACTATGTCTTGTCTGTTCATTGCAACTTGCACTTGTTCTGCATGTGGTTCTATAACCAATTGTAGATTGTAGAGTATTGTTAATGGAAATTGCTACTTTGGGAACGTTATCTTCAGTACTATCTGGTATATATGAGCACTAATTTATAATGCAATGAAGTTGTATGTTGTAAATATAGTAAGATAAGTTATGTTGAACTTGAATTTTTTGGGATAAAGTATTAATAAAGTCCAAAATAATTGTAAGCCACTAATAGGGTATATCTTAACTAAGTAAATTTAGAGTATATTCCATAGTCTTCTGAAATCCTTATCTACTTATGAACATTACTTTCATACATTGTTACTATGTTTTTGTTTAAAGTCTTTCTAATACACGTGTTTCTGGAAAAAAAAAAAAAAAGTGTATGAAGAGTAGTTATATTGCCTTTTCTAATTCTTGTAAGGGCTGTTATTCTGTATATGCAAATAAATTGATGTCTTCAGAGATTGTATATATTATGTGGGTGCATAATTGAAACTTTTAGTAGGTTTTGCAGTGAGATCCGTGAATATGAATTTACATCAATAACTAGTTTCATGATAGATGCAACTCTTCCAATTCTAACAATTTAATCATCAATTTTACATATTAACTCCCACTGGTGTTCCTGGGAAGGTTACTGGAACAACCTATAAAAGTCACTAATAAAAGACTATATTAGGAGTCAATTATTAACTAATTTAAGTTGAAAAGATGAAAGGCCATTAGTTGATGCAGCATCATATCAGTTACTCATGAAATACTTTTGGCTGGTTATTGTTAGCCTATAAATAGAAGTTAATTTTCTAGCACATTAGACAACCTTCTGCAAAAATGGAATGTTATTTTGATCCCCCTTCTAAATACGACCTTGTTGACCCTCCCATGCTCCACATGATTTGCACAAATGCTGCGAGACTAATCAGTCGTGAGCTTCAATCACCCACAGTACAGTATATTAATATAGACACTCACACTGATACTGTCAAGTGCATCTTATGTCGGGGTAATGCTGTTCTGAAAGTGAAAGCTTTGAGACATTTCATTCCCACTGATAGTTTGTGCAGTCATACTCATTCTGCTATTGTGCTCAATTGGTGGACTCATGTCCATTTTTGGATCACCAAACCTGGGGGCATGAGAACTCATTCCTCTTTAATCTTCATGGCTAATAATTATCTAGCAAATGAAGACTTGAAAAAGAAGTTCAGCACTTATGTGAAATTTCTTTTTCCAGATGTCGTTGTCCTGAATAAGTGGTGGCGAGAGACTAAAATACACGAGGCTTTGATGAAGACTTTCGATGGTTGTATGCCATTTAGCTTGCAATAAAAAGTAAAAAACTGGAAGTGAAGTTGATATATAAAGTAAAGAAGAAATAGACAATTAAGTAGTAAAAGTAAATAGGAAAGTTAAATAATGATATAGAATTAGCTTAATAGTGGGTATTGAGTACTGGAATACATCCTTCAGCCCCTGAGAAATTGTTTTTTGTTATTGAACTCATTTTGTTGATGCCTGTCAATTTTGGCCCCGAATTGCCCTTAAATGCAACTTTTGATACTAGGGACCCCAGATTGCAATTTGTGTGAAACTTGGGATGACTAAAGTGCAATTTCCCCGTCCATATAGTATTATTTAGGGCTATAATCGAGTCGAGTTTTGGACTTTCAAATTCGAACTTCTTTTTCGAGTTCGAGTTTTTGACGTATATCATATTCGTTATCGAACTCGATTCGAACAGATTTTACCGTTTTGAGTCGAGTTCGAGTTATTATCGAGTTATTGCATAATTTTAACTAATTTCAAATTATTATTGAGCAATTTTGAGTCACAATTGAGTTACTCCATAATTAACAAATTAAATTCGAATATCAATGAGTTCAATCGAGGTCGAGTTATAACAAATAAAAAATAATAAGTACCCTCTTATTGAATTATTACCAATTTTTCGAATGTTCGACGAGTTAACTTAAACTCGACTTGTTACGCATATATTTTTGGAATGGATGGACTATTATTTTATTATTTTTGATTAATCAAAGAAACTTTATTCAAACATATAGTGACTTTTTTTTGTCACGTGCGTGAGAGAAATTGTTATGATAACAAAATTGAGCTACTTCACTGGCGAAAAAGAAATAACACAAAAAGGTGCTACGTACTAAAGAAACTCAAAATTTCAACACTGTTAATATATTTATTTATCTATACATAATTTGATGAATAAATTCACCCAAGAACAAGATGAAGGGAAAATATTGAAAAGGAGAGTGAAAAGCAAATCAATAAAAGGAGAAGCGAAGAAGGGATTAAAATGAAGGGTAGAAGAAAGTAAATGTGAATTAACAGTAGAGTGCAGTTAGTGGCCACTGGCCACGGACCATTTCTTAGTAGGGCTTTTTGGTGCCAAAAAATAAAAAGCACCTAATCCCTCGTTTTTACCTCTACCTATTTGAATTTTATTGATATGAAATAAAAAAAAATAAAATTACACCATTGATGTGGCAAAAATATGTAGAAAGAGTAGAAATGAAACGGTATAAGAATTAAGAAGGGTTTAAGAGCAACTCGAACGGACCAAAAAATGCTGATGTGACACCAAAAAATGTGGTAGGAATTTTGGGGAACTCCTCCTGTGTCCTTACCATTGGAGACGAGTTGTTCTAAGGGAATATGCTTGAATTTTAGATGATTGAATCGAAAGTAAATAGAAGAAGAAGAAGACACTGAACTTCAATTGGGCTTCAACCAACACCCAAGAGCCCATGGACTCCGCCACTATAAGCTATACAAAGAAACTAGTTTCTTAGTTTAATCATTGATTTAAGCCCATCTGAAATTTGTGTGATCACAAAAAATGCCTCTTCAACAGCCAACCTGAACCTGAACCTGAACCAATATCTCGGAAATTTCTATAGCCCGACCAGGAATTTCCCCGATCTGAATCGATGAATCTTAGCGCTCCCTCCCTCTCACTAAAACCCTATAACACCAAGATCAGCTATTTCCTTCATCCAAAACTTCTCCTCCGTAAATTTCCAATGATAACTTAGGTCGTGTTCACTTGGATGGTTTTTGGGTTTTTCTGTTGACATAAAAAGTTTCAATACCTACTAATTTACACATACCCGTATATCCAAAAATCTATATCCTACTATAAAACGCATTAGGAGACTCACAAAATCCAGAAAAAAAAATCATAAATGGATGAACGCTAAAAATGCAAGACATGCCTCAAACCCACAAAACCATGAATAATTATACCAAGAAAACCAAAAAACGCAAAACCATAACAAATTTCTCATCCAAACGAGTCCTTAATCTTTGCAGAATCTTGTTAAAAACTACGTGTATGTTCGGGTACTTTTACTCCTTATTCAGTTATATCTGCATTTTTAGTTTTATTTTTCTAATTCTAATACATGTTTATTTTGATGTTCCTCAACTTTATACTGCTCCTAATATATTTAACAAACTTCAATATTCTTATACATTATCAACTGACACATAAAAATTATTTCCATGGAATTTATGAGCTTATGTAGTATGACTGTATGAGAGCTAGTGAGTCTCACGAGCATCTCTTCATGCATTGCTTGATGGCTCGGATTTGGTGCAAGTTGTTCGGGGTACAGGGTGAGATGTGCATTATGCCTCGCAGTGTGGAAGAGTTGATTATGATTAGTCATGTGGGCTTTGGTCGATCGAGGGATGCTTCTTTGTAGTGGAATTGTGCCGTATTCGGTTTGTTGTGGGATATCTGGATTGAGAGGAACTCCCGGATCTTCAAAAATCGAGAGTTATCGCTTTCATTTTTGTGGGAGAAGATTATTATGTAGTCTTCTCTAGGGGGTAAGAGTTTTGGCGCTTTTCTGGGTTTGTCTTTGGGAGATTTAGCTAGATATTGGAAAGCTCTAATAGAGTAATTTCGTGTGTATCTGTTGTGTTTGGATGATTTTGGTGGATTTCTTGTCCGCCTTTCTTTGTACATTCTTTCTCTATCAATGATATTCTTCTTTTATCAAAAAAATAAAAAATTAGCTAATGTAGTGTTGATTATGTTTTTCTTTTTCATTGTTTTGCTAATTAACTTTGTGCTTTCTGTATCCAGATTGCTGCCAACCCCTAAAGGTGGGCAATTTTCGAAATCTCTCAAATCTTATCGTACCCTTTACCACTTACATGCCACATCTGCAAATGTTTTACAAACTTCGGCAAATTTAAGTGAGATCAGTTACAGGGACATTGATTTCGAGACTCTATACTCATTATGCACCAAACCCCAACATGCAAAGAGTCTTCATGTGCGAGTCATTGTCTCGGGAGCAGCCCAAAGTGTTTTCGTTTCCACCAGGCTTGTCAATCTTTATGCCAATCTTGGAGATATTTCGTATGCTCGCTGCACTTTTAATCACATCGCGCGAAAGAATGCCTATACATGGAACTCGATGATGTCCTCTTATGTCCGTAATGGACTTTACAGTGAGGCTGTAAATTGTTTGTATGATATGTTATTGACCTCTAGAGTCCGGCCTGATTTTTATACTTTTCCGGCTGTGTTAAAAGCTTGTCGTAACTTAGTTGATGGGAAGAGGGTACATTCTTGGGTATTCAAAATGGGTTTCCAGTGGGATGTCTTTGTAGCTGCTTCTCTCGTGCATATGTACTGCAAGTTTGGTTCTTTTCGTGTTGCGCATGAAATATTCAGTGATATGCCAGTTCGAGATATGGGTTGTTGGAATGCCGTAGTTTCTGGGTTTTGCCAGAATGGTAACGCTGAAGAGGCACTGAAGGTCTTGGATGAGATGAGATCAGAGGGGGTTAAGATGGACCCTTACACTGTCTCAACAATTCTTCCTTTCTTTGCACAGTTGAATGATATTGTGCGGGGCATGTTGACTCATTTATATGTCATAAAGCATGGGTTGGACTGCGATGTGTTTGTTGGCAACGCCTTGATTAACATGTATGCAAAATTTGGTGAACTGAGGCATGCTCAAGAGGTGTTTGATAAAATGGAAGTGATAGATTTGGTGTCGTGGAACTCGATAATTGCTGCATATGAGCAGAACGGTAAACCAGATGTTGCACTTGAGTTCTTTGGCGAGATGCAGTTAGGTGGAATTCAACCTGATTTGTTGACGTTAGTAAGCATTGCTTCGAGTATTGCCCAATATGGGGATTCTCTAAGATGTAGATGTATTCACGGGTACATGTTGCGGAGACTTTGGGTTACAAAAGATGTTATTGTCGGGAATGCAGTGGTGGACATGTACGCAAAACTAGGCATGATTGATTATGCATGTAATTTTTTTACGAGAGTTTCTTTCAAAGATACTATCTCATGGAACACGATGATCACAGGTTATACCCAAAATGGTCTTGCAAGTGAGGCAATTGAATTGTACAGAAAAATGAAAGAGTGCAATGACATAAAACCAGACAAAGGGACTTGGGTTAGCATTATACCAGCTTATGCTCATGTAGGAGCTCTGATAGAAGGGATGAAAACCCATGGGAAGGTACTAAAATCAGGCCTTGTAATGGATGTTTTTATCAGCACATGCCTCATCGATTTTTATGGAAAATGTGGAAGATTGGATGATGCCATGTCCTTATTTTATGAAGTGCCAAGAGTCAGTTCATTCACCTGGAATGTCATTATATCGTGTCTTGGATTTCATGGGTATGGTGAAAGATCTTTGGAATTATTTAGATATATGCGTAATGAGGGGGTAAATCCTGATCATGTGACATTTGTATCTTTATTATCAGCCTGTAGCCATTCCGGTTTAGTTGATGAGGGTCAATGGTGCTTTGATGTGATGCAGAAAGAGTACAGGATGAAACCTAATTTGAAGCACTACGGCTCAATGGTTGACTTGCTTGGTAGGGCTGGGAAATTAGACAAGGCATATGATTTTATACAGAGCATGCCTTTACAGCCTGATGCTTCAGTTTGGGGTGCTCTTCTTGGTTCTTGCAGGATCCATGGAAATGTTGAGATGGGTAGAGTAGCTGCAGATCGGTTGTTAGAAGTTGATCCGGGAAATGTGGGTTATTATGTGTTGTTATCGAATATTTATGCAAATGTGGGAAAATGGGAGGGGGTGAATAGAGCGAGATCACTGGCTAGAGAGAAAGGATTGTGGAAGACTCCGGGCTGGACCTCAGTTGAACTAAACAACAAGATTGAGGTGTTCTATACCGCAAACCAATCTCATCCCCAATGTGATGAGATATACAAGGAGCTGGAAATCCTAACGGCTAAAATCAAGATTCTTGGCTATGTTCCGGACTTTAGCTTTGTTTTGCAGGACGTGGAGGAGGATGAGAAGCAGCATATACTTTCGAGTCACAGTGAAAGACTGGCGATTGCATATGGGATCCTAAACAGTCCTCCTAAGACTCCTATCCGGATCTTCAAGAATTTGCGGGTATGTGGGGATTGTCACAACGCAACTAAATTCATATCTATGGTTGCAGAGAGGGAGATTGTTGTTAGGGATTCTAACCGGTTCCATCATTTCAAGGATGGTATCTGTTCTTGTGGGGATTTTTGGTGATTGAGATTCTTCACATGCAGTAGGGTGCATCAACAGAGCTGGTCCATTCAAATGCATTAGCCTAGCAACAATCGTCTGTTGTCCATGTTCTGCAGGTCTGTTTGCCTCTAATATTCTCAATCTTCTCCTTCCCATTGCTTATGTACACGATTGAGTGCACCTTGCATTGAGGTAGGGACGGCTACAAAACAATGACCTAAAGTTTTCATACATTTGTCCAAACCTACATAGACAATAGACAATTTAATGGAGTTTTGACCTGATCTGAAATCAATATCAATTATATCTTGTCTGTTCATTGCAACTTGCACCTGTTCTGTATGTGGTTCCATAACCAATTGTAGAGTATTGGTAATGGTTATTGCTTCTTCTGGAATGTAATTTCAGTATTATCTGGTATATATTGTGCAGCAAACTGATGTTTATAATGCAATGAAGTTGTAAAAAATGTATATGGAAGTAACTGTAGGATAAAGTATTAATATAGTCCAAAATAGTTTTAAGCCATTAATAGGGTATAGCTTAAGTAAGTAAATTTAGAGTATACTCCATAGGCTTCTGAAATTCGTATCTACTTGTGAACGTTACTTTCATATGTTACTAAGTTTGTGTTTAACTTCTTTCTAATACATGTGTTTCTGGGAAAAAAAAGAAGAAAAAAAAGACTGTATGAACAGTAGTTATATGGCCTTTTTAAATTTATGTTTGATGTCTTCAAAGATTGTATATATTATATGGATGCATAATTGAAACTTTTAGTAGGTTTTGCAGTGAGATCCCTGAATATGAATTTACATCAATAACTACAGTTGCATGATAAATGAAACCCTTCTAATTCAAACAATTTAATCATCAATTGTACATTTTAACACCCGCTGGTGTTCCTGGGAAGGTTACTGGACCAACCTATAAAAAGTCACCAATAAAAGACTATATTAGGAGTCCATTATAAACGAATTTAAGTTGAAAAGATGAAAGGCCATAAGTTGATGCAGCCCCATATGAGTTACTCTTGAAACATTTTTGGCTGGTTATTGTTAGCCTATAAATAGAAGTTAATTTTCAAGCTTATTAGACGATCTTCTGCAAAAATGGAATGTTATCTTGATCCCTCTTCTAAATAAGGCCTTGTTGCCCCTCCCATGCTCCACGTGATTCGCTCAAATGTTGTGAGACTATTCAGTCCCGAGCTTCAATCACCACAGCACAGTATATTAGTATAGATACTCATACTGATACTGTTCAGTGCATCTTACGTTACGTCGGGGTAATACTGTGTTGAAAGCTTTGAAACATTTCATTTCCCCTGACAGTGTGCAGTCATACGACTGCTGCTATTGTGCTCAATTGGTGGACTCATGTCAATTCTTGGATCACAAAACCTGGCGGCGAAAACTCATCCCTCTTTAATCTTCATGCCTAATGATTATCTTGCGGATAAAGCCATGAAAAAGAAATTGAGCATGTGTGGAATATCTTTTTCCAGACGTCGTTCTCCGGAATAAGTGTTGACGAGAGACTAGAGTACATAGGCTTTGATGAAAACTTTCGATGCTTGTATGCCAATTAGCTAGTGAGATGGAGAGAACACGTTCATAGTTTACTACAAACATCATGAAATGACGGTCACTGGTCATTTAGCCAAAGATTTTGCATACTTGGATATTAAGGGTGCATGTCGCACCGTGGCTTTGCATGGTTTGGGTTCATATTTAAAGCATAACAGGTCCAGTTGTTGCAGATGGAAAGTGTGGGTGGGCAAAATTAGAGAGAGAGGATGGTTGAAAGAAGTTGTTTAAAAAGTAGTGTTTATCTTTGGTTAGTGTGAGATTGAGTTTTCGGTTGCGTTAGTTGTGCAAGTAGGTTCTTCATTTTAGGTGCTATGAAAATGAATGGAGTCTGAAATAAAGATATGGTTTCTTTTTTCCTATGCATATTTTGTTTATGCCGGATGTTTGTTAAATTGATCTATTCGTCATTGTATATATAGTTTTTGTTGATTACGTTTGCCTAGTCAATGTTTTATGTAACAAAAGAAACAAAGACTTCATTTATTTGACCATTTTAAATATAATTTATTCCAATTGAGCTGGGAGTTAGTACTGCAGAAGACATTTAACTATATAAATAAAAGGTCACAGTAAAAATAGCTAACCTATGAGTTGTCTATTTCATACTTTATTGGTAAATAATGTTTTTTTAAAATCTGCTGTTTTATTTGAAGAGGAGAAATAATTCCAGTGTAACTAATACCAACTCGTAGGCAATTGACTCTGATAAAGTGAATTGAGTTATGTTAGTAGATTGTGTTTCAAAATTTTCTGATTTTTCACAAGTTAAACTTAATCCAAAATTTTAAAAAACTTCTGCTGCAAAATCTATTCTATTTTAATTTATTCAAGCAGGTACTATTCCCCATAGCAGATTTTTGAGATTCCAGGTTCTCTCTCTCTCTCTCTCTCTCTCTCTCTCTCTCTCTCTCTCTCTCTCTCTCTCTGTCTCTCTCTCT
>JAOWAN010000014.1:7471671-7485007 GCA_028566635.1 Lobelia cardinalis
CTTCCCCTCCCCTTCTTCTCTTCTCTTTTTATTCTTTTCTCTCTTATCCTTTTTTTGAGACTTTTGGACTATTGATGATTCATCTTAACCGACCCCAACTAGTTTGGGATAAAGGCTTTGTTGTTGTTGTTGCAATGACAAACAAACTATCAATAAAAGATTTTGTAAACTTGAAAAAATAAGCAATTATTTGTAAAATATTTGATCAAAGTGCAACTGATTTGCCTAATTTTGTTTTTTTTTTTTTAATATCAGTTATTTTGAAATGTAGGAAATACTTGCTAGTAATTATTTGCGAAAATAGAACTAAAGTAAACGTACATATAAACGCCGTCAGTCCTACTATATCTTAGAAAATATTATTCCATGCCAAAAATATTTCTGCATGGTACCTTTTACAAATATTACGGATATTGCTTTTTAAGTACTATTTTACAATTGTATTCAAAAGTTTACTATTCTTAATTAAAAATGGAAAGATCATTTTGGGATTAAAAGAGAAAAGTGAGAAGGTCTATTTGGAACGGAAAGCCTATTAAACGCCGTTATGTTACTCTTGGATTACGAATGCATATTTGATTTTTGATGGTCTACATATTGCATTTCTGATCCAAGTCTTAATTTCTTTCCACTAGCTATTTCTTCCTGGAGTCCAAACCTTCATAAAAATTTACTCCGTTCTTCAATGTATATATCTTACAGTTTTTTGGCCAAATGTAAATCAATATTAAGAGTCCTATGTTATTGGACATTAGATATGTCCTTCTCAGCATTCACTGATTGGGACCTACTTCAGAGTACACTGAAATGTAATAACCTTCGAACCACACAAGTGTTAAAGTTTGGGGTTCCATCTCGAAATCAATTGACAATGGAAGAAATAGCCCAAAATATTTATTAAATGATTATGCGACTAGTTTATTCTTAATATGGGATAGTATCTCAATAACAAGTGTCTACCCTGCTTTGCCATATTTGTTAACATAGCTTTGTGTCTTTGCTGACTCAATAATCATTCACTTATGTTGAAGAGAATAGACTGATTACTCGAGAGAAAAGAAATCAATGCATCACTCATTTCTTCTTTTTTTAATTTCAGCATTCCACTATGACTTTATATAAGGAGACAACCCATGCGGGCAACTTTCTCTTAACTGGTAGCTCCAAGAACTGTGAAATCGAGTACATACAGATGATAGAACCAAACTAAGAATGATTGCCATGCCAAACTGAAGAGAGGGATCTTCATACTCGGGGTTTCCATTTTTTGTAAGATGAAGATACGAGAGAGAGAGAGAGAGAGAGAGAGAGAGAGAGAGAGAGAGAGAGAGAGAGAGAGAGAGAGAGAGAGAGAGAGAGAGAACATTTTGGTAGCAACTCGCGCGAGAGTGGTAAGTCGTAACCCATGGCTTTAGAGGAACTGGGTCGGGTCAACTTTCTTCTTTCCGCTTTGTTCTAAGATTTGGGTAAGAGGGACAAATTTTGCAGCTGAACCTTTTCTTCTGTATTAAGAGTTGACTGTGTCACAGGAAACCAAATTGAAAAGATCGACCAAGTTGCAATGATTTCTCACTTAAAGTACAAGTAAATGGTGTGGTATGAAGTTGTGAGTCATAACTTGTGAATCATCTTTACCAGTCTGCCTGCCTAACTAGTCTCGTACAGAAGGACACATGAAATCTTGCGAACCTACTTCAGTGCATGTAGGCTCTTATTCAAATGAGAACCTAAATATCGTGAGAATATGTGAAATCACTAGGATCCTATTAAGATCCATCACCAGAAAAATACTGCAAAGATCTAACACATATTAACTAAGATCAAACAAATATTAACTTGTTGGATCCTAGCATAGGCTCTCACAATATATAAGTTCTCATTTGAACATGTATATATACATATATATATGTATGTACTAGTTCTTACAGTAGTTGACTTTAAAGGGTAATTTAAAAGTTAAGTTGAAATTAAGATATATTGGACATAAAAGAATTTCGGTGAGTAAGACACCGTAGTCTAGTTAAAATTTATGCCAAACTCATCTCTCCCAACCCAATGTTGTCCCTATCCACTTTCATACTTCCCCTATATAAACCAATGTGCTCCTCAACCGTTCCTAGTGATCCTTGATAGCCATCAAAACATATTTCACCAGTCCACTTATTTTTTCCCAAAACCACTGCAATCACTGCAGTACCACACACACACACTTAAGGTGCACACATTTGCATGGAGATTTTGTCTACTTTTATATACATAATCCTCTTCATCTTTGCTCTTCTCTCATACTACTTAAAGAAGAAAGAAAAGAGGAAGCACAAAGAAAGAGCTAAACTTCCTCCGGGTTCAATGGGATGGCCTTACATAGGGGAGACACTTCAACTTTACTCTCAAGACCCTAATGTCTTCTTTGCAGAAAAGCAGAAAAGGTTACTTTCCTACCACCCTCCCTAAACTACTTTCATGCTTTCCTTCTGCATTAACATGAAACTAAAGATGCTATAAATTCTTTTGTTCAATCAGATATGGGGACACATTCAAAACTCATATACTTGGTTGTCCTTGTGTTATGATGGCAAGCCCTGAGGCAGCTCGATTTGTGCTGGTGAATCAAGCCTCTTTGTTTAAACCTACTTACCCCAAAAGTAAAGAGAAGATGATAGGCCCTTCAGCTCTATTTTTCCATCAGGGAAACTACCATTCTTCTGTGAGGAAGCTGGTTCAAAGCTCATTATCTCCTGAAGCAATCAAAAAGCTAATTCCTGATATCGAAGCCATAGCTATATCCACCTTGGAGTCGTGGAACGATGGTCGAATTATTAATACCTTCCATGAGATGAAAAAGGTTTGTTCGTGTTGACACTATCTACAGAAATATTACTTAATTTAGTTTCTTGGTTCATAACCAAAAAGTGTCTAATCAACTAGGAGCGAATTCTAGAGTACTTTATAATTAATCGAAGGGTCCTCCACTTCGGAATAGGCTTTTCTGATACATATGAATTTATGTGTTTACTACAGTTTTCCTTCGAGGTGGGCATTCTCTCTATATTCAGTCAGTTGAATAAGAAGTATATAGAACAGCTGAAAGAGAACTACTATATTGTAGAAAAAGGTTACAATTCTTTTCCAACAATCTTACCAGGAACTACGTACCAAAAGGCTTTAGTGGTAAGTAAAATTCACTCAGTACTCGTATATTCTAGCCCAACTAGAGCAAAGCTCATTTAATGATTTTTTTTCCTCTACATGCATATTTGAAGGCACGGAAAAGACTAAATCAGATTCTTAGTGAGATTATCCAAGAGAGAAAACAGAAGATATCCCTAGAATGCAATCTTCTGGGTCATCTACTGAGCTTCAAAGATGAGAAGGGTAACACGTTAACTGAGGATCAAATAGCTGATAACATCATCGGAGTACTGTTTGCAGCTCAAGATACGACCGCTAGTGTTCTAACATGGTTACTTAAGTACCTACATGATGATCAGAACCTTCTAAAAGTTGTTAAGGTAAGCATTTTCAGGCTTTAAATACTACAATCAACTTTGTGGTACCAGAGTTTATGTACGTATAAATTAATATTTTTTATTGTGCAGGAGGAGCAAAAGTCGATTTTTGAATCTAACCATCAAGGGAAGTGGCCCTTGAGATGGGAACAGACTAGAAATATGCCGCAGACGTACAGGGTATTTACCGGTCATTACTTTTTGGTTTCCAATGAATTTCTTCAGAATAAATTCCTTCTTTTTCGAGAACCAGCCCTGACCATCAACTATGTAAATGTACAATTTCAGGTCATCTTAGAAAGCTTGAGGATGGCAAGCATCATATCTTTCACTTTCAGGGAAGCTATGGTTGATGTAGAATATGATGGTAAAGATTAACGCTTACTATATGTATTTCTGGACACTTTCATAACTTACTAATCAATTGCATTACAGAAGTAATGAGAATAATTGGAAATTTCCAACAGGATACCTTATTCCAAAAGGCTGGAAAGTGATGCCGCTGTTCAGGAACATTCACCATAATCCAGAATTCTTCCCCGATCCTCAGAAGTTTGATCCATCCAGGTTTGAGGTATGTAGTAAATTTAGAACCTGCAAAAGTTCACATTAAGGTTAATTGCCAATGGTCTTCCTTCTGGATACCAATATAGGGACCGAAGCACACACAAGAATATTTCAACAGAAGTGAAGACACAATTTTATTTTTGGCAGGCTGCACCAAAACCCAATACCTACATGCCGTTTGGCAATGGAATGCATGCTTGTCCAGGGATTGAGCTCGCAAAACTTGAGATGCTTATTTTACTCCATCACCTCGTTACGAAGTTTAGGTGAGTTAAAACAGTAATAAAACAGTTTCATTCCCGCAGAATATACTACCTACATACTGCTTTCGATTTGACAAGAAGAAAAACCATCCTAACACTGGAAAAATAATGTTTAACTGAGGAATCAAGTGAACCATTCAGCAATTGATAAATAGCACAAATTAAAGCCTGAAACTGCTATACGAAATAAGAAGCAAAAAAAAAAGAGTGGTTTCTTAATGCAGTACAAGATACGTGAGCACACCGGACAAATAAAGAACTAAAAAGGACAAACATCAATTAGGACTTCAAAGTGGTTGGAGTTTGTGCGTACAAACTAGAGTAATTATCAATTTATCAATGCTGCTTTTCGTTTAGTTGATAATTTTCAAATTGCAGGTGGGAATTGGTAGGTTCTCAAAGTGCAATACAGTATAGTCCTTTCCCAATTCCGCGGCATGGCCTCCCGGCTAAGTTTTGGAAAGAATCAGAGAGCCACGGAGTATCCCTCTAGCAGATGATGACTTTTCAAATCAACTCACAAATTCCAATTGACAACCCAACCCAACCTTCTTAACCCTCTCTATCTTACTCATTCTTAATCTATTTCTATTGTATCATCTTAAAAGTTGTAATTTGTAACCAATTATTCCCTTGAATATATGTAGCTGCAGAAAATAAGATGCTTCTTCCTAAGTAAAATAAGTAAATTATCACTTAACCAACAAAGTTAAAACAGTAATCAATTGGTACAATGTCTTACATTATGTTTTCTTTTTGGTCTAATCATTAACTAGTATCTATAATACTCGCTGCTTTTCGTTGTCCCAGTAAAATTTCCCCCCAAATCTGGATGAAGGACTAAAAAATGTCATTTCTCGTGTCATACCTAGAGACTTCACCGAATAACAGAAATAGATGTCTTTCAGTTAGACGATTCCAAGACTAGTCTCACTCGAGGGTGAGCATTGGAGGTCACATAATGACCCCATGTTTGTTTTGAAATTGAGAAGGAAGAAAATGAAATGCCTTTGGCAAGGGGAACCTGTGCAGTAGCAAGAAAGTTCAACAATAAATGTTTCAGAAGGACGGTCCAACGGTAACCGACATTATTATAACAACCAATATTCTCAAGTTGTCACACATTTCTGGTTTGGCTGGTTCCCTGGTAATATGACCAAGATCTTGGGGGCACTTGAGAGGTGACCCAGTCTCAAGGGCAGTGTACCATAGCAATCTCTAACCCCTACCTTCCAATCTGGATGGTTCTACAATACTCTACCAATGTGCCCCCTTGTGCTATGATCATCATGGGACCTTTGTATGATAAGTGGGTTCTCCTAATGATGGAAACAAAAGCATCACGATTCACCGTTTACTAACCCCTTGAAGTCATGACATGCATGGCTTACTTTCATCAACTAGTTTTAGGTGTTGACACAGAAGTCAACGAGGAAAATCTAAAACAAAATGAACCCAAGTTGGTAGAAATACTATTCACAATGAAGGAGCAAGAGAATATCGGACATAGTGTGCAAGCATAACAATAAGGTCTCAAAAGCTTTAAGCTCTGTTTGGATCTAGGATTCCTTGAGAAGAATGAAATAGTGTTGAAAATTCATTATCAAACCTGCTTCAAATACCGCTACGAAATCCATAAAAGAACAACATGAAAACATTCTCGCCTATTTTTCTCTCATTTTACATTCCAGTTAATATATGTATAAGGATTCTGTCAGTTCCCTCCCTTCACTTTGAAGAATTCTAGATCCAAACAGTCTTAACCCTCTTGATACTTCATCGAACAAACAAAATTTCGATGAAGTTAAGTTGTATTTTAGGTTCAAAAGGAACTGGAATAGTCTCTTTGATAAAAACAAGAGTGACTTAGTTCTTACATGTGGTGGCATTCGAGAGACTTCTTTAGGTGAATTCAGATAATGAAATCTACAAGTAGGTTTTCTTCGATAAGAAAAGAAAAACTCCCACTAATATCAATTAACTTTGAGAGAGAAAATTCCCGACCTCCTGTAAGTTTAATGGGTGGGTAATACTAGCAAGTGCCTAAGGGCACTAGTTAAGCAACTAAAAATATTAAATGTTTTACATTGGAAACAAGCAAAAGTGTAATCGGTGACATCATTCAAGACTCAAATGCTTATTTTCCAATGCAAAATATTTTTATTTTTGGTTGCTTAACTAGGCCCTTAGGGCACCTGTTAGCACTACCCAGATTTAATTAAAAACTTGTTTGTTTGGATGAAAGTTTATGAAGTTCTTTCTGTATTAGCAAAACTATAGTTTATATTGCTTCATTTAGGACAAGGCTATTCTAAGCTACTCAACTCCTAAAGAATTCAGCTACGATCTTTCATCTGAGTGAACTGTAGTAAGCAAGGAAATATAATTAATCAGGCTAATTCCCAGCTTTCACAATGGCAGAGTCTCTGCTGCTTTACTATCATCAGACTGCATTAGTGCAGCCATCAACCTATCCCTATATATGTATCCAATAATTATCAAAGAAATCCTAACATTTGAATTGCCAACTAATACCATTTAAAAATCAATATATAAACACTCGCTGAAACATATAATCTGCATAACACTTGCATCAATGAACCACAGGACCTGCATAGTATCCATGGAGGGCTATCTATTATAGACTTCCTGATTATCTACTTCTACAGAAATGCAGGTTTCACAATGTACAGTTACTGTTAATAAATTAATTGGAAGTTGAAGGAAAACAGAAGAGACTACGTGTACCTTGCCAGTTGAAAGCATCATAATCTGTATGATAGAGATTAGGAGCCTCGGGAATGTTCATTGAATAGATATTTTGGTGTGTAGGAAAGAAACTAAAAAATGGCATATGTACACGTCAATCAACAGATTGGAGGACTAACTCACCGTTTCTAAAATAACCTGTTGGCAATCATTGCCGTTTGCGACTATGGTTGTGATAATGATCATGGAACCAATTTGGTAATGTGCGTGACTTATTTGCCCAGACAATGACAATACAAGAAGATCACGATAGGTTACGAACACAATAACCAGCACACTCTTACTTTGTGGAGCAGCATTAACAATACAAGATTAAGTTTGAGACGAGGCCTATGACACGTCATTATGAGTAGTCAAATACGAGATGATTTTACTTCCTAAAATGAAAAGTAGTGTAATCCACTGTGACCTCTATTGCTGGGAATGACCATGCACCTTCTGGAAAACTAACCAGAAAAGATAAGTTATGTTTTCCAATGAACCTTACTTTAGCCACAAAATCCTATGGCTTCCCGTGATCCTTAGAATCCTAATATTTCAACTAGCTTTCTCTGTAAACAAAATAAATCGCCACAGTACCAAAAAGGTTGACACAGGATAAAATTACGACCAAGTTGGCTTACCCAAATAGACTATTTCTAATGTTTTCATCTCAGTCAGTATAATTATGAACCTCCCGACGTCACGATTTAAAGGAAGCAACTACAATTGAAGAACATCTACGCGGTCTCCCTAACCTCATAATCGATGTAACTTATTACCTTCTTTTCATTGCCAACCCTGAATCATCCCTCTTAGCCAATATTTCTGCATCTACAATGTATCTCACTATTATTATTGGCATATATTGAAACTTCAAACAGTTTGCAAAGCTTATGTTTTGCTAGCTTAGACTAAATATGAGTTTAAAATGTAGGATTACTGATTACATCAACTTATCATAATTTTTGCAAGCATGCTACATTATTACTTTATAGGATGACAATGGGAATCACCTTGCGACAATTTTACGAGACTGCCATAAGCTTAAGCTGTTACAGAATTTGATGTAATGAAATGTCAAACTCTCAAATCTCAACCCACTTCGGGAATGTGTGGACCCCTTTCCACAACAAGAAGTGAACATGCAACTCCAACATAAATAGAATGACTAGATGCAAAATAAATAGGTACTAAAGGTTGAAACTCTAGACCTGATATGGAAACATAGCCCTCATACCCAAAAGCATATTACTGTTACAAAATAAGCAAGAATATTCATCAAGCTTTCAACAGTAATGAAATAATATGAATTACAAACTTTCAGGTGGATACAAATTCTTTCTATGAAATTATACATATTTAATTTGATCTATGCAAGCCAAGACTTAGCATAAGTCTACATTTTGAGCTCCTATACAATTTTCATCTATATTGACATGTAAAGGCTCCATGGGTATTAGCATCACCCCAACCAAACAAACCCATTTGGCAATGTATACATAGTCTATACATACATATATACAGGTAGATGTTCAAATAAAAACCTAAAAACCGTGCGAACCACTAGGATCCAATAATCTTATATTTGTTGGATCTTAGTTGATACTATATACAAATATGTAATACTTGGTTTGTCCAATGTCAACATCATGTCCTCAACCAACCAAATTTGTGGCCTTATGAAGCAGAACGTTAATAATAATTGGGTGGCATTGCGAACTTATGATAATTGAGCCAAACTCAAATCAACTTAATCTTATTCCCAATCACTTGGGGGGTTGGCTACATGAATCTTTTTCAGTCATTCAATACGTCCATTTGCAAAGTCATCACATAGGTCATGGGTAACATCCTAGCATTTACACTAAAAGATTTAGGATTCATGTTCATGAAAGACCTAACGAAGTTTATGCTACTTTAGCCATTCAATAACTATCTGCAAGTATTGAGGACAAATGTAATAAAACAGAATTGTTAACTAACACAACAGTCGGGATTTCACATGCTCTGGCTCTTCTATTCCTTTTTATTTCTTTTCTATTTAATTGACTCAGTTCAGTTCTATACTTCATATATACTGAGAAACCGTTCAGTATAACTATTGAGGTATTTGTGCATGTGTTGTGAGGGAGGCACTTGATATGAAGCATCATACGAAAATTAAATGATAGGCACAATATCTAATGCTTATTAGAAATAATTTCTTCAATTATCATCTTTATTATTGTCCTCCAGTGCAAAGTACTCTGCCAGCTGCTAGTCCTTTCAATGACTGAAGTTGAAAGTCCAACCCATTGTTTTGGAACATTTGATTACCGAATACAGGTAGTGTGTAAACAAGCCATGTTGAGGTTGCCTTGCATAAACACAGCCTCAATCTAATTTAGTTGTTGAGTAAGAAATAACAAGTACAGGATTTCAAGTAAGAATATATATATAAGGCAGAAAAACATTCACCTGTTACTAGCTGTGGGAACTTCATTTTGTCTATTTCTCTCATATCATTGGCAATGAGAAGGAGACAGAAGAGAAGCCAGAGTAACAACTGCAGTTATGTCGTTGATGCAGAAGTCAGAAAGTATATTCAGCAAATCCGAAATGCTATTACTTAACTAGTTCGAGAAGGTATGTCACTGCACTTACTCACGACCCACTTTATCAAGTTTGATCTAAACAACCCAAAAATCCATCAAGATTGACCTGACTAATGATAATTATCAACAACCATTTCAAAAGTATAAGTTTGAGAAGCTTAGGTAAATGTGAAAATAAAGGTGATCGATGGTACTTTTCATGTCAACTTCTTAGGCATTATCACACAGACGCACTGAACTATGAACGTGAATGGTTTTAAAGTAACTTATAGTGGGGCAAGGCAGAGTAAATTGGTTCTTGTTAAGTAATCTACTAAAGTGAAAAGATCGGTACCAGTGTGCCAAAGATGTTGAAGTAGCATTAGCTTCATATCACAATTTGTAAAGCTACAAACTAGAAAAAACCACTAGAGACGAAGTCAATACAGAAAACATTTTTTTGCCAAAATTCTAGTGAACAAGCCAAAAGAGAGAGGAGTCCTTTTGTTTGGTAACCCTTGGTTATATCTGAGATCAAGCAAGATAAGACAACTTTTTAAAATAGCTAGATTAGAATTAACATTCATTTAATCATGATTTTTAAGTGATTTAACAGGATCCCTTGAAGTTGTCAGGCATCAGCCCTGTTCAGAACAATCCATGAAACAATCCAATTTCTTTGTGACAGAATACTGAACCTCTTGATTTGTATTTCCTCCATTTGCCATCCAGTTGCGGTGATAATTGTGCCCACGCCAACAAATTGGCCCATCCAACCCCAAAAGTGAGCCGAGAAACACCAATGAGTTTCCACTAACTAATTTGTTGGTGAGAGCTGTGCATCAAATATCCATGCATATCCATTTAAATTCGGGATTTAGATGGTCAAATATGCCTGTTAGAGCTATAGAAACTACATATTCAAAGATTCAGAATCCGTGTGTATAGAAGCTCTTAATTAAGACCAACCAAAGCAGAAAAGCAAGACATGTCATCTACAAACAAATTCAAAAGTCATTTTGGATATTTTTGAGTAGGAAATTCATGTTTATAGTCTTTCAGTCACAGACCATTAAGTAATATCCATGCCTTACAAGTATTGAATCGCAGAATTAACCCAGACACTACAAACATATAGCATCCAGATTGACACGCGCAAACGTGTAGTATATACCAGTATGCACTAGATAGCAGTAGATATATATGATGTGAAATAACTCTGTGCATACAAATTCATACGTCTTCATCGAATCGAAACGAATGCAAACAAACGCACACAGTTAAATGTGTAAATTCACGCATTTAATTGTTCTATTCATACAGTCCTACGTAAAATGTCGCCACAGATTAATTCCATTCCAAACTGATTCTATTAGGTTCATGTCGCGATTCAGAGCGTATCATTTGAAATTCTAGCTCAAAATTTTGCCAATGTGCATGGCTGCAATGCAAATACGAACTGGAGGACGTTACAATCTACAAAAATTCATGAGATTCTCATCGAAAGTAAGGACAAAAGTCGATTTGTTCATATGCGTGGGACAGTGGGAGATGAAAAGGTGCTTACAGTGTGTGCGAGCGCTGTTCGGGTTTCGAAATTGGCGCGCCAAAAAATATTTGTCAGTGAGCCGAAGAGAGGAAGAGAGTCACAGTCGGAGTCTGTGAAAGGGGAAGCTTGTCGGCACGACTTTCGAGAAGAACAAAAAATGGCATTCGCCCGTTGCCTGCCGTCCCTATCAACTCCCATTCTTTGTTTCAGAAATTCGTCATCATACATTCCATAAGGTAAATTCTTTTGCTTCTATACTTTGAAAACAAATGATTTCTCTACTTTGGTTAATTTAATTTAATAATATTTATTAAATATTTAACCAAAATATTTAGTTCAGATCACGAATCACCTATATCACCAATATCATTAACATCACTAATATCATCAATATCACACTCAAATATCATCAAATATCATATATTAATATCAAACACTTTCCATATATTACCCCTATACCTACACACTCTCACAAATCAATTCAAACATTTCGCATCACATTCACATTGAAAGGTCCATATACCTACACACTCTCACAAATCAATTCAAACATTTCGCATCACATTCACATTCAAACATTTCAATTCATAATAGATGTAAAGGGTTTAATATTGATATATGATATTAGAAGATATTTGAGTGTATTAATGATATTAATAATGTTAACGATGTTGGTGATATATGTGATATGTGGTAATGTTAGCTTCGTGATCTGATCCTTAGTCACATTAGAAAGATTATCAATTTAAGAATTATTTTAAATACAATTTTGAAAGATACTTAAATTTAAGATTTGGCAAAAAAATAAAATACTTCAATGAGTTGGCAAAATTGATAAGGATTTTGTTTTCGATTATTCATGTCCTATGTTCAAGTATCGTTGTCTACAATCTCAGTGGACAAGGCGACATGTAAATACCACTTTATGTTCTTGCAGAGGTTGCAAATTTGTTCGAGCGTCTATTCACTCCTTGCTATGATCGTCTTTTTTTTTAATATATAAAAAAAATATAAATTATGTACATAATATGAATATGAAATGTACATAATAATTATGAATATTATAATCAAGTAATTTATGTACATTTTAAATTCATATTATTTATATAATTCATAATTTTTATATATATTTTTTTTAAAAATTGACACTTTTAGCAAAGAGTGTCCGAACACTCATTAAAACAAAATGCGTAGATGTTTGGAGGGGAAGATTGGTTTGAGAATTTTAGTGAGTGAAATTCATGCCAAATTCTAGTGAAAAATAATATTTTATTATTGGTTTTTTTATTTTTAAAGATGATAGACATAATTATAGGCTATATAGAAAAATCATAGTAGAATTGTTTAAATGTCATAAAAATGATAAATTATTTTTAAGCCGAAACAAAGTAATATACCCTCTCAATTTAGAAACAAGTTCTAATTATTTATTCCAAAACGTACATTTGTGAATTTAAAAACTTTATTCTATTAAAGCTAAGAAAACCAACGTTGCATATTTATATATTTGTAAAGTCAATCGCTCAACTAAATTTATTTATCAATATTTATATAAATAGAACATATTAATTTTATTTCAAAATAAAATATCACAAATTATTTATATAAATGAATAAATTGTAACAATTATTTTGAAATGAAAAGAGCGCCTGAAACCAGTGAATATTAAACTGTTAAAAAGTGAAAAGTTAAAAAAGAAGGAAAAAGATATTATCCTCGAAAAAATTCAGGACGGTTTAAATAGTAAGTTTGAATTTTCTGTCTCAAGTATTATTTTATTTCTTTATCTCATTCTTCTAAAAGGCCCAAAATTTTAAATTATAAATCTTAAAATTTTGAAACTATTCTAAATTGAATTAAATAATTATTTGGACCTCGAACTATTAGTTAATTATGCATTTGATCCTAAAATTATTTTTTGTTTATGTTTGGTTCTTAAACTTTATAGAATTAAATAATTAATTGGTCAGTGAACTATTGCTTAAAATTTTATCTGGTCATCAATGAATTTTTGCATTTTATTTGGTCACTAAACTTCACTTCTGCAGTTTATTTAGTCATTTTGGGTATTTAAAAATCAAATAAAATATTAAAAAACTTGATATGTCTATTTTAACCCCCCCC
>JAOWAN010000014.1:7485107-7495361 GCA_028566635.1 Lobelia cardinalis
TGAATATAAAAAAAATAAATCATCGAATATTATTGCGCCGTGTCCGAACGCCGTGTCCTCGGACACGGGCATTTACTTAGTTTTCTTAATGACGAAGCAACATCCACCACGTGTCCGCGTCAAATCCACGCTAACGGAATGCAGCGCACGGACTACTATATAATTGGCAGGAATTTGTTCTCGACGACCCTTTTCTTTCTCTCTCGCGAAACACACAACCACCAACGCTCCCTCAAATTAATTCCCATTCCCAAATTCAAACTTTCCTTTCCATTATTTCCCCATTTTCGATCAACACAATATTTTCTCACAGCCATAAACTATAGTCCCATGGGAGGCTCTCAAAGTCGTGAAGGCCTTGATCTCTCCGACTACGACTCCGATTCCGACTCCGATCGGTACAAGGAAGACGCCGACTCCGACGAACATTACGAAGACGCCGAAGACACCAAGCCCACTACTCCCACTCCGACCAAAACCCTAGATGATCTTGACTCCAAATTGAAATCACTCAAGCTCAAATACTCTTCCCCAAACACCGCAGCACCGAGCAACAACTTCTTACCGAATTCCGTCAAGCTTTACCTCCATGTCGGCGGCAACACTCCCAAGGCTAAATGGATCGTCTCCGACAAACTCACCGCCTACAAATTCGTCAAATCCACCAAACCCGAATCCCCTGCGGACGTGGACAATGATGATGATGATGAATTTGGCGTTGGCGAGGGGGTTTGGATGTTGAAAGTGGGTTCCAAAATTCGAACTAGGGTTTCGACGGATATGCAATTGAAGATGTTCGGTGACCAGCGCCGGGTTGACTTCGTTGACCATGGGGTTTGGGCTATGAGGTTTTTCAAAGACGAAGAGTATCGCGATTTCGTGACGAAATTTCAGAACTGTTTGTTTGAAAATGTTTATAATTTAAGGGCCACGGAGGAGAATAAGGTGAAGGTTTATGGTAAGGAGTTTATTGGGTGGGTTAAACCCGAGGCTGCGGACGATACAATGTGGGAAAGAGAAGATGATTCTGTGTGGAAGAGTGCAGGGAAGACTCCGGTTAGGGCTAGTCAAGATCTCTTGGAAGAGTTCGAGGAGGCCGCCACTGGTGGTGGGATGATACAGAGTTTGGCATTGGGTGCTTTGGATAACAGTTTCTTGGTTAACGATTCGGGTGTTCAGGTTGTTAAGAATTTTAGCCATGGGATTCATGGGAAGGGTGTGTATGTTAAGTTTGATGACGGGGGTAAATCTAAAAGGGCCGGTGGTAGTAGTACTGAGCAAAATTCGACTCCCAAAAAAGCACTGTTGATGAGAGGCGAGACGAATATGTTGCTCATGAGCCCGATGAAGGATGGGAAAGGGAAGCCGCATTCCACTGGGGTGAATCAGTTGGATATTGAAACGGGAAAGATTGTTACTGAATGGAAGTTTGATAAGGATGGGACTGAGATTACGATGAGGGATATTACAAATGACACCAAGGGATCCCAGTTGGATCCATCTGAGTCTACGTTTTTGGGGTTGGATGATAATAGGTTGTGCCAGTGGGATATGAGGGAGAAGAGAGGGGTGGTTCAGAACATTGCTAGCTCGAAGTCACCTGTTTTGCATTGGACACAGGGGCATCAGTTCTCTCGGGGGACTAATTTTCAGTGTTTTGCAACCACTGGGGACGGTTCGATCGTTGTTGGGTCACTTGATGGGAAGATTCGGTTGTATTCGACAACTTCCATGAGGCAGGCCAAGACTGCTTTTCCGGGGCTTGGTTCACCTGTAACACATGTCGATGTGACATACGATGGGAAATGGATATTGGGGACTACTGATGCATATTTGGTCCTTATCTGTACTCTATTTACTGACAAAGATGGGAAGACTAAGACTGGCTTTACTGGTCGGATGGGGAACAAAATTCCAGCGCCAAGGTTGTTGAAGCTGACTCCTGTGGATTCACATATGGCTGGAGCGGCCAACAAGTTCCATGGTGGCCAATTCTCATGGGTAAGATATTTTCCATTACATGCCAATTTTATGGTTTACTTGGAAGTTCTACAATGGTGCAATTAAATGATTCTCATATGCATGAAGCATAACTGAAGTACATGTGCAACATTTCCTTGATCCATTTTTTTGCTAAGCTAGTGCTATATATGGTTGCTATGTGTACCATAACTAAAGCGAGTTGCTATATGTTTCTTCCATAGACGAGGTCATTTATTTTTATCTCTACTAAATTGCTGTCGATATTATTTTCTCTCGAAATAAACTGAACTATTATCCCACCCATTATCTAGGACAAAAGTTTGCAAGCATGTATATGTATCAGTAGCAATAGCATACTCGAGCATCAACTGATGAGGAACTGAATGCCTGTGTTGGTTATGTGGCCTAATGAAGTAATAAATCAACCTAATTAACTAAAAGCCTTTTGTACTCATTGATATCATTATTACCATATTTAGCACTTTAGAGCACATCCAAGTTTATCCATATGTGCATACTCTTATTAGCTTTGATCTCCCTGATGTTGCTATTAATGTGGTGTATATTAGAAGATGAAACTTTTTTGGACCTGCTTCTTGTGGATGGTTTGACGTATCCTTCTCACCTGGTTTGAGATCTGAGATACCTTTGGAGCTGAAATTGACTTTAGTCGGTTTCCATTCAAGCCCAATTAACTTGCCCATATTTGTGTTATTGAAGTTATATTAGTTTCCCTTCCAACAGCTATCACATTGTGCATCCTTGTACTTGATTTGACTATCGGTTCTTGCTGAGTCCTCATTATATTGCTGCTAGATATAGTTGATTAGTAGGGGGGGGTTCAAATGTTAAACTTGACCTGTTTGCAACGACTCTAGTAATTGGCTTGGTTACTCAAACAGAGGTTTGTTCAAGGTTCTTTTCCTTCATGACTGGTGGTGTACTGTCATTAGCCAAGCATACTTTTCGTCAGCATCATACTAAACAGGAGAATACTACATGATTATGAGCTTTTGAAATTCTTGGATTATAGTGTTTGGCCCCGTGATCCATGATTATGAACTATCGGGAACTATGGGTTTGGAATGAAAATAAGTTCAGTTTACTAGCTAATAACATGAGATTACTCTTATTCCGACAAATGACCATAATTTCCTTGAAGCAATTTATTTCTTCTTACTTGCCCAATCAAGGTGAGTATCATGCTTGAATTGACACAGTTTTAGACAAGGCGTTTAACTCTATCAAAATGAAAGGAAACAACTTTGTGGGTTCACAATAAAACTTATGGAAGGATATTTTATTTTCTATTCCCAATAAATCAGGGCTTTCGATGTGATCACATGATGTACCCCAAAAATGGAACACCATACAGAGCATAATTTTGAGTTTGCTATTCTGTTCAGTAACCAGTTGATTTTGCTCTTCTTCAGTTTGTTGACATTTATATATTGATTTCCAGGTAACTGAAAGTGGAAAACAAGAACGGCACCTGGTGGCAACAGTCGGCAAATTCAGTGTAATATGGAACTTCCAGCAAGTGAAGAATAGTGCGCACGAGTGCTACCGGAATCAGCAAGGTCTTAAGAGCTGCTACTGTTATAAGCTTGTTCTGAAGGATGAGTCAATCATCGAGAGTCGATTCATGCATGACAAATTTGCTTTCAGCAACTCTCCAGAAGCTCCCTTGGTTGTTGCAACGCCAATGAAAGTTACTTCTATCAGCATGTCTGGAGGAAAAAGATGAAAACTGGGATAAAATTTGTGGCTTGTGACTTTCTTTCATTTTTCTCTCTTTTGTTTTATGTATTATTTTTTTCCCCTCCTGTAAATGGTGTTGGTCCTTTGGGTGGTTTCTGTTTTACTTCTTCAAATATTAATTGGTTTTTGTAAAGAAAGAAGGGTTCAAGTAGTTATAGCTGTGAATGAAATATAAATTTGCCAGCTCAAAGCTGGATATTATGTGATGCAGTTAGGGTCATGGATGTGATTTTTTTAATATTTAATTTTATTATAGGTTTCATCTTTCTCTCTCTTTTCTATTTTTTTATTTTACATATTATATCATCAAATATATTGTAATTTTGATCTGATTCCTTAGTAGAAAGGTGAAATAATTACTACGCATCAGTGCAAGCAGCACGTTGCAAAAAATAAAATAAAAATAAATAAAAACCAATAATAAGGAACAATAATCATTCTGTTCTACCATAAAGCAAACCTTTTGTATCGGGGAAACTGGTTTGCTCTTTCCTTCTAACCCGACCAAACCAATCTCAGTAATCTCGTTCCCCTTCCATGTCATAGGTTCTTCTCAATGAAACTCAACTTGTCAATGAAAACAGATAAACAGAGGAGGATGATCGATATTATGAACGATTCGAGGACTCAGGGGCATAATAAGGTCTCTCAAGGGAATTGTTCAGCAACGACCCGTGATGGTTCGCTTGTTGTTGGGTCACCTGATGGGAAGATTCGGCTGTACCCGATGGCTTCCTCGAGGCAGGCCAAGACAGCTTTCCCGGGTTTTGGTTCGCCTATTACCCATGTTGACGTAACGCATGATGGAAAATGGATATTGGGTACCACCGACACTTATTTGATACTTCTGTCTTCTCTGTTTCTCGATAAAGATGGGAAGATGAAGTCTGGGTTTACTGATCGGATGGGCAAGAAGATTCCGGCACCAACATTGTTGAAGCTGACTCCAGTGCATTCGCACATGACTGGTGTGGACAAGTTCTATCGTGGCCAGTTTTCAAATGTAAGATGCTAGTGATAATGAACTACTTTTTTGGCAGTTTCAGTTTTGCTCAGAAACTTCCTATGGTACAACTTAAAAGTTAAAAGAGTATTTTTGCTGGTGTTGTTGGCAATTCTGATATGTTTTCTCCAGTTAATCAGTTGCCAAACTTTACTTATTGTGTTTTTTACAGTTAACTGAAGATGGAAAACAAGAATGCCATCTGGTTACAACAGTGGGAAAGTTCAGAGCGGTGTGGAACTTCCAGCAAGTGAATAATACTGCACATGGCTGCTATAAGAATCAACAGGGCCTTAGGAGCTGTTACTGTTATAAGCTTGTCCTGAAGGATGAGTACTCGACTATCAACAGGCGGTTCATCCACGACAAATTTGCTGTCAGCAACACTCCAGACGCTCCCCTGCTGGCTGTGGCAATGCCAGTAGCAGCAGCAGCAATGCCAATGAATGTTACTTCCATCAACATGTCAGGAAGAAGAAGATCACGAGCCGCGCCCTGGGCATACAGGCTTCTTATGGTGCTTTTGAGTAGCTTTTTGGTTTTCCTAGTGTTCATATTTTTCTTCCACAGATGAAAAATGTGGGGTTACGTTGGTTTTGGTTAAAGTTGGATACAATTGACCTAGTTCTGATTCATAAATGAAATTCCATAGCAGTGATGAACTCTGTCAGGATTCTGAATTCTGATCTAGATAGAAATTGTGTATTTTATTTTGTCAGAACATAATTCTGCAGCATTCTTGTAACATTAGGATGCCAGAGCGCATTGCAGATGAATCACCAACCAATATCTTATGAAAGTAGTAATTAAACAAAAGATGGTCTAATGCACATTTAGAATTTGAAGTGTTTAATCAAATGGATTAAGTCAAAAAGATGCAGAGAGTGTGTTTGATTGGAAGGATTTTTTGATTTAATGTTTGAAAATTTTTGTAATAATTAAAGTAAAAAGTAAGAAATTGATTATAAAAAAAATGATGGGACCAATAATAATTAGAAAAAAAGCTCAAAAAAAAAAAAAAAAAAAAAAAAAAAACAGTGCAAGTGAACACACCCATAGACTTGGGTGGTGAAGTTTAGGATAACATGATTACATTCAAGTTCTGAATCATCATTAGAACTCATATCCTAATAAAGTTGGGATTTTTATTTTTAACACAGAGTACACACACACACACACACAATACACATGCATAAAAAAGTAAGCAGCATTCATTTAAGAATCAAAGGTTATACAGTCATTAAAGTTTATGCAGTGATTAAAGTGCTCTCAAACTCTATGATCATTCATAGTATAATATAACTTCTTTTTCTTCTTCTAATATCATTTTTTTTTTCTTTGAAACGCGGTTTCTAGCTACATAACTCCTTTGCGTATGTCTATAATTTACACTTATTTTATTAATAAATAATATTTATATACATTGTAAAAACATTAAATAAACTATAAGTAGAAGCATGTTAAAGATAACAGGATATCAAATAAAATGATTTTTTTTATAAAAATTTTTGAATAAAAGAATTTGTAAATAACTTTGTAGTTACTTAATTTTTAGATAACCCTTCAGAAATAAAATATTTGTGAGGGGTGGCGTTGTACATACACTCGTGTCATTATAAATATTGGCACACGTCATTCCCTAAGCTAGTGCGGAGATTCTCCTAGTACTTCCTCAGTTACCCTTTAAATGTCACGTTTTTCAAAAATTGTAAATATTTTTTAAAGAAATATAACACTTAAAAGGGAACGGAGGGAGAAAGAGCACTATACATAAATTAGCCGGAAGGGACTTCCAAATGAAGTTTTTTGATTTGTGAAAATTGGCCCCAATTTGGGTTTATTATGACCAACACTGTCTTCAAATAACTGCTCATGACAAGAAAATAACTTCCCACTTCTTGCACTACTCTAACCACACGCATCTCAAATTACAAAATAAAAAAACGAAAAATTGAAAACGTTTTTTTTTTTAACGTAATAGACTAAAATGTAATGATAAACTACTGGTCCCAAAATGGAGGGAAAAAAGAGCCACATTTCTATATTTTGATCAAAATCATCATTGGTTTTCCAATATTTATTATTATTATTATTTTCTTGTAAAGAACCGTTGTTACTTTTATCTTGTTATACCAAATGAGCGAGAAATAAAAATAAAAAAAAGGATCGATTTGTCAAATGGGAGTTTTTTTCCTGAGATAAGAGGGGAGCATTCAATTGAAGGGTGAAAAATAGGATCCATCTAAGTGTTGTGCCATTGGGATATGAGGGAGAAGAGAAAGGTACGTCGAAATATTGGTAATTCGGATTCTCTTCCGTTGCATCGGGCTCGAGGGCATCAGCCCTCTCGAGGAGGAACGTCTGCTACGTTCGAGTGTTCTGCAACAACTCGCGATGGTTCAGTTGTTGCAGGGTCACTCGATGGTAAGATTAGGTTGTATTCTGGGGCTTCTATGAATCGTGCCAAGACTACTTTCCCTGGTCTTGGTTCTCCTATCACACATGTTGATGTTACGTATGATGGGAAATGGATATTGGCAACCACCGACACATATTTGATCCTAATGTGTACTTTGTTTACTGATAAAGATGGGAAACGGAAGACCGGATTTATTGGTCGGATGGGGAACAAGATTCCGGCACCATTGTTGTTGAAACTGACTTCTGAAGATACACATATGGCTGGTGATGAGAACAAGTTACATGGTGGCCATTTCTCATGGGTATGTATGATACTATTCCTAACTGAACTTTTTAGCCATTTTTTGTTCTTCGCCTGCAGAATTTGTTCCATAGAAACTTCTGCAGAAGATTTTGACATAAAACGTCCATTATAGGAGTGGCATTGAAACACTCTTGTATTTATCGATGTTTAGGTGATGGAAAGTGGAAAAGATGAACGTCGCCTGGTGGCAACAGTGGGTGAATTCAGTGCCGTATGGAACTTCCAGCAAGTGAAGAATCGTGGACATGAGTGCTACCGGAATCAACAAGGTCTCAAGAGCTGTTATTGCTATAGGCTTGTTCCAAAGGACGAGTCCTCCATCCAGAGTCATTTCGTGCTTGACAAATTTGGTGTCAACTACTCTGCAGAAAACCCACAGGTTGTTGCTACACCAACTGTTAAGAAAAAAGAAGAAGATACCTGGCAGACATGATTGTCCATCGCCGCGCAAAGATGCCTCTAATGGTGTTTGTGAACAGTTTCTCCACTTGCCCTCTTTTCTACCCAATTCTTTCTTGCTCTCTCTTTCAACCAAATAAGACAGGCAGATCCGTAAAGATAGAAAGTTTTTTTCTGGTTCATACTGAGATTCTTGTGGTTGTTTGAAACTTGTTGCTAGCGATTGAAGTAACCTATATTCACATACTATGCAAAACACATAAATTGCTACAACCGCACATAGAGAAACTAAGAATATTTATAAATCAAAAGAACAAAAAAAAAAAAAATGGTTTGTGGAAGAGAAGTATTAGCAAGTGCTATTTGATAATCAAAGGTTAATATGCGAACACCATCATTCAAGACTTTCATCCAGTACATTTACAGTGTACAGCCCCTAAATTACTGGCAATTAAACTAACCATATCAAGTAGATAAATGATTCCTCTCACAAGGCATCACGGGCAGCAATTCGGCATACTATAGCATCTCCAAGCGATGATATTGCCAGCTCAGCCCCGGAGATTTTGTAGTGCTGAACAGAAGCAGAAGGTGAAACCATTATTAGACATCAGTACAAGAGCAGATGGTGAACAAAAATCATTCAACCATAAAAAGGACCTTCTGTATCTGGGCTTGGTTTGCTTTTCCTTCTAACTCAGCCAAATCAATCTCCTTGCCTTTGATAAGTTTTTCTATGGCTTTTATCTAGTCGAAATAAAGTAAATTCGAGTCGTTATAATCTTTTAAGTTTCAAATAATTAAACAGAGAACATGGGAATCCAGCAACCCTGCATCATTCATACCATAATCATCTCACCTCATCAACAGAAGCACCAAAACGTGCCACTAGAACATAAGTTGAGTTGTCAGAGATGCCGCATCTTTTCAACGATTCTGAGATCTGGTAATAATAGATGCCTATTAATCACACAGGAAAAAAATAAATTTAAACATTGATAGATAGCTAGGGAGAAAGGTTGGTCACATGTTTAGATCCAGAGTAATTATAAACGAGCTCAGAGTGGAGGGTGCGTGTCGTCAATGACTCCCGGGATTTAGAAACCAGTGTCTTGTGTGCAGCTGCTAGAACAGGAAAAACATCTGAAATCTGTCTCAATTTATGCAAGTGTTAGAGAGTTCCTGAGAAAAAACAACGTCAAAACAAATATTATTTTGAACTGATGTGAGGATGCTAAAGATGCGTACAAGGGATGCATTAAAAAGTGCTACTTCTGGCTCCATTGTTCCAGCTTGCATTAAATCAAGAAGTTCTCTGCAACCAATCATATTTTATTAGATACTCCCTCCGTCCCGTAATAGATGATCTTTTAGTTTTGTGCACACTTATTAAGGAGTAATATATATTGATAAATTCACTCTCATTAAATAATGTCTCTTTATTGATGGTAAAAGAAGTAAATGTAATTAATGATCATGGGTAGTTGAGAAAATAGGAGGGTAAATTAGGAAAATATGAATAAAAAAAGTTTAGAAATTCTAAAAGGACAACTATTATGGGACAAATTTTAATTTCTAAAGGCAATCTATTACGGGACGGAGGGAGTAGTTGAGTTACACCACTTTGATATACAGATAAAACCAAGTTTTATACGTCGGTCGCAGTGTTGCTAGATACCTAAGGTTCTCTCAAAATAAGCCCAGGGAAAGATCAATAAAACAATCCTTTTTAACACTTCAAAGTTAAAACCAATTTTAGAAATCTGAAAGTAACACTTTCTCTATATTGAGTCCACTGCACTGGGTTGACCACTCCTTGACCAAATTTACATCTAAATAGGCCGACTCCAGACCACCCCATACCTCCCTATTCTGTCTGAAGACTCAAACCAGCCTCCCAATCAGTATCGCCTCCCACTTCCAACAAAGATCAGGAAGGCCCGTGACTCTCTCCGGTGCTAGTAGGTCAACTTGGAGCAATTTGTCATTAGTTTCAGTGGCCATGAATCACACTACATTTGAATTTACTTGCAAAAATGAACCATAGTTATTAAAGGCACAGCTTTGGAGAGTCAACTGGTATATGCGAGGGCTTAGACGCGTCTAGGCACAAGGCACAATCCTTGGAGAGGTGCGCCTAAGTGCAAGGCACAATCCGTGGAGAGGTGCGCCTAGGTGCAAGGCATTGGGATGACCACTCCTTGACTAAATTTATATCTAAATAGGCTGACTCCAGACCACCCTCATACCTCCCTATTCTGTCTGAAGACTCAAACCAGCCTCCTAATCAGTATTGCCTCCCACTTCCAACAAAGATCAGGAAGGCCCATGACCCTCTACAGTGCTAGTAGGTCAACTTGGACTTTTTGGTTTTTTTTTTTTC
>JAOWAN010000014.1:7495461-7519977 GCA_028566635.1 Lobelia cardinalis
TATGAATAGCGGCAGACCCCCAATCCGCTCCGCTATCCCGGGATAGCGCCGCTATTTGCCGCTATTGACTACTCTGAATAACTATAGAGTAAAATAAATTACTTTATCTTCATAATGCATTTTCCTTCACATCAAAGCAACTAGGAAGCTCCGACACCTTTTGAAGGCCATAATGCCACGTTTCAATACACTGGGCCACCTCAAAGAAGTTTTGGATATATTTTACTTAATTCAAATAGTTTTAGATATATTTTACTTAATTCAAATAGTTTTAGATATATTTTACTTAATTCAAATAGTTTTAGATATATTTTACTTAATTCAAGTAATCGACCCACTGGGATACACTTTGACATACGGACGTGCATGGCCGTGTGAGTTCAACATCTATCAATTGGCCGTGTGTGTGCAATATCTATCTATCTATATATAATGTGTCCCCAGGACTTTGCCATGTTGTAAGTTTTTGGAAATTTTCATTGTTGAAGTTCAACATGTTGGTCTTGGTGTCGGTGCCTTTAAGCAAGCAATGTCCAACTTATGAAATCATCAAATTTGGACCAAATATCATTATGTGAGCAACAGTATTCAAACGTGTTGAGATGGTCAACTACACAAACGAAGGTTGTAACCAAGCAAGTTTGCCAATGGTAGCCTAACAAAAGGGCCAAGGTACAAATTTATTTCGTACATGTTTGTGTAAACCCTAGAGGTAGATTTTAGTAGCGACACCTTGTGCATCTTGTTCCTTCGTGCCCCAATCAATTATGGCATCGTGTATTTGAGAGTCTTCAATATAACCCTCCTCTAGCTGTATCCTACAATTTTAGCAATTCCAAAACTTTGTCCGAGACAACTCGAGGAAATAACCTTAGGTTCTTAATTTTGCTCTATCCCATCATTTTAGCAAAGAAAATTGAAGAGCACAAGGTTATGATCGAGGTAGTTCTAACAAAATTCTTGGGATTGCTACAAGTCAAAGGATGTTGCCGCAAGAGTACCATATAAAGACTCTCAAATACACGATGAAGAAACAAGCAGAGGTATGGAGGAACAAGATGTCCAAGGTATTGCTACAAAAGAACGCCCAATAGGATTTACACAAACACGGATGTAATAAAATTCATAAATTTGCCCTTTTGTTAAGCTAGCATTGGCGTACTTGCCTAGTTACAACCTTCATTTCCTCCCCCCCAAAAAAAGGTATTGCTACTAAAAAACACCCAATAGGATTAAGACAAACACATATGTAATAAATTTATATATTTCCCTTTTGCTAAGCTACCATTCGCATACTTGCCTTGTGTCAACCTTCGTTCCTCCCCCGCCCCCCAACCAAGTGACAAGAATACCATCCAACCAAGAACCTTAGACTGCATTTTGCACTTTTGAATCTGTATTCTACATGAATAAGGAAGAAAGCTTTGCACTTGGGGAAGTAAAATGACTTTCCTACAGCTTGGATATGGTCATCCAAACATACACACAAAAATGATGCTAAGAGACCATCATTCTCCTGATAGAACGCATCAATCGCTACTCATACGACTTCATCTTCATAGCATAAGTGTGGACTCCAACAAATCGCATGAGGAAGAATGTTGAGAATAAGATTTGAAATAAAGAGGAAATCTAAATCTAGATTCAAAAATGGATGATCTAGACAATAAACACCAATTACAAGACTTTCTACTCTAGTACTTTCTAAACAAGCCAATTGCCGGTATGAGGGCTACAAATAAGCCGTACCG
This sequence comes from Lobelia cardinalis, assembly GCA_028566635.1. Classification (NCBI taxonomy): domain Eukaryota; kingdom Viridiplantae; phylum Streptophyta; class Magnoliopsida; order Asterales; family Campanulaceae; genus Lobelia; species Lobelia cardinalis. The sequence continues at coordinate 7,497,213 of JAOWAN010000014.1, forward strand.
AGCCATGATTGTATTCAGGCTAGGCTCGGGTCTCTTGGTATTGAGCAAGGCTCGAGTTCTTCTTGATGAACATTAATACTTCGGCTCGAGTCGGCTCAGCCAATCTTTAAAAAGCTCGAGCCAAAGCTCAGCTAGTCAAGTTCGTCAAATGTAAACACAGTTGACTCCTTCCGATTTTAGAGAAATAATCAGAAGGAATGAGATGAGTGAGAGAAGATCAGATCTGATTCTTTTATATTATAAATCATCCATACAGATTTGCAAACCAGCAAAAAGGAAAGAGAAAAAGAAAAAAGAATGTGAGATTAATCAAACCCAGAAGAGATCCCATATCTGTAATTTCGATCAACAATATCTTTTTGATTTTCCCTAGCACATACTCATACATCGCCTTCTTTCTATCTCCCTAAGAATAGCATTCTGATAGGACTGAGATTATTTCTCTTTGATTCTGCATCACTAAGTGGGTAAGGATAGAAAAATGAAGAGAAAGGGAGAACGGGTGAAGAGCTAAGAAGACTGCTCAAATGCTCAGTATCTCTCCTCACTTTCAACTTTAAATGGTTGGTTTTTACATCTAGATCCATAGATTACTTTTGGGTTCCTAATGAAATAAGTATATTTATATAATATTTAATTTAGTTTACATGTAACGGGCAGGCCTAAATAGTTCGCACTTGTATCGGAGCGAACTACATTAAGCTTGAGTTGGCTCGTTTACTTAACGATATTAAAGCTCAAATGGACTATGCGAGCCAAACTCAAACATGTTAGTGAACTGTATCAGTTCGCTTGCCGCCCTAATTGCCACAGGACACGTTTGCAAACAACTTTCATAAGACTTAGCTAAAATGGAAGGATGAAGCAAAGTTGTATCCACTTAACTAAGATGCCAACGAGGAAACAGATAATGAAAACCCTAAAAGTTAAAGATTGTCAAATGAATTGAGCATGTATGATGGTAGAGCATTATCAGTTAAACTATAATGGCTTAAAATCAAATGCAACTATATTGTAACAACCAATAAGCACCGCGGAAACTGCTCCTCCTTTCAATAGAAAGTAAGGCTACTGATCCAAGAAAAATGTCTAAATTTGACTTGCAAATAAAGCATCAGGAAAAGTTCAGAAACCGGTGATTATGTGTCGGCCAATAACAGAGTTAACACATTATATTGGAGCTAAAATTTGTATATTGATTAAGAATATCCAGAATTACATACTGAAGACCAAACCATCAAATAATTAAGTGGATTTAATTTTCAACCGTAACTGTGTAAATAATTTAGCTACACAAGCACTTGAAGTTATCGTATTATATCATGAATTTATGTAGGAAGTTAGGTTCATATATTAGTTATGTGTGGGAACTTATCCCACATGGAAGAGAAAAGAAAAGGAAAGTGGGTTTATTAACCCATGTGATACTAGACATTTGAATTAGGAGTTGGAGGGAACACTTGAAATTTCAAATTGGAGGGAGAATTATTAGCTTGATTTAGTAGGATTTACTAAATCATTTAATAATCAAATTTTAAATTAAATACAACTCCTGGGCAGTTAAAGAACGGTTGTAACTCCTCGGCAGTTTAGAACGGTTGCAACTGTTCTTGGCACTGTTTCGTTTTGAATCGAAGAGACACCATTGGAATTATAAAAACCTGCAGGATCCAAATGTCTGGCTATCTCTCTCTCGTTTTCTTATTTTGAATAAGTTCTTCCTTGTTTCTCTTCTATCACTTTCATAGAGATAATTCGCAGTAAACTGTATAGAATTGCCATCTATACAGTTTAGCGATTTGTGTAATCCTGGGGGGTAACTCGCCATCGAATCTTCTGTTGGCAAACTCTACGAGTAGGGGCGAAAATTACCTTAAGGACAGTGAATTATCACGCCACAAATCTGTTCCTATTTTATTTCCATCTTCAAATTTCCCAACAATTTATTTGAAAATTCACTTGAATCATGTAATATATGACGACAACTGATGTTTTGGCTATTTTTAAATTCACAATCTTCACGAATATAGTGATTTAAAAAATTGGCTTGGCTATCAACCAATCAAACGTCTTGTAATAAGAAATTATTCAATTCATCATCAAAAAATCAAAATTGACGTCTAAAAAATTTAGGATTTAGTTAGTATGTGATATCAAAACAATAGAAAAGAATTTTGAAAACAAATCACATCAAATAATATGAAATCTAGACTGCTTGTGTAAGAAAATTATTTACACCATCAGTCTGCGGACGAAAATTTCACTCTAATTAAGTATGGTTTTCCGTGATCATGTGATTGCCTGTTGATTGAGAGTATACCGAACCATTTATGCCCCTAGAGAACCACAGCACCCCAAATGTATTACGCTATAATTTAGTTTAAATACTGGTGCATTATGCTAGAATCTGCCGAATAATCTCAAAATTATAGCTAAAAATGCGATAGAGGTGATCATTTCACAGCATGGAAATTCCTCGTTGCCTTAGGAAACATCAACAAATTGAGGTGCCTAATAAATGCAGAAACTATGCCCATCACTGCATTTCTATATGTATTTTTACGTATAATTCAAAGATTTTGAGGAGAGAGAGAGAAAGTACTTGGAATTTGTGACGTCTACGAAGAGGGCAAGCGTGAGAGTTGTTTCGTTGACTTCGAAGACCTTCATTGTTGCAAGTTGATAGGAATGGAATTGGAAGCTCCTTTAGGGTTTTAAGTTTTCTGAGTTTTGACTGTACAAGTTTGGGGATTTATTCCGTCGGCCGTCTAGCTTTCCTTAATACTACAGTAATACTACTACATTTGAAAATTTACTCCCCCGTTTCACAATTATTTGACCTCTTAAAAACAAAAAAATATTTCAAAATAATTGATATTTTACATATCTTTTTAACCCTTTTCTTAAATTATTATTGAATTCAATTCCAACATAAGAGCTAATGAGAAGAATTTGAAAAGATATTTTTTATAAAAAAGGAGTAAAATTGGAAAATTAGAATATATTTAATGTATTCTTTGATTTGTGTAATATAATCTTAAACCTCAACTAATTTAAAACGAAGAGAGTATTAATTTTTAAAAACGTCTCAATTTTGACTTTTCATTAAATACCTTTCAAAATGAAAATTGTTTTAAATTAAATGAAGCTACTAGTTTCTAACTTTAAAATTAAAGAATTTTTCATCGAGTACAATCTTATTAAAGAGTACTTACATCGAGGATCGTCTTGTCTTAGAGGTGATAATTTGTGTATTCATATATTTATTAAATTTATATAATTTACTTTTTGCATAAATTTAAACCTCCTTATTGTAGCTCTATTAAAAAAGCTAAAAATTTGAAGAAGAAAATTCAGTAAACCTATGAGTACAAATTGTCACACCTATCTTATCACATCAACATACTCATAATAATACTCAAAAAATATTAGAAATGCGATATCGTAACAAATCGGTACAGATAGTACTGTTCATCATATCAAATTAAGTAGATGAGTTATATAGTTGTTTAGTTTAAAATGTTTGTTGTGTTCTCGACAGATTAATAATTTAAAATGATGTAAAAGAAGATATAAATTATGAAAAAGGAGAGAGAAAGTAGGAGATAGAAGAAAGAATGTGATGTGATAATTTTGAATTAATTTATAAGATATATAAATTTAATGGTAGTAGATGGATAATGATAATATTAAATGGTAATATAGATGATAAATGAGTATTATATTAAATTCGTGATCACATATACTACATTCGTTTCGTTTTAATTGTCCTGAAAGCAACATAAAATTCTGACAATATATCATTATCGAGGATAATTAAATCGAAACCGAAGGAAAATTTCATATATCACCATCATCGATTAGTGATCCGGCCAACTGTCACTTTTTGGGGGGAATTAAAGTAATTTGCCATATTTTGTGTGAAAGTGTGTAAAAGGAAATTCACGGGTGGGTCAAATTTGTTAGGTCATGGGGTCTGAAAATTTAAAAGCTCAAGTGCATCAAGCCTCAAGGATGGATGGAAATAGTTTCACTGTAAGGTAGTTTGGTGTGATTTCCCCTAAACTTTGGTTAAATATTGGCTAATGATGTTGTGTGCACTAATAAGATCAACATTTGTAATCACTCAATCGATTTAAACTGTTAACGGTTGCTGCTGCTGCTGCGGCGGCTTCTTCTATTTTGGGAGGGGGGGGGACGGATGACAATAACTGACCGACTAAAAATTAAAATCTGCTCTAGAGCTCCATGCATTTGTCGTCGACGTGTCAATGACCTTTAACCGCCCCACAGCAGTTCTAATTTCTCCCTGAACAAAATTTCCCAAATCCAAAAAGCTTTTCTGTTTAATTAATTCCCTCCCTCCCTCCTTTTCCTTCCTTTCCTTCCCACCTCCCACCTCCCACAATGACCATCTCCCTCTTCCTCCTCTGGCTTCTCAGCATCCCCCTCCTCCTCCTCCACGCCATCCCCGACCCTAGAGGTAACACATATACACGCATGCACTTATTTATGTGATAATTACCTCCATGATTGTATTTGGCATTTAATTTTTTGGGATTGCCATATATAGTTAGGTTGAAGTTTCAATTCAAAATATGTCGGAAAAATCTTGCACATTTCCCATTTCAATTTTGCCAAATTCCAAAAAGAAGTCTACCTCTTGATTGATATCAAAACATATGCATGTTTAAACTCAATATTGTAAACATTTCACTAAAAATTAAAAATGTTGCTCTCTCTCTCCCCAAAATGAATGTCAATTTTTGTGTATGGTCATGAACAAAAATAATGCTCATTTTGAGAGGGAGGGAATACTCCATAATGGGCTAAAGCCAAGGGTGAAAACCCATTATTCATGCGTAAATCTATGGCAGCATTTTTGCTTGTCAATCATTTCGTCACAATTTGACTTCAAGTACCAGAAAATTCAAAACCTAATGAAAAAATCTACTTGCACTGCCCTGCAAGCATTTGTTGCTCTAAGGGCTGCATTTTTTGACATTCTCCATCTTTCTTGAAATCCCTGAAAAATCAATGCAGGTTACCTCCTAAACTGCGGTGCTGTAGAGGATATAGACCAAGATGGTCTCAAATACATCCCTGATGAAGGCTTCACAAACAGTGGGAATGTAACAACCCTCAACCGACCCGACGTCCTGCCCATATTATCGACCCTAAGATACTTCCCCGACGTAACAGCCCGGAAAAGCTGTTATGAATTTCAAGTTATCAGGGATGGAAAGTTTCTTGTCCGAACCACCTATTTCTATGGAGGCTATGATGGCGGGAAAGAGCCACCAGTGTTTGATCAAATTATTGATGGTACGAAATGGAGTACTGTCAACACCACCGAGGATTACGCTCAAGGACTTAGCTCTTATTACGAGATTATTGTTTCTGCAAAGTCTAGGACCTTGAGTGTGTGTTTGGCACGAAATGAGCATACAGGTCCCAATTCGCACCCGTTTATTTCTGCCTTGGAGGTTCAGTACCTTGATAAAACTGTTTACAATTCTACTGATTTTAATAAGTATGCTTTGGTTACCATCGCGAGAAGTCATTTTGGTTCTGGTGGAGATATAATCAGGTATAAATTTTGCCTTTGTCATTCATGTTTTCTTGAATTTCCTTGCACTATTGAGTTTTGTTCATACAGTTGGTTCCAAATTTCATAGGCACGCTTAGCACATTTTTTTGCCATTTCCCCATCAATTCTTTCTTTTAAATCTCTTGATTTCTGATGGTGAATATTTGAACATATAAACTAGTTTTCCAGATGATCCATTCAATCGATACTGGCAACCGTTTGTGGACAATCACCCCACTGTGGAAAGTCACTCGAACATAACACCTTCAGCATTTTGGAACATGCCACCAGCAAGGGCATTTAAAACAGGTTTCACAACCAGCAGAGGCAAGAGTCTTACTGTCAAGTGGCCGCCTTTCCCTCTCCCGAGCAGCCATTACTACATTGCTCTTTACTTCCAAGACAACCGAACCCCGAGCCCCTATAGCTGGAGAGTTTTCAGTGTCAGCGTCAATCATGAAAATTTTTTCACGGATCTCAATGTGACCACCCATGGGGTGACTGTGTTCGGGACAGAATGGCCTCTTCAAGGGCAAATAGAGATTGTATTGACGCCGAAAAGTGATATGCCAGTGGGTCCTGTGGTAAATGCAGGGGAGCTTTTACAAATTCTGCCTCTAGGTGGAAGCACCATGGCTAGAGATGGTACCTCTAAATTGATGGTGAACTTTATTGTTGTTTTATTTCTTGTGATCGATATTTTGTTTCTTGGTGAATCTATTAATTTCGGGTGTTTTTATGATAGCGTATGTAATGGATGAGTTAAGAAGAACCCTTGACAACCCGCCCTCAGATTGGAGCGGAGATCCATGCCATCCTAAGCAGAATTCATGGTCAGGAGTTTCTTGTTCAGAAGGAGGGAAACATGTTCGAATCACCTCTCTGTAAGTTGTGTTTAATGCCGAAACATGTATATATATGTAGCCTCCTGAGTTGTACCCATTGGTACTGACCAGAAATTGGTTATATCAAATATAGCATACCATATGCATACAACAACAACAACAACAATAACACCAACAACAAAATTATAAATAGCCCTCAAAGGAAAGGCCAATCACCTTAAAATCCTATAGGTGGTAAACTTTAAAAAAAAAATAATAATAATAATAACTGCAGCAAAACTATTTTTCACAACTAACTGATAGTCACTTCCACCCAATTACAGGCTAAATTTACTTGTATGCATATAAAGTATAAAGACAAAAAAATCTGTTCTTTTTAAGCCCCAAAATGGTAACCTGCATTATCAGGTTCACAAATCCAAAAAACAAAAAAAATCTTTGCATGGATAAGGGCACCATAAAACAGATGTATATTGAAAGAGGCACCTATCAAATTGTATAAACTGAGTTAGAATTACTCACTGGGAAGATTGTTCAAATCTTTGTGAAACCCTTTGGAGTGAGTGATCTAGCTGGTCTGATCAACTTACATCTATTGGAGGGGTCATTGGTGGAAACATGTTTTGATCCACAGTAGTAGAGGCAGAAGAAGCGGCACAGTGAAAGCAACGGTGGAAGCACCAAAAGATACTGTTAGAAGAAGAGATGATTTATTTACATGAGATTCAAGTGACTCTTGAAATTTGAAAAAAGGGAGAGACTTGAACTTTCATGGCTATTAGAAGAAGAAATTAATCTAATATATTATTTTCAAAAAAAAAAAGTCTTAATTCCAATCACTTGGAGTCGGGTAAATAATTTTTTTAATTCCTTTTCATGCGATTCAATGACAAGTCACCGTATAGATCACAATCTTTCATTTCTTTCCTTATTCCCTATGTCTCTATATTAACTTTAGTCTACCCGCACTTCCTAATTGGAGCACTAAGGGGACTATATATGTTGTACACAACGAAGCCATCTTAAGCTTTTCTCTCTTATTTCTCTACTATAGAAGCTACTTTTACCATTCATATTTATTCATTACGGATCATATCTTCTCTGGTTTTACCGCATATCCATCTAAGCATTTGTGCTACACTCATCTTGTTACCATGTTCATTCTTAGTAACCCACCACTCTATTTCGTACAATAGCGCAGGCTTAAAAGCTATCCTATAAATTTTTCTTTAACTTTACTGGTATACACCGATCACATAACACTCTAGACTCACTCTTCCATTTCATCCAACCCGATTTTATTTTATGATTGACATCCTCTCCAATCGCTCAATCTTGATTAATGATTGATCGTAGGTACCGAAATATTCAGTTTTAAGGTATTTCTTCTCACTCTAACTTACTTTCACTTCACTAGTACTCCTCATACCATTAAAGTTGCAAATCATATCCTCTGTTTTGTTCCTGCTTTTTAAAAACTCTTTGACTTTTAGAGTTTCTCTTCATTTTTCTAACTTATCATTAACCCCGTGCTTTATTTCATCGATAAGAACAATGTCATCGTCAAAGAGCATGCACAAAGGTATATCATCTTGTGGATGTCTAGCTAGTCCATCCATTACTAAGTCAAAAAGATACGAATTTAATGTTGATCCTTGGTGTAGTCCTGTAGTCATTGGAAACTCGCATGTCTCTCCTGCCGTGGTTCTTTCTAATGTTGATGCCCCATCGTACATATCTTTAACTAGTGTATGCATGTGCCCGCCCCGAGGGCATGATATTCGAAAGAAAAAAACTTAAAAAAATTAATATTCTAATTAATATAAAAGTTAAATTTCATAATTAATTTATAAAAATAAGATGTTATAATTAAATTTATAAAATCTTGTAAGTACAAAAGTTGATTATATTTAAAAATTTTGAATTGAAAAATTGGGGAACGAAAATTGAAAAATGAAGGGAATAGTTTAGAATAAATGGTTGAGATTGAAATTTTATAAAGGTTGAGATTAAAAGGTTGAATTTATCGTAGATAGTGTCAAATCAAGTTTGAATTTACCGTAGATAGTGTCATATCAAAACTTGGATTTATATTATAGATAACCTCAATATATTTCACTTTTAACTCAGTTTTTTTCTAGGATCAACCAAATTACCTTCCTAGGGACTTTGTCGTATGTATTCTCTAAGTCAATAAAGACCATGAGTAGATCTTTTCTTCCTTTCCTATACTGTTTCATCAATCTCCTTACAGAGCTGGATAGCCTCCATTGTTGATTTACCCGACATAAAACCAAATTGATTCTCCCGTATCGTTGTCTCTTCCCTTAGTCTACTTTCAATTATTCTCTTCAAAAACTTCATGACTAATTAGTTTAATACCTATATAATTCGTGCAAAATTGAATGCTTTCTTTATGTTTGTATATTGGTACTATAATGTTCCTTTATCGCTCATCTGACATTTTGTTTGTCATCATAATCTTATTAAATAACTTAACTAGCTAAGACACCCAGCATTACCTTGGCATTTTCATACCTCAATTGGGTATTCCATCTGGTCCTAAAGCTTTCCCGATTTTCATCTTTCTTAAGGCAAATTTTACATAGTCTTCATTAATTCTACGAAAGAAAGTAATATTTATACATTTTCTACATGTTGCTCATTTAATAGTTTTTCAAAGTATATTCTCCATCTATCTTTTATTTTGTCATCCTTGATTAAAATGCGTAAGTCTTCATCCTTAATGGATTTTACCTCGTTAAAATCCCCGATTTTCCTAATCCTTGATTTTGCAAGTTTGTGAATAGCCCTTTTCCCTCTCTTTTGTATCACTTCAAATCGTTTAGATTTTTGCTAAGTTCTATAAGCTTCTCTTTGTAGTTGAACTACTTTTTGCACTTCCTCATTCCACCACCACGCTTCTTTATCTATGTCTCTTTATCTGTACCAGATGCATGCTAGTTCTAAATCAGTAATGTTCGATTCACAACATCAAATTTGGTGGTATTCTCACTTCTGTTTTTCTTACTTGCCTTCATTATTTTTTGGATGAAGGAATCTAACCAACTCTGGGTTATCTGGAACACTGCCAGAAACATTAGGCAACTTAACAGCACTTGTCCATCTGTAAGTAGTAAGCCAGAATCAACCATCTCTTTGATTAAGTAGCAATCACATTAATTTGGATTACTTTGTACATGTATTTGTATTTTAGTTGGCTCGGAGAGAACGTGCTTACTGGAACAATCCCGGATTTGAAAAAACTGACATCCTTACAAACTCTGTAAGTTTCCCGGCCGGAATATGTTTCCTTCTGCAGTTTTACATTACTCAGTACTCAACTTCAAGTAAGTTATGATGCAAAACACACTCCATCATGTTGTCTTCTTGATCTGAACAAGGCATTTGGAAAGCAACAAGTTTGAAGGACCGGTCCTAAAGTCATTGGGCGAGCTTCCAAAGCTCCGAGAAGTGTATGTATCTTGATTCTCATGTTTAGAGCACCAAAGTCATCTCTTGCATAGTGTTAGTAGCTGACGAGTTTCTTTGGCTAATGTTTCTAACAGATATCTCCAGAAAAATAACCTCGATACGGACAGCATTCCGAAAGCCCTAAAAGACAGAAAAGGCATAAATTTACAGTAAGAGCAAATGTCTTCCTCCTCTTCACATATCTTTGTTAACGCTACAGTCTGCTCGGATGCTTTTCACACTAAAAAACCTATCTGCTGTGTATTAATTTTATCAGGTATTAGCTATTCTGGATAGAGTGAACTTGTGTACGAGGAGTTGGGAAGCTTCAGACCTGGAACGGGAATTAGTGTGGAAAATGCAGATAGTGGAAAACGGGGATGATGGCCATGGGGAAGACAACGGAGAGAGTGGGAGAACAAGCGGCACGAGCCTGTTTTGACAGAGGAGAGAGGATTCTTGATCATGTCTGTAATTCTTCTGGCGTTGTAGTAAATGTAAAATGTAAGCAGCATAACAGAATCTAATAGCAGTAAAAAAGCAGAAACACGAGTCTTGTCTACACAAATATATGTATACTGTGTATATAATAGAAAAAATACCAGCATTATAAGCTGATACAATTAAGTGGATGTTAGTATATTGTTGATTGTTCATCTTTTCGCTTCTTTCTTATTTTCGAGGAGTTACACATTTGTACTATAGTACTACTCCCTCTGTCCCTATCACAAATTTTTCTTGGTCAAGAGCAATTTGCGACACTCATTTTGGGGGATGGAGGGAGTAATGCAAACAACAATCTAGAACCCTTATAAAGTGAGTGGGGTTTAAGAGTGAGATCAATGTTGCCTCGTCTAATGATCTTGATAAAGCAATAGATTATTTCCATATGTAACTATTATTTTGAGCATATAGTATTCGATTATTTGTATATCGCTCAATTATTTCTTAGTTTTTCTAAAATTTAAATTTTATTGGAGCATGTCTCTCTTTAATAGTTTAAACTTTTAGATGAGTTGATTATTTGATATGTTATCATATATTTGAGTTTTCGCAAGATTAGAGGTTCAAATCAAATTTTATCCACGAGCATCCATGACCGTCGAATTTTAAGTGATGTTTATGCAACGAGCATTTAGCGGTCGGCTCCATGGCTACACGGGACTTAAGCTCCATAAATTTCAGGTCGGTAGACTGTCGGCTGATTAGAGGATACTTTTCGAAAAACTCAGAAAAGAGTGAGAAGATCGAACGTGCGATTTTTTAGTTTTTATTTTTTTTTTATCTTAGTCTTGTTGTGGTCACATCTATCAATCAGTAATTAATATAGTTTGTATTTATAATTGACTAAAAGGAAATGGAAGAATGTAATTTATTACTTTTATTTTTGCGGAAGCACAAATGAAAAAGTATATGCCACGTCGTCAATTTTCTCACCATTCACCTTCCATGGTGGCAACGTTGACTGTCACATAATCAACTTACCAAATCAGCGAGATTTAACGGGGGAGTTTGGGTTTAACGAAATATGGATCAGGCGGTTTTGAGTAAATTAGGTATGGACCTGAATTAAAAAAGGGGTAGATCAGGGACCAAAATGGTGATTCTGGCTCCAAAGTCCAAACCAACCAATGAACCAAAGCTTCCCTTCCAGCTCTGCTGTCCAAACTCCAAGCATAACCGGCGTGGAGGGAAAAACATTATCGGACTTAACTAACTTCAATCTTCTCTTTCTCTCTCACACACTAAAACACGCAACTCATATGATTTATCTGGGGGAATGTTTCCAATTATAAACCCTAGGTCTCTCATTCCCCCTTCCAAATCCTCCCTCACTATACTCCCAACTCTCTCTCCGCCGCCCTCCACCACCGTTCGCTGCCGTGCCGCCGACCTCCCGGTCGGACCATCCTCCCCGCGCTCGTGGTTTAATTTTCATCTTGCCATCTCTGCTGACGCGTCTAGTACCGGCGGCCGCATCAATTACGACTCCGACTGGAGTTCTAGTACGTCTTCGGTTGCTCCGGATAAGAGGAAAAATGCTGGCAACAAGAACAGCAAGATTAATGCCAAGGAGAGGTGGTCGCGTAACAGGGAGAGTTATTTGACCCGAGACGACGATCCCCTCCCGCTCCCGATGACTTATCCTGACTCGTCGCCGGTTTCAAAGGAGGAGATTGATCGGCGGCTCTGTTGCGACCCTAAAATTGAGGTTTGAGTTCCTTTTATTTGATGGCAGAGAAAATCAGAGGCAATTTCAGAGTGAATTTTTGTATAGATTAATTTTGATTTACTCTCAGAAAATTCATTGGATTTTTTACTGTTATATTGCAACTTTTTGTGTTATGGCACAGCCAAAGGCAAAGGCTTATGAAGGAGAACGTTACAAAAGGTATTCCCCGAGAAAGCCACCTTAAAACTCAATGACCAAAGAGAATAGCGAAGAAGCATTTCTGTTTCTGGCGCAAAGTAATACGGGACATAGGTTTAGTTGAGTTCAGTGAGTTGGTACTTGTGAGAGCTTCATATTTTGGAGGTAAAACCATGTGCTTGTTGGGGGGTAAGTGAGACACATGTTTACTTGAGTTGGTGCTCAACTCATTTGGAGGTAAATTCATAATCTGATAGCCTTAGTGGCTTGAACGAGAGCTAGTGACCACTTGAGAACTAGAGTAGACCACCATTATGGTGCTGGCAGGCATAATACAGTGACCAGGAGCAAGTTAGGCATGTGTAACAAAATAGGCGGGACTCTTCCATCAGTAGTTCGACCATTCATAGAAGCCGTGGAAGTTCTTTCATCTATCCCGCCCTTTGTTCCTCACCAAGGCCAATTCAAGGTCTGGGGTGGCTCTCATGTTTTGGTTCTGGGAGGATATGTGGGTGGGGGATGCCTCATTGTTTTTTTATTCTTCTTTGCCTCTCTCTTGTATCCATCCGCGAATATCGCTCTTATTCATGAGTTTATTCAGGGATGTAGGATGTCAATATTTTCTGGGAGTTCCATCATAATTACCATTAAACTCTGGAGGTTGTGAAACTGCTATATATTCTTTTTAGAGTGCATTTCGCTCGTTGTCAGAATTTCTCGTTCTTAGGTCTTGGAGGGTTCTTTCGTTCATGGGTGGTTCGAGATTATACTTGTGTCACTCTTCTTTGTCTCATTTGATTCAATCAGCAACTCCTGAGCCCTTTCATCTTTATTCCTTAGCTGGAAGCTCGTGTGCCTTCTAAAATTGGGGGGTTTGTGTGATCCTTGGTTCTTAACAAACTTAACGTGAATGTCTCTTTGCAACAAGAGGATCCCCCTACACCATGTGTAACCCATCATAATTCGCTTTTACATAGCGCTGTTGCTTGTTCATTTGGCACATAATGGTTGGACTGTAGGGTGAGGAGTGAGTTTGCCCCAGTTCATCTTTCGATCGATTGGTTACGTCTCGGAATTGAGAATGCCGGTACGATCCCCTCTTCGAAACAGCCCATTTTATTTCGCCTCTCCTTCCCACTAGGTTTGTTGGTTAGGCTAAACAAGGATAAGAGCTTGTTGTGGCAGTGTGCGTTTGCTGTCCACTGATATACTTTGATGTATTTGGACCAAGTGGAATTTGAAAGTTTTTCAGAAATCGGTCTTTGTCCTGGCCTCTTTTGTTGAATAGAGTGATTCATTTGGCCTCTATATAGGTGTGAGCAGTGCCACTTTTCAAGAGGGGTGCCTATATCAGTGACTATTACCTGTTGTGTTCCTCATAACCTGCTTTAAAAAATTCCATAATTTAATTATGGTCTTCATTGAAACCATGAACAACTATAAAATGAATTTTGACCAACTGATTTTTCGTTTTCTGCCTAGATGTAAAAACTGCTTAATGTTAATGCATTGATTCTGCCCAAGAGGCCAAGAATCTCTCCCTCTCTTGTGAAAGAGAAGCATGTTTTTTTATTCCCTAACAGAGAAAGGAAGCTCAAGCATTTACCTTGTGCAAAAAAACAACAATGGTAAAAAGAAAATTCTCTTAACGACTGGCCTGAGTAGCAAATGTATTATTATCAAGCAAAAGGAAGGACCATTTTCTTCTACTCTAGTAAATCTTCTAAATCTACATCTCAAAAAATCTTCATTGAAAGCTTATGGCATAATATATATAGGGTCTTATTCTGTTACAAACTACAAATATCGTACAAACATACGAACCAGTTGTATCTCAGTAAATTATTATTGTATCTTAGCCATATTTTTGTTGTATCGTATAAAATAACTAAGATACGAAGATGCAACAAGAATGTAATAATTTGTGATTTGTACCGATCATTTTCCTATATATATATATATATATATATTACGAATTATGTTAGGCGTATGTCAATCAAGAGAGTGCGGTCCAATCATCTGTGAAACTTCTCTAGGGGCTGATATCATGAATATATGAATATTACAATCATCTCTGAAACTTCTCTAGGGACTAATATCATGATTATGTTTTTAAGAATATTATTATCATAATCATGAATATATGAATTTTTTTTTTCTCATTCGGTTAAGATTTTTTTTTTTTTTTTTTTTTTTAAATCTACATAGATTCTTATTGTTTGACCTGCAGGATTGTAGGGAAGTGGCTTATGAATGGACCGGGAAGTGCCGGAGTTGCCAAGGTTCAGGACTTGTTGATTATTATACCAAGAAAGGAAAGAAAGTCATCTGCAAATGTGTACCTTGCCTTGGGATTGGTACTATTTTCCCCTCCTCTTTCAGTTAATTTTTATTCATTGTGAATTACATGTTTTATTATTGAGTATTTGTGATTAATTGTGCTACTATAATACATGGTGACAACCAGTATGTGATATCAATGTCATCCAATTATAGGCAGTATTCATTCAGTCATTGTATCTAGCAATAGAAATAGTCAAGTGTCTTAGGGAGAAAGGATGAAGCTTTTCGTAAGCTGAAAATGAGATAAGATATAAAAAAAGCTGCAATAAAATGTAAAAAAAAAAAAAAGATCAAGAAGTGTGATGATATGTTTATTTGTTTTTTGTCATTCAATGGAGATGAAACATTCTTGTATAGAGTTAGTTCCTTCTTATCCCTGTGAAATTTGAATTTTCATCAAGTTATTTTTTTCCCTAAGCCAAGCCTCTTCCATTTCTGTCATTCAAGCGGACAGGGTACAAGTAATAATTTTTCTTGACATGCACTGGAATTTGGTGCATTCACATTGAGCATGTCATTGTGTTGTGGGAATGTCAGCATAGTCACATTGTTGCAGTAGGAATTATCAATTTGGCTTGTAGCAACCTTTGCAGTCCATATTTTAAAAAGTGAATTTTTTTTTCCTTCTATTTTTCAGAGAATGTGACCCACTTATTATTTGGTAAGGTTTCAACTCATAGATTATCAACTACTTCCAAATGATTTTCATTCCTCTTTCACTGGCTCACTTTCTTTTGAAATCTGATGTAAGGTTGTTGAAAACATTTGGCTCAAGACCAATGAATTAAGAAGATATCACTCGTCTTAGATGTGGCTAACCTGGAATAAATTCTAAAACGCAATTTCTGTTATATTGCAAGTATTATCTCCATAATTTGAGTTGAGCTGTGGATTCTCAATTGATCACCCCTGGGACATCTGTCGTTCCTTCTATCTTCTGGTTATACGAAAAAGTAGATATCCACCCATAATGTCTTATATTCATGTCAATTCTCTCTTGATTTGTAAGTGAATTTCATGCTCTGTATTATCGTTACAGGATATGTGCAGAAGATGACTGTACGCAAGGATATTGATGTGATGGAGGATTTGGATAATGGAAAACCACCTTGACTCGAATAATTCAGATACTTATATCATTCCAAGCAGCAATATTTTTTGGGTTACATAACTTCGATGATGTTACTACTTGTTAAATTCATCCAGGTGTTGTAATTCTAGAGCAATCATTGGTTGCCTAATTTCATAAATTTTGTATAACTTAAAGCATAGGAAAAGGATCTGAGGCGCCTTCCTGGCTAGATGTTAATGGAAGCCACCCCCACCAAACAAAGATATTGGGAAGAATCAAGAAAAGTTACCCTTGCAAATGAATCAAGAATACCTTTTTCAATAATTATCGTCTCTGTATCCCCCATATGAATTAATCCTGTCTTTCCAGCTTTATATTTACAACATGTGTTTGGTAATCTGTTTGCGTTCAAGTTGCAAAGGAATCAAAATATTCTGTCTTATCCTAAAAGCTTTAGCATCTAGACATCTACAGCATTTACGGCCTACTATTTTAGTGCAACTTCTCAACGTCATTTTTTTAAATGGTATTGCTCTCTTCAGAATAAGCACCTGCAGAAAAAATGTCCAAAACAAATTTTCTTGATCTCCAGTACAACATTTCAAAACGGAAGTACCTCAGGAAACCATCCAGGATGTTTTCTTCTGAGGACAGGCAAAACTCTGGCTTGTCATTGGCTTTCCAGCCAAATATGGACGAGCTGAGGCGCATATTCGATAAATTTGATCGTGACAGAGATGGCAAGATATCTCAGGGGGAGTACAAGGCTATACTGAGAGCACTGAGAAAGGAGAGCTCGAGAAGAGATGTGCAGAAGATATTTGACGTTGCTGATACGGACGGGGATGGGTTTATCGATTTCAAGGAGTTTGTGGAAGTGCAGAAGAAAGGAGGTGGGGTGAAGACAGTCGATATACACACTGCATTCCGGGACTTTGACTTGGACGGGGATGGGAAGATCAGTGTGGAGGAAGTGTATGAATTGTTAAAAAGGCTCGGAGAGAGGTGCAGCTTGCAAGATTGTAGGAATATGGTGCGAGCTCTGGATTCTAATGGGGATGGTGCAATTGACATGAACGAGTTCACAACTATGATGACTAACACCATGAAATAGATGGGCATGCTAGAGTATGCTTAATATTAAAGCCGGGACCCCTCCAATAAACTCTTCTGTACTTTTATCCGTCAAAAGTTCTCTAACTAGGGGAATCGTCTTAGTTTTAGAGATTATCTTGCTGTGAGATTACAATTACTTCAAATATTGCTAAGAAAACCAGTTTCGAAAATGTAACTGAGTACTGCAAAAGAGACTAGAGGCAAATTCGTATGGGCATGAACAACAATAGTCTGGTACGAACAATTCCACTTTATAAATAGCAATTCATAGTAGAGGGATACTTATACAACCAATAATATACCTCCTCCATAATAGGAGAGAAACCATCTGACAGGAGATGCAATCACCCAACGAAATCGTTCAAGTCATCAATTCAGATCCCCGTAGAACCAGTCTTTGCTGTTGAATTTCATAAAGACATGAAAACCAATAAGCAAAATAGCACTAATAGAAAATCGCCAAGGAGAGGAGGCATAAATTGATCCCCAGTAACCAATAATATACCTGCTCAGTACTAGGAGAGATACCATCTGACACGACGAGTAAGGGATACAACCAACCAACGAAATCTTTCAAGTCATCAATTCGGATCCCCCTTGAATGCAGCTTCTACAGTTGAATTTCATAAAGACATGAAAACCAATAAGAAAAATAGAACTAAAAGAAAATTGCCAAGGAGAAGAGGCATAAACTGAAACCAACCCCCCCTCCCCAAAAACCAAAAATAAAACAAAATAAGAAGTTTGAAAAGAGAGCCCATAGTTTAGAGCAAAGACTAGGCTACAAAGTTTAACTCACAAAAAGCACATATGAAGGTATTACCGTCAACCAC
Organism: Lobelia cardinalis; assembly: GCA_028566635.1. Taxonomy (NCBI): domain Eukaryota; kingdom Viridiplantae; phylum Streptophyta; class Magnoliopsida; order Asterales; family Campanulaceae; genus Lobelia; species Lobelia cardinalis. The sequence goes on from JAOWAN010000014.1 coordinate 7,514,857, forward strand.
GAATAAGCTTTTGAGAAGGAAAAGGAGCTTCTATAGGTCGACAATGCTAAAAGAATATTAATGCATCTTCCAGTGTGATCCTACATTACAAAATATGCATTTTTAATTGCTCAAAATCCAACATCCACTCTCTTATTACCAAGCTTTACACAGTATCCATGTGTTATACAACCCAGAAATGTTGGAAATGAAGATACCTGATGCAAAATGGAATGGAAGAGACTTCAGCTAATAATGTAGCCACAACAGACTTCATATTCTGGAACCTTCTTTTGTCCTTTCAATACAAGTGGCAGATAGTGAATGGTAAGGCCAACCGCCAACCTTCAAATTCTAGTCAACAAAACCTTTACCCTTACCATTTGTGGATTTAAGCAGAGGAGTCTCATTCATCTAAGACATCTCCACGACTCCACCCGACTCCTTTCAAACCTGCTCCAAGAATATCCTTCACGAAAGTCATCTTAAGATTCATGGCCAATACCCCATATAACACAGGTATCATTGCATGACACACCCCACTATCACTGGAGCTAAGTCTTCTTTCAAACTGAGCCACTGTTGCTAGGTTTGGAATTCTAAGCAGGGAGGATAAACTGTTCTCTGTACATAAGATTTGAAAGTAAAAGAGACTCCAACATGAGCACATGAGAAGAGCAAAGAGAAAAAGAAAAAAGAAACTGCCTTTCGTAATTGACGAGTAAATTAAGAGGAAAGACCTACTGGCACCCAGCATCCATGTCCACTTAAGGCCCGTCCAGGAAGCCCCAAAAATCCTGGTAGTGTCAGTCAAGAAGATGAACCTACATGCAGAGAGAATAGAATTGCTTCCCAACTGCCTCAACCACACAAACACAGGCATGCAAACTTATACACAAGGCAGATGCAAACTCTGACAATAATAACAAAATATCAAAATTAGTAATGGGAAAAAAGTAGGTGATCCTGCCCTGCAAGTCATGTGTTTATTGAGAACTTGGGAAAAGCAGAATGAAATAACGTTGCATGTAATAAGAAAATAGGATAAGGAAAAGAGCATCAGGATAAGATGGCAATAAGGAACACTTTCTAAAGGTATTTAAAGAAATGCAAAACTATAGGGGGCACAAAGATTAAAGGCGCCTTATGCAGAAGACGGAAGACCAATCCAGCAACTGATTCAGGATTTCAGGTGGAACCTTATTCAAACAATTTTTGGAATGGCATGCCACAATTAACCAAGCATGAGTATACTGTTCAATTGGATTTGTTGTACCCACCTAACGTAAACGCAAGGCAATAAAAACAGCTGTACATATTTCCAATCATACTGAATACAACATAGAAATCTTATCATGATTTTGTATACCATAATGAAGGGAAACAAGAAATACAATAAGAATAGCAACCATGAAGCGTGAAGAATGAATGATGACATACTTAAGACACATGTTCAAAAAGGTATTCCGTTGACTTTAGCCAATAAGAGCGAAAAGGGAATACTGGCTTCGTTGCACGGCAAAAATCCAACAGAAAGGAAGCATAATTTGGTTTTTATACTAATAACCAAGTACATAGACAACAATCAGTAATCTCTAACAAGCTTTAAAGATTTTCACAATGATGAAACCATTAAGTACTTAATTCAATCATCTTAGCAGCCTGAGACATGATCGTGATGAGTCTTAACGTCACCGAAGATATGATAATCTCATGGATACTTGAAACGGCCTAGGTTGACAGCTATTAAACAGTTCTAAACAAAAAACACTTCACCAATAATCCCCACAAGAGCATTTTCCATCCTTGAAATGATGAAACCTTTTATTGTCTCTGACAATTAATTCCCTTCCCACAATCTTGGACATAATCTTGATGGCATTGTGACAGTCACCACAGACACGAAGATTCTTAATGATCCGTAGAGTTTGCCTAGCTGGAGTACTGATAAGTCCATATGCAATTGCCAAACGTTCACTGTGATAAAGCAGTGCTTGCTCTTTAGCTTCTTGATCAATGTCGTGAAGAACGTATCTAGTATCTGGCACATAACCTTGTTCCTTCATTGCAGCCCTCAGCTTTTCGTCATCTTTGTAGAGAGTAGGGTTCCGTACCTCACTTAGCCTACTCTTCCCTTCTAACATACTTATTGCAGAGAGCTTCTTGGGCAATGGTGTAGGGATTTTATTTGCAACAGCCTTTGAGGGGTCAAGACCAGTCATTAGCTCCTCGGCCCTATCCTCAAGATCTATATCTCCATGAATGCGAGCATAATTCATCAAGGCCTCCCAAACTTCCGCTGTGGGTACAAATGGCAGATTCTCAATGTATTCTAAAGCCTCAGTAACATGCCCAGACTTTCCGAGAACACCTATTAGTCCCAGATAATGCTCAATACCTGGAGAAATCCCATACTCAGTCTGCATCAACTCAAAAAATATAAACCCCTCTTCCACGGCATCAGCACCAGCACATGCCTCTAGAACAGCAAGAAAAGTTTTTTCATTGGGCTGCACATGCTTCCTCATCTGTTCAAACAATGCCAACCCTTCATCACCCAAGCCATTAGCTGCATACCCATTAATTATCAAGTGCCATGTATCCATGTTTCTATCTGGCATATGATCAAAAGCTCTCCTAGCATCCACCATACTCCCACACTTACTAAACATATCAATGACCTTATGAATCAATTCAAGATCACTCCTATAAGTCGATCTCAAAAAGTAATCATGCACTTTTTTAGCATCCTCAAGTTTTTTTGAATTTCCACACAACCCAAACAGTGCACTAAAGCACTCGGCATCAGCAGGTACGTCCTGATCCAGAAATTGAATAGCATCCTTCACCTTTCCCTTGTGACATAAATCCAGCAAATCATAAGTAGAGGGCACAGCACTGGGAGCTTCATTACTCACCACCTCTCCTTGGTTCTTGATTTTCTGACCAGGTAGAACCCTCTGTTGGGGATTATCCCAACCCTGATTCATTCTCTGAGGCTGATAATTCTTTTGTTCCTGGTTAGGTATATCTGGAGTTTGTGGAGGGTACTGCTGTCTTTGATCAGTCCTTGGCGGCCAATTATTTGGACCTGAAGACAGATTTGGAGGATAACCCTGCTTTTGCTGCCCTCCATTTTGCAGATAACTCTGTTGAGGTGTAAAACCCTGATTTTGCTGAGGATAACTCAGCTTTTGCTGCCCTCCATTTTGCGGAAAATTCTGTTGAGGTGTGTAACCCTGATTTTGCTGAGGATAACCCTGCTTCGGTTGAGGTGTGTAACCCTGATTTTGCTGAGGATAACCATGCTGCGGGTAACCCTGAGTTTGCCTATCCCACTGGTTGTAAGTGTTTCCAGGTGGTGAATAATTCGGAGCTTGATTAGGATATCTCAGCGGCGGAGGCGGAGGCGGCGACTGGGCAAAGCTATTACTTTGGTTGGGGTGATTCATCTGATTAGGGTTACGGTTGCTTTGACGAGGAGAATAATTAGTGCCCTGATTGGAATAGTGGTTGTTCTGCGTGTTATTCCACTGATTAGGGTTTCCATTTTGAGGATAGTTCTGGGGATGTGGTGTGGCCCACTGGTTGTTGCTAGGGTTTTGAGTAAACCCTCTTGGCTGATCGTATGGTTGTTGTTGGGGTGCTTGGAAGGTGTCTGGGGCGGCGATGGTGCTTAGGGTTTTGAGAAAAGGGATGGAATGAGGAAAGATGGTAAATGGACGTACCTTCAAGAATGAAGTGATGGAGGACGTGCGAGCTCTGCGAATCACCATTAGAGACGTCATTTCTTCTGTAGGATTTTGAGGAATGAAGCAAAACCCTAATAATCGTTGCAGTGTGATAAACTAAACCCTCAGCGACCCACAGTTCAGGGGTTGGGATACAAAACCAATGCTCCCAAAAAAAAAATTTGACAAGTCGAGCTAAAATATATTTTAGAGTTATATTTTAAAAGAATATAACTTAAATTATTAATAACTAGTGTAAGCCCGTGTGTGAGGACACGTGGCTTCAATTATTTTAATTAAATAAAATTTTAATATAATAAAATGTTAATTTCATTTATCATAAAATGTTAAAATTGAAAAGTAATGAATAAAATCAATGAATTATATATAATTTTAATTTTAATTTTAAATCAATAAGTCACAAATAATCCTAAATACAAATTAATAGACATTGGGCCCAAATTGACCCACTTCACAAATTATCGGCCCAATTAAATGAATCTACTATAAAATGCACAAAAGAGAAACTTAGTTCCCATTAATTTGCGATAAATTCTTCAGCCATTTACCTTGTCTTTCTTCAGCCGCCCCAAACTTGGGCTACCACCAGCACATAGCCTCCTTCTCCTCCCTCCTCCCCTTCCCTTCCCGTGAGTCGCCTTCCCCTTTCTTCACCTTACCCTCCTATGAGCCGGGATGTGAGAAAACCCCATTATTCGACCCACCGTCGTCCCGCCAACCCTTTCAAGCCTCTCCTTCACTCATCTCCTTCCCCCAACGTCCTCTTGCGCCACCGCCAAGGCCTCTGTCTCCGTCGGTCTCTTTTTTTTTTTAATACAAAATTAAAACGTATTTTTTTTTCAAATCTGGAAATCGTGAAAAATGTTTAATACAAAAAACGTTTTTTCTATCATTTTTCCACTTCTTTGTTTACTGGTATTATTTTTAAGAGATCTAACTCTCATCTCTTTTTTGATGGGATTCTTTGTTGTTTTTGGAGTTCTTGACGAACCTTTTTTCGGATAATGTTTCTAATTCTTTGTTTACTGCTATTTTTTATTTTTTAAAGATCTGAATCTGATCTCTCTCTCTTTTTTTTTTTTTTTTCAGATCCGGATTGTTCGGAGTTCTTGACATGAGTTCTTGGATATCCCATTTTAGATCTAATTGTGTTTATATTTTCTTGGCAGTAATTTTTGTATCTATTTTTTTAGATAAAAATTCGAAAATCCAAACTGATCTCGATTTGCATCTATTTTTTTTTTTTTATGTTGGTCCGTGTTGGTTTGTATATCGTGAATGGGCAGAGAGGTGTGGCGTGGGTGGGGGCGATTTGGGGAGCGGAGAGAGGAAAGAGAAGCTGAAGTTAAAAAGTTGATGCTTGTGTCAGTGTGAGCAATGAGTGTGTCAG
>JAOWAN010000014.1:7520077-7535781 GCA_028566635.1 Lobelia cardinalis
AATTTAGCAAAATAAAAATACTACTCTTTAAGAAATTAAGTAAAACCCAAATTGAGAAAGTCATATGTTCATCTAGAGTAAACTCTACACCAAATGACCTTTCTATCCACGCTCTAACGGCACAATAACATTCAGAAGTCGGAAGCCAATATTCAATGCATTCACAATTCAGATCTTAACTCACATTTTCATTCACAACAAATTTTGATACTTAGGTCTATTTTTATTATAATTTTATTATCCGGGATCTTGGTTGTTCTTTCCCCTATAAGAGTCGGTGAACTCTTACTACACCGTGTTGCATATTTCATTACATATATTTTTATAGATAAGTGAGATAGAAAATTTAAATAATATAAAAATAATAAAAGTTATGTAATCACGGTTTAGAATGCTGGGCTGCTAAATGCCGCCTCTAAATTTCTTACTGCCGTTCCTCTTGATACCAATAATATCCTCATTTAAAAATTCCGAATTTCTTAAGTACTTCCCTTGTCATGTGCAGTTGCATAGATTTTTCTGATGTTCAATTGCTTTAGCAACAGTCACATGAGACTATTTCATTGTAATGATCTGAAATATTAATTATTTTTATTTATAGTCCACACTGTCATGGTAATTTCACCAAGGAAGAAAAAATTGATCGGTGTTGGGCTCATATTTTTGAGTTTGAGATGGAGACGAACGGTTTTGACTTTCGAGAGAGTAGGTTCGACAGAATTCACGGCAAAAAATGCAAAACAAAAAGAAGAAAAGGGAAGAACTCTAATAAAATGGAACGCAAAGAAATTTCAATCTCCTCAAGGTTTCTGGACTTTTGATTTCCAACTAATTCTTTTCCCAACAAAGCTTTATTTAATTAAATCTGACCCACTAGTTTGATTTTGCAGGCAGGACGACTTGAATTCTTGTGGAGTACTATCTGTTGCTATTATTTTGATTATTTTCCTTAAAGGAATTTACCCACCTGGTACGAAAATCATTCAAATTTTTGCTTGAAATCTCTCTCCCTCATACTTGAAATTTGAAAGGGGTATTTTTGGTATTAAAAGAGCGATAGCGAAAAATTTGGGAGCGGCATTTAGCACCACCCTTTAGAATGGTAAGGATATCAGGATTTTCAAAACATACTATCAATATTACCACAAACGTGGAAATGATGATACGCCAAAAAAAACCATAATTCGCTTCAACAATAAGTTTTAGAGAAATATACTATAATATAATTATTCATTGTAATTACTTATTATAATTTAACTATTTTATAAAAAGATATTATAAATTATATAATTATTATAAATTATTTTTATTTATTATAAAAGATAATTATTTTATATATTTATTATAAAAATATATTTTATAAAATAAAATAAAATATTATAATTATATAATTATTATAGTTATTTGTAATTTTTTAAATTTTATATTATAATTTTTAAATTTATTATTATTATTATTGAAGAGGTTAATTTGATTATAATATTATTTTAACAAAATTAGCATGATCATTTTTTCCAATAAAATATTTTTTATGAAAATGAACTTTACTTTCAATATTCATTTAAAACACCATATGCCAACCCGATCCGACCGTACGCGTTTCACTCAATCCAGTAGAAAAACGAAAAAGGCTGGCCAGCAAAAAAATCTCGAACCCTTGCGGCCTTTTTTGCCGCCAGAACCTCAAGTATTTGAACATTTCCCTGAACAATACTGTCCAAGCCGAGTCAATGGAAGATTCTGAGGACGAACAATCTCTTTCCCTATCCGAACCCATCGATTCCGGCAGCGAATTCACCGGTGAACTTGAAGATGACGACGACGAAGAACAGAACACCTCCAATTCCGGTACTGATGAAAGTGAAAACGAGGTTGTCAGCACCAAACCCGCACGACCAGCACCCCGTCCAGCTCCTCCTAAAGTTGAAGACAAAAAATCGCAGAACGTCGATGCCCTCCTGAGGTCTGTTTCTTTCTCCACCGCACCTTCATGTTGATCTATATTTTATCCAGTTGAAGCGAAACTGTCGTTTTGTACTTAGGGTTTCACATTTCCACAATAATTTATTCACTGTGAGTTATTTACATTGTTTTGTTGAACTCTGTGGAATGATGCAAATGAAGTTGGCCTTCGACTTGAATTCAATCACGCTAATTTAATTTTGTACTTGTGATATTAGAGGGAACCTTGTTGTCAAAAGACAACCTCTGCTTCCGCGAGTTCTTTCCGTCATGGAAAGAGAGGCAGTTGCTAGGAAGCCTTTTAAGCGTCCTTGTCCCGATGGCTACTCGAATACCAATGAACAGTTGGTTCGCCGCCTATGGGCTCGTAAGAGATTTGTACCCTGGGGTTCCACTAGGCCGGCTTTGGTTGCAATCACAAACAGGTTGAATGTCCCCATATCTGGTGAGGAGGAAGCCTCGGAAGAAGAGAGTGCAAATCTGCCGACAGGGATTGAACCGCTTGTACTGTGGCAGTCTGAAGAATCTGAAATGGGGGACTGTAATTTGGTACAAATAGAAGTGGATTACTTGCTAGTCAAATTCCTTCGACCCCACCAAAGGTACTTTGTATAATTCATATTGAAAGTTTTTTTTTTTTCTTTTTGTTGTTGTTGACATTTGATAATAGTTATATTCATAACTGCCAGTTGAATTAGTTGCAGATTTTTAAGAAGACAAGATCCTTATCAAAAGTCACCTATTAATGGATCTGTATAGCTTATTTTAACATTTAAAGCTTGCTTATGTTCACTGCTTATTAAGATTTACTGCGACAGTGACACGTTTGACATGAAACATTGCGACTTTGTTAATAATCAGGTGCTCGGTCAACAGCACAGGAAAGTATTATGCCACAGCGATAGTGTTTGAAATACAATGTGCCAAATAGGCAAAAACAGTTAGGGTGAATATGTTAGTAATGAATACATGTTTCATGTGTAGAAAAGTTGGGAAAAACATGTCAGTTACACCTGGAACATGTTTTCATTATTCCAAGCTCCAGTAGCACTTACATTTTGAAAAATAGATATTTTGAACCTTTTCTTTCTGCTACAATACCAAGCCTTTATGTTTTTGGTATCACTTTGAAGGCACTTTAAAGCATGAGCTGATATGTTGTTTGACGCACAAACAAGTTAGCTGACAAATAATAAATCTGTTGGTTGCCCACACGTGCAAGTGGTGCTGGATTGTGCTTTTGTTTAGTCACTGATATGATGTACTTAACTTCTTTCCAGAGAAGGGGTCCAGTTCATGTTTGATTGTGTTTCAGGCTTATATAGTGATGCAAATATCCATGGATGTATTCTGGCAGATGATATGGGGTAAATGTAACTTGATCTCTCATGACTATGAGTCTGGAATCACTGCCCCTTGTTTGCTATCATCTTGAGTTTCGATTGGTCTAGTGGTGCAGGTTGGGAAAGACATTACAGTCAATCACATTGCTGCATACTCTTCTCCGTCAGGGATTTGATGGGAAGCCAATGGTTAAGAAGGCAATAATTGTAACTCCCACCAGTCTTGTAAGTAACTGGGAAGCTGAAATCAAAAAGTGGGTAGGGGAAAGAGTTAAGCTTGTTGCTCTATGTGAAAGTACCCGTGAAGATGTTGTCCGCGGCATTGATAGCTTCAGAAGTCCTCGTTGTTCATTACAGGTAGAGTTTGTTGATCTTTCTTCATTTGTCAGGACCAGAAACAGATAATCTGATGCTTTTTTACAGGTACTTATTGTATCCTATGAGACATTTCGAATGCATTCATCTAAATTTAGTGAAAGTGGGTCCTGTGACCTTCTTATATGTGATGAGGCTCACAGGCTTAAAAATGACCAGACATTGACTAATCGAGTAAGAACTGCTCACTCATACAATGATTTTGTCACTTTTTTCGTTAGTGCGATGCACATTCGTGTTATGAGAATTTTATATCTGTGACCAGGCATTGGCTGGTCTATCTTGCAAGCGTCGCATTCTCTTGTCAGGGACTCCGATGCAAGTAAGGGAAATTTACACATAACTTGAATGCTTCTTGCAGGGAGACTTTTTATACAATCTTTTTCACTTATGACTTTTGACCTCCAGAATGATCTTGAAGAATTCTTCGCCATGGTTAACTTCACTAATCCAGGAATATTGGGTGATGCTGTACATTTTCGACGTTATTACGAGGTGCGGTGACCACTCATTATCAAGTTAATGGTCTACATATGCATTCAACCACATATCACAACTAGATCCTGTTTTTATTTTATTTTTTATTTTTTTATAATATAAGGAAACAGGTATGGTACCCTACACATTTTATTAATAAACAAAATTGCTAACTCAATACTATGGGCTGGGGGACAATCCACCCTTACCCTACAAAAAGGAAACTTTACCCCTAACAAGATAAAGGGAACTATTTCTTAAAAGAATAAAAACCTTTTGTATCATCTCGTAGCCAATGTTGAGTCACCGCAAGCAATCCTTCGAAATTGAGAAACCCCTTTTTAGTTTTATCGTCAGGAGCATACTCTTGGAGACTATCTGTAAAAACATGCATCAACTCATATCTGTGAGTCTGTGACTAAGTCGTAAACAAGACCGTAAATCATAAATTAAATGCCACGGAAAGTAACCTGAAGCCAAAACATCAATAGCAACCTTTGAGTCAGACTCCACAGCCATCAAATCTAGAGCCAGAGTCTTACAAATTTTCAGCCATCCAGCAAAGCATTAACCTCCGCTTTCATGTTAGTACCCCTGCCATAAAAATTAGAGAAGGCAGCTACAACTTGATGATTACTATCTCGAATAAACCCTCCTCCTGAACACGTCATCTCTAGCAGTCCATCTGTGAAAAATGCCCATTCGCAATCACAATTTGTTTTATTCTTGACTTGAACTTCTTTTCCTATTAAATGCATGGCATACTACAATGAAGACCCCAATAATTTCTGGAAGAGAGCCTACGGCCACTGAAGAAGAGAAAAAGCTAGGTACTGACCGATCTGCAGAACTAAGTGCAAAGGTGAATCAGGTAATTTTGTCCTCTTGACGTAGTATGATCAATCGACATTTTCTTGCTTCATTCTTCAAAATCACATCATATGATTTTATCATCTGTAAAGGACCTAGAAACTTTAACACCTTTTTGCTCAAGAGGCAAGACATACTTTTACTACTTAAGCTGTTTGTTGCTAAGGTAGGCACACAATTAGATAAATTTCTTCCTATTTCTGCTGACTAACTTGTAAATATTGTTCCTAGTTTATATTAAGGAGGAGCAACGCACTGCTATCTAATCACTTGCCGCCAAAGGTATGCTAGTTATATTGATCTTTATGCCAGGTATTCATTTTTTTTCATCAGTCTGTAGTTGCAAATCTAGCATGATGCTTTCAAGAATTTGTTGGGCTGATTTTCATAAGTTACCAAGTAAGCGGAGATCTCGTTTGCAACAGTTTAAGCTTTGACATTTATTTCCTGCTTGCTATGCATTATTAGCACCCCCTCCCCCACAAGGACAAAAAGGAAAAACTATTCAAAAATCTAAAGCTTGCTAGTGCAACATTGGAGCCTTTCTTGCTTGAGGTGAATTAATTTACATGGGAATGCTATGCACCATTGTTGTGGATTAATTGATTACACTTTTCGTAATTTGCAAATATGATTACCCAGGCATAAATTTCTAACTCATTGGGCTCCATTCATGTTCTTATTAATTTGCCATAGGGCCTTAAGAAAGGATCTTTTACAATAACATGACTCGTAAGTTATCGTATGATGCTTTATGTCCCCTGTTAGTATGATGACATTTTTGCCTAGGTGTACAAGCTAGAGAATAGTTACTTGCACTAATTGTGGCAGGTGCAATAATGTTATATTGTCATGTTCTCCAAGCCAGTAACCCACTGCATGGCACTGCAGAACAATTCTTCATAAAATTTAATGAACGCCCCTATTTTGCCTTGTGATCGTGGGATGAATATTTCTTCAAGATTTCGTGACTGTAGATTGAGCATAACTGAAGTAGTGCTTTGTTCTACTAGCTTGAACAAAGCGAGCAACTACCTTTCTTTCATATATACCTTGCATATAGAATGAGGCTACACATATTTTTAACCTTTAACTGTCTGTTTGTTTGACAATCTTTCTTTGATACCTTCTCACAATCCTGAACTTAAATTCCTGCTTGTCAAGAACAGAAAAGTAACTAAGACTGGATCATTGTCTTGATTGGTTAGAATAGAAAATTAATTTAGAATAGACAATTTGTTCATTGTCTCAATTAGTTGAAACTTTCTTTATCCTTTTCCTTTTCCTCTCTGCTCACCAACACGACATTCTTTTCAAATATCAATTTACAACTGTTAAAGGTTTTATGATTGCAGATAGTGGAGGTTGTTTGTTGCAAGATGACTCCCCTTCAAAGGGACCTGTACAACCATTTTATTCATTCAAAAAATGTAAAATTATCTTTCCTAGATTAGATATTAAATAATGCCTTCTTACTTGTGTATGCTGGTTCTCTACAGTTGAGCTGTCAACAAGACACTGACAATTTTTCCTCTTTGGCTATGGGTGCAGGTGAAACAAGCAATCGCTGAAGAAATGAAACAATCCAAGGTTTTAGCTTATATAACAGCTCTGAAGAAGCTCTGCAATCATCCAAAGGTATAACATGTATTGGGGAATGATATTTTCTTCACAAATTTTCTGTTTCGCGTTATTAAAAGATAGTGCACAGTGTGCAAAAATTCCATAAATATATGTGGAAAGAAAGGAAAACGGAAATAGTATGCGTATCAAAACTGGGTGAATACTTGCTTTATGGTACATATTTGATTATAAAGGTGTTTGGGAAGATTATAGTAGTTCATAACTTTGAAACCCTTATGCGATATGTATTTATCTGGTGCAACTTCATTTCTGGAATTAATCGATAAAGAGGCATTATAGGAGGTTTGGCCAAGGTGATGGTTTTGGCTTCTGTTAGAAGCTATCTGTGTAACCTAACTTCTGCAATCGTCCATGTTAACCTTTTGGTCTAAATGCAATGAAACATAATGATTATTGGGAAGGATGACAGAATAGATTGGATACCATATTTTGATATTTCAGTTCACATTCAAGGTGAATAGAGAACATCATACTTTAATAATCTGTTTAGCTTTGAAATTTATTTTCCTTTTGCTGGTAGTATATGAGGGAGTATGTATAGAGCACGGCCCTGAAGTAGTTACAGCCTTAAATTTGTGAGATGTATTGGAGGTTATGTTTTTTCTGAGATATTATTGATTATTCACATGGAAGGTCTTCTCAGACCACAGCCCTTCTTCAGGGCTTAAGAAGATCTGGGACATCCCTTGACTTACTAGTGACCAATTTTGCCTTTTGAGAAAAAAAAAAATCCTTTGCGGGAGCAAGCATATGGAAAGTGCTGAGAGGACAGCCATCTGGAGGAAGTTCTTTAATAAGAAGCATCTGTTTTGAGAATGCACTACATGGACAGACAAAAGATATTTTAGTTGTCAATGCCTTGGCGCCTCTTCAGTCTCTAAATTTTTTGAAAGGTCAAGTTTAAAAGAGGGTAGCCCTGTGCACGAGGCTCCTGAGCTGTGGCTCTTGGACGAGAGATGCATGTAGTCTAACCCGCAAAGGAGGCATTTCTATCTGATTGCCATTTAACCCGCAGTATGGGTTTCAGAACCACAATGCATGCTGCCTTACCCTTACAACGTATGCCTTATATTTAATTTCCATTAATTGGAAAATCCTATTACATTATTAGCTTATTCTTCATTTGAAATAGATAATCGACCTAGTAGTGATGGAATTTATTTTCTTATACACAGCTACGGAATAGAATAACCCAGTTGAAGCGTAATTATCATATATTTCTAATGCATTTCTGTCTTAAAATAAACCTATTCTTCTAGCCTTTATAGGCTTCGAGGTCTATTCATAGATATTACACGAAGAAGAGTTCAATCCAAGGATTGATTTAAAAGATGATGCTCCCGTAGGTCAAACTAAAGTACGCCTCTATTAAACTGACAAGTTAAAAATAAAACCTTTTGCACTTGATTCAGTGTGTAATACCTAACAAATGGAAGCCACCTTCTGTTAGCTTAGAGTTCCCATTGCTCTTGATTCCTCTATCTCATGTTCATTATGAGGGTTGTTGGCGCTTAAATCCTAAATTATCGGGGTCTGTGATATTCAATGAGAACGTTTGAGTAATAATCACAACTCTCTTCATTTTTACCTGCTGAGGTTTTATGTGCTAGTTTAGTTTAAATATGGTGCCTAAACACTGTATTTGACTGAAATCATATTACTGTCTTCTTTTACTTCCAGTTGTGCATTATAAATATATATATAACTGCTTTCTCATGCATGATAATGATTTTGAAGCTGATATATGATACAATAAAAAGTGGGAGTCCGGGAACATCAGGATTGGACGACTGCCTGCATTTTTTCCCTGCAGAAATGTTTTCTGGAAGGTATGTCATCTCTGTTGCAGCTTTATGCTTTATATGAAAACATGTTACCCAATATTCTTGGTATAACCGATTTTTGTTAGTCCATTAGATCTGGAGCATGGACTGGCGGTGATGGACTGTGGGTTGAACTATCAGGAAAAATGCATTTCTTAGCCCGCTTTTTGGCTCAGCTGCGTCAGAGAACAGATGATCGAATTGTCTTAGTTTCAAACTATACACAGGTTCAATCAACTGAAATTGTGTGCCTATTGTGTATCATTATCTTTCGCAATATTTCATGTCCAAATGTTGAGTGATTCGTAGAGACATTATTTGTTTTGTCATCCGTCACTGCTTTTCTAGTCAAACTTGGAAGTAGACATTCTACTACAGTGACCATTGTTTTCGTTCCATGATTTTGTTGAAAACGTTCCCTCTGCACTTCATTAATTTCCTCTTCTGGATTGCAGCATCCTGATTCATTCAATTACAAACAACCAAATTGAGAAGAAAAGTTCATACTTTTCTTTTTTACTGTTTGTTAGTTTGTAAGTCACTTTTATCCTTGTGCATTTGTGCATTTAACTCTTTACTATAGTTTCCTTCATATTCCGTGGTGAAAGATTCCATAAGTCAGACAGCTTTCGGTACTTACATTAAATTTGTACGTTTATGCTTATGTCAGCATTTTTTTCTTCATAAAAGTTATTATTAGCAAGCTAGATATAATCAAATTAAATAAGCATAATCGCAATTGTGTCACGTTCCATTTGCAAGTGAACATGCATTAATGTTGAGTTTATTAGAACCTAGGTATTGTTTTGTAACGCTTCGAGTACTCCGAAAATCCGATCCGCTACCGAAACCACTAACTAACCCACTCCTAGCACTGCATCTTGGGGCAACGGCCCATCACAGGTGACCCAAAAGTCCATGGATGATTTGATATTAGATGAATAGTAGGGGGGCTACATTTAAACCATACAAAATTTTCCTATCTCTCCGATGTGGGAATGTAGAGTGTTACATACTCCCCCACTCAATCCTTGATGTCCTCGTCAAGGCCGAACCAAGATCGTTCCCCGGGCGAGCCCGAGAGTCTTCCGACTGAGGGTTCGCTCTAATACCATCCGCTACGATCCGAGTGCAAAAACCCGATCCGCTTCTGAACCCGTCAACTAGCCCACTCCTAGCACCGCATATTGGTTCAACGGTCCATCACAGGCGACCTAAAAGTCCAGGAATGATTTGATGCTATATGGATAGCAGAGGACTACATATAGATCATACGAAATTCCCCTATCTTCCGATTTGGGAATGTGGGGTATTACATATTTTGACAAAGTTCTCAAGTAGTAGTGGAATAAGGCTGAAAAGCTCCACTTTACGCAAAGAAATAAACAAGGGAGAAATAAAATTAGAACTAAAGAATAATACTCCCTCCGTCCCAAGAGTGTCAAAATTTGTTCATGAAGGGGTAAATACTACCGAAGATTTGAGAATGCTTAAGAAGAGTGGATTTTTTCCCAAAAGGTTTCTGATATCAAAAGTAACATTGACATGATTCTGCATCATTTGTGGGCCAATATTTACAAATATCTTGGAGTTAATCACTACAAAAAGCTATCAATATGATAGACCGAAAAAACTAGTTTTGTGCAATTATATAGAGAAATTACAGTATGCTCTTCTTTAGTTTTTTATTTTTATTTTTTATTTTTAAAGTTAGTGTATCACAATGTCAGAAGAGGATTCATGTAGCCGACACCAATTGATTAGGACTAATGCCAGTTTAAGTGTATACTCCATCATAATCCCGTCTTTCCCCTTCTCTATGTTCTCTTTCTTATCTGTTTTTTGTGTTACTTACTCTGACTGTGTTCATCAGACTCTGGAACTTATTGCTCAGTTATGTCGAGAAAGAAGATATCCATTCCTAAGACTTGATGGGACTACATCGATCAGTAAGAGACAAAAGTTGGTCAACCGTTTCAATGATCCATCAAGGGTATGCCCTTTTCCATCCAAATTAGTCAACATATAAAAACTGTACATGTCCTGATCTTCAGATATAACGAGACCACTCGACTTCTTGTAGGATGAGTTCGCGTTTCTTTTGAGCAGCAAGGCTGGTGGGTGCGGCCTCAACTTAATAGGTGGAAATCGTCTTGTTCTGTTCGATCCTGATTGGAATCCTGCCAATGACAAACAAGTTGCGACTTTTTCTAGATCCTTCGCAGAAGCTTGTGTGAATAAATCAGCGTTGGCATTTTTCTTTTGGACAAAATTATAAGCTTTTGCTTTTCCTATATAGGCTGCTGCGAGAGTCTGGAGGGATGGGCAGAAAAAGAGAGTATACATCTATAGGTTTTTGAGTACTGGAACCATTGAAGAAAAGGTTCTACTATGATCTACTTATTATTGCTACTCCCTTTTGGATTTGGCAATTCATATTTGGTATTTCTTGAAAGCAAGTCAGTAAGCTAGATCGAGTCCGTTTGATGAAATAATATAATCTTCTGAAGGTGTACCAGCGTCAGATGTCAAAAGAAGGCCTTCAAAAAGTTATTCAGCAGGAGCAAGCTGATTCCAAGATCCAGGTGTTTATCACCTCTTTTTGTCTTGTAACTGCTCAATGCTCTACAAAGAATTACTCCATGAGTTTCGATTGCAGGGCAACCAAATCTCTACAGAAGATCTGCGTGACCTGTTCACATTTCATGAGAATGTGAGGTAAGTGGCTTTAAATTGAGCCTCATCTTGAATACAATAATTGACCAACTCTAAATGCAACGATGTTTATATATGTTTTCAGAATGGTTAGTCCAATGTTTGGGGAATTTATTCTTCTTAGCAAAAAAAGGATCCCCCTCCCTCCCTCCCTTCCCCAACCAAGAAGATGCACTACATAAGTAGTACAAGATTTTCTCCAAAGCTTAATTGAGAAGGAAACCAAGTAAAATGTACCAGTGGTTAAGAAACTCCTAATTACCATTCCATGTGAACATTGTGAAGGTCAGAGCAGGTTTGATGCACCATCTCCTTCAGCCCACAAAGACTGCAGAAAGGACCCTGTTTCCGATAAATCTTTTTAACATTGATACAGCCCTATTTCTTTCTTTAAAAAGAGCCTGTGTATGTTGGATTGAGTGCGATGTTACTCAAGGAAGATGGCATCATTGAATCTTGATAGTGGTGACTAAGTAATAACACCTTCCAGCATATAATGCAAATGTGTCAGTCTAGGAGAGTAGGACGTCAGGAACTTTCTTGTGCTTTTTCTTTTTTCTTTTTGAAACATTGTTTAACTTCACCAAGTTCACATAAGAATCTAAAAATTAGTGGTTTTGAATTACCTCTGATAATTAATAAACAATATACATGCTAACAAGAAGAGTGTCGTCGAAATGTGAATGCTAAGATGGGTTGTGGTAAGTTAGAAAAGATTACACCTGTAATGAACAAGTATAGGGGACAGTGAAAGTTGCTCCAATAATGGAGAAAAATGGGAGAGAACCGCTTCAGATGGTTTGGGCACATACAACGCAGGTCTCTTATTGCATCCATTAAGAAGTGTGATGATATTAACCTCATTCAAGCTAGGGGTAGGGGAAGATCAAATTTAACATGCACACCTTTAGTACAAAAGATATTGAAGTAATGTGAGATTCATGTAGCCGATCCCAAGAGAGGAGAGACAATTCCCCAATTGTTGGGAAGCGAGTACATGAACAATCGTTTGGAAATACTTTCAGCCTTCTTTTTATCTCCATCTTCTAAATATATGAGTTTCGTGTGGAAAAATTTTGTGTTCTTCTTTCCTTATCTATTGTTATTATTGATGCAATGATGCTATTTCGGCAGTTCTGAAATCCATGAGAAGATGAACTGTATCCGTTGCCAGAGCTGTGGAGCATCAGCAGATGAAAGACTTGGGAATGTAGATAATATAGATGAAGTAGAATCTGCAAATGAAGGCTGTCAATCTGATGAAGATGATATAGGTGGATTTGGGGGTATCTCCGGATGCTTGCATAAGTTACGAAGCTCGGAAAAACAGGTCGATATACTTGTTTACTTATATTGATTAGTCAGAATTTTGTTTCAGCACTTATGTTCAACTGTCGAGTGTTACCATCTCACTATTGTAGTGTAATTCTTTCCAGGTAGGAACTCCATTAGAAGAGGATTTACATAACTGGGGTCATCATCTTTCACCATCCTCCGTACCTGATGCTATTTTTCAAGCTTCAGCTGGAGATGAGGTGCATATGAAATCAAACTTCTGTTGATTTGGATTTTCTGAAATAATTTCAAGGATTATAATTTATTATACTATAATGGTTTATCAACATTTGGCGGGTTCCTAGATCTAGTATTGATCATAATATTCAACTCAGCTACTGCGTTTAGATCTAGTGAATATCTTCAATCTGAAATGACTAGGGAAATACTCAACTTGGACAAATACACGTCACACTACTTTGCACTTAGTTGTAATAAGACATTCATTTCTTTAATCTTTCTTGTGGTGGTCTGTGATGCTATATTTCTGAAAGAAACTTGTCATAAGCTTGTCATGATGTATGACAAACATGGATTTCAGAGAAGCTCACTTCAGCCACTTTATACACAGCATAAGCACTTTAAGTTTCGCTATTCTCGTATGCTTGTGATGCATATGCTTCCATTAAACTTTTCAGACCCTAAGAAATCCTACCCTTGAGCTAAGAGTTTTTTTGAGCGCAATGTCTGTGAACTTGGATTTTCTGATAACAATCCACATGCGTTGAATGGTAGAGTTATGTAATACTCCCTCCATTCCATGCAAAGAGTTCAGTACTGACTTTTTGTTCAACTTAATTAAACTTGGACCAAAGATATATGCCAATGTAATTATTTTTGTAAAAATATTAAAGTTAAATGTTCAAAATTTCAGTATAGTTTGCAATGAGTGAAATTTGATCATATTAGTGGAAAAGATGTATGTTAAATGTCAATTTGATTCCAGTTATGCTGACTTAAAAAAAGAAAGAAAGTGGGCTCTTCATTGAATTGGAGGCGAGCATATAAATTTTATATATTATGTGGGTTCGGTATGCTTAATCATAGTTACCTTTCCGTATTCCACTGGGTGGTAGGATAACATAAAAATAAGTTTTCATATTGTTGCAGGTGTCATTTGTTTTCACAAACCAAATCAGTGGAAAACTTATCCCTATTGATTCAGAGGTGAGGCCAAAGGCTGAGGGAGTGGATGCTAAAAAGAACCTGTCCAACTCAAAGGAAAATTTGAACCAAAATTCCATGTTAACATCTCTACACCAGCGAACATGTTCATCGACTTTTCCTATTGGTGCTCCTTTCAAAAGCAAATTACCTGCTTCTCTTAAAACGTTGCAAAGGGCTCGTATGGAGTTAATAAGAACACCTCCAGAAGGTACAAATCATGTATCATTAAAGGCTAAACTTTCTCTCAAGAAAAGACTATCTTCCAGCCCTGTCAATGATGATGATGATGATTTTGCATGAGTTCATATATATGATTTTCTTTTATTTAGTTGTCTGGAATTAATTTTCTATATGATCCCTTTGTTTGTCAGCTGTATGTGATTGTTCATTAAGTGGTTGTTGAATGAGAGTTCATTTGAGTTCCATGTCCTACTTTTTTTCATTTTATTAATGGTCAAAAAATAATTCATTCCGCAAAGAATTGAAATGAAAATGAAAGTGATCAAAATTTATGTGTTTGGTTTGGAAGGGATAAATGGATATATCGTTTGATTCCTTGATAATTCATTTTTGATTTGAGAATACATTCATAATATATTATAATGTTTAAACTATCATTTCTTCACTTTGCGCACCGACAAAACTAAGAAAAAATATATATAAATAATAAATCAATGTTATTATTTATTATTATTAGCATTAAATAACAATATGCTTTAACTATTATTATTATTATTATTATTATTATTATTATGATATTCATTATTATTAGCATTAATATTATTATTTCATTTCATTTTAAGTTATATTAATTATTATTAATATAATTTTTTATTATTAATAAATATTTCAAATAGTTTATTTTTAATATTATTATTAAGTTATTATTATTTTAATTTATTATTCATTAATGTTAGTTATAAAATAATTTAATATGAATATTATTATAAATAAATATTGTATAATTTTATTCTTATTCAATTAATAAAAGAGTTAATTGTATTATTATTACTATTATTATTAAAAAGGTAAATTTGATCATAACATTATTTTAATAAGGTTAATATGGTTATCTAATTTCATTCTAATGGAATAATTTTGATGAAATTGAATTTTTCTTCTAACGTTAAAATTTTGGGAGGAATTACGAATTCCTTAGTTTGAAGGAATTAAGCATTTTATTGGAATAAAATTTCATCAAAACAATATGCTAAAAAATTGGGTTAAGAAAAATTGAACATTTCGTTCAACCAATTTTCTTTTTTTCCAACCAAAGACCACCTATGGAACATAAACAATTTTTTTAATGATGGTTCCCCGGTCTGTCAACGCACACAACCACTTATTATTTGACACTTTATTATGTAACTCAATATATATATATATATATATATATTTTTTGTGATCCTTAACATTAGTCTTTGATTTTTTGCATGATTTTTGGTGTTCAAAGATTAGGGGGGGAATGTTATTGCTTTGGTATTCCAATCGAGAGAAATGGAGAGTGTGAGAGTAGGGGAATATATTTGCATACATTATTGATGCGGTATATGCCACAACATAACCACATTTTCGGGTGATAATTTATAACCCAATAAAATTTGTAAATCTATAAAATTTATAAAATTAATTTATTTAAATGAGTAATAATTAGTAAATTTGAATCTATTTAGTAAATTATTATCAAATAGGTTTAAATTTATTAATAATAACTCATTTAAATAAATTAATTTTAAAAAATTTATACACCCATAAATTTTATTAGATCACAAATTCCCACCCCTAATCCCATCGAATTTATTTTATAGGACTCAAAATCACCACTGTGATTTTTGGGCAAACTTTTATATCAAATTGTACAATAATAAGCTATATTATTTTCCTTAAATTTAAATATTAATTAATCAAAATAAGTTATCTGTAGATTTAAAATTTTGATGAAACTCTAAAATTTAATTTTAAATATTTAACTGTATATTCTCTCCGTTCCGTA
>JAOWAN010000014.1:7549789-7573810 GCA_028566635.1 Lobelia cardinalis
ATTCAATTAATGGAATTGTAGTTGCTGGATCTTCAATTCGTTTCGAATTCTTTTTAAAACTTGTGAGGGCTGTGACAACTGAGCCCAAGGAATCCATTCCCTCCCGGTGTATAAAATTGATACCCATGACTAGCTTTACCCTCAAAGTAGGTTTATGCAAACCTTGCTTTCATGTAATCTTCTATAGTATTGAAGTCAACAAATTGATTTTCCCTGATAACCCATCCCCTAGGGTCACTCCCATCAAATCTGGGGAAATCCATCTTAGTTCTGTGGGTATTGGAAATTCTGAAATGGTGGGGGTTAGTTCATGTGTGGTTGCTGTGGGTGAGGGTAATATGGATGGTGTGGTGGTGGCTCGAATTGTGGTGGTTGGTTGGGAATCAGGTGGTTTGGATATTGGTGTGGTTAGTTACAGTGATACTGAGCCTGGTGTTAGATTTGGTTTGGCCCGGTGAACTGAAGGTGTGATTGATGCTGTTGATATTGCAGATGGTTCATGTGTTGGTGGTGGTGAGCTTAGTGTCCATGATAAATATGTGGTCTAGTGGAGGGATTTAGTGTTTGCCTAAAGTGACTGTGTTGTGATTGTAAGTGTTGTGTGTGATTTTGAGGAGTAGGGGTGTCATTGTTTTCACTAGTACCTGCATTGATTCTCGCCATGGAAGGGTTTGTTCCAGTTGTGTCTGGAGTCTTGTTCTTCTCTTGGATAAAGTTGAGCAGTTGTTGAATTTCTGTCAAGGTATGCTCCATGCCTTGCATTCTCATTTCTCCCTCCTCTCTTGTCTTTTGCAAGTTCTCCCTGATTGCTTCAAAGTGTCGTTCATGGTTCTCCAAGTTCTTCTCGACAATCTGAAAACGTGTATCCTCAGCCATGGCTATCTCATAGATCCTTGATACCACTGTAGCAGCTCGTGCTCAACTCAATAAAGAAAATACAAGAACAATGGAAATGGGACTACTGTAATTTCATGGAATCAAGGCAGCAATACAGACTAATCTTCAACCGATCTAAACTAAGGGAAAACAGAGCTCAGCAGGGCTCAGCTCAAGAACAACTAAAATTTGCTATTGATCTATGGCTAAATTCCCAGATTTAAGCTTTTCTCGTTATTGAAAGAAAAGCATAATTCCCAAGCTGTGTTGTTGCGTTCCTTCCCCTCTAAATACCAGATTCCCTTCTCTCCGCGCCGACTCAAGTTGCTGCCAGGTTTGTTACAAAGGTGCGTGTGCTGCTGCTAACAGAAGTTTGTTGGAATTCATGTGCTCCTCCTCACGTGTGAAATGAAAATACTCCCATGCCTCACTACCCTGAGTAACTTTGCGTCATCATCTTGTCCCTTGCATCCCTTCTTTACTGGAAATTCAAGAACTTAGGGTTGGACCTGTGACAACCTTGATCTGAGCGAAAGAATCGCCAGGGTGGTTTACAGGTACATTCTCCATTTCCTCAACATTGGGGGTCTTGATGGAATTCCAACGCAGGAATTTGAAGTCCCTCCTCAAACATTCTAGAGTAAGGAAAGGGGAATACAAAAAGAGAATTGAGACTCTTGGTGGTGGTTAAAAATGAGCTGAAATTAGGGTTTAAAAACTTAGGAAGAGAAAATGCAAGAAGTACCCGAAAGAGGAAATGAGAAAGAGAATTCGGAGTTCTCGAAGCCCTGAAATTTTTTTGTTAGCTGGTTCTTTCTAGGGCTTATTAGCTAGCTCATGTGTAATACAGAAGAACGCTCGAATCACCAACATTTTTAAAATATTTATCTTGCTCTCTCTCTCTCACACACACACACACTACACTCTGTCTGGGAGAGACATTTTGTCTGAGATTTTCTTTCTTGTTCAAACTGGGGTGGGGGTTAGTAGAGATGGAATGGACAGCTGAGATGGTACTTAAATTTGAATATTTGAACTCATATGCAGGAAGGAGGGAGGGAGGGAAGAGAGAGCACTTGGCACCAAACAACACGACATATTTTACAATTAAGGCAACCTGAGGCATTACATAACTTACAAGTGCCGATTTGAATGACTATAACTACAAGGCTCGGCTATGAATATAGTAATAATCTATTAACACATCATATATAGTGTGCATATATACACTTTTTCATGGAACTATTCCTATTCTCACTCACAAAAAAGAATCTATTTACTTCCTATTATGTACACCTGTAACAAATAATCACTTCCGAGCGGTCACTTTATCTAAGATGGCGGAAACAAATGGAGCTTCTGTGTAATTACAGTCTGCATCACTAGAGCTTCATCTGGATCTTAAATGTACATGTAACTCCTCTGCAGGCTTAGGTACTTGAATGAAATGGTACACACTGAAGTGTTCAGCAGCAGCCTCACGATCAACCCAAAGAGCATAAAAGCATGATGGATTTTTCTTTCTCTAAAGTGTGTTCAATTCCGCGTGAACCCTTCTCTGGCCAGTCGATTAGGTTACGTTCAAACTTCTTCACAATGGTTCTCTTTTCTTCATTCTGTATTCTTTCTAATGAGCGGAGAGATTCATCTCCATAATTTCGATAGCTTTAGTGCTGAAGGGATAGGAAAAGGAAAAAGGAGAGGGAAGAAAATTATAAAATGAGTACCAACGAGAGAAGAAAAGCAATAAGCAAAGCAGAGAAGCTGGATATACAAATAACCTACCTTTTCTATGAACTATCGAGGCTGAGAATGTGTTGCACCTAGGTATTTATCCATAGACTCTTTCTTATGCTGAGGATCAAGGCTGCATTTATTACAACCATTAGGCTGTGGTTTCAGAAATCAAACATAGATAAACAGAAATATTGCACACACAACATATGAGTGAGGGAGGGACGGAGAGGGAACCTATTCCTAACACCAAGAAATGCAAGCTGCATGGCACGTGCAGTAGCAGAAGCTGGAGCTATAGCAGCTGCTGGTGCTGCCTGAACAGCAGTTGCCAAAGCTGATCCGACACCACCACCACGCTGGTATCTTTTCAGAGGAGTTTGAACTAAAGCGGAGGCAGATCTTCCTAGGCCATCAGTGATGCTCTCAAAAGCCTGTAAAATCGATCACATTTAAGCATTTATCCATAGAATGATGCAAGGCAACGAACCCTGAAGCGTGAAGCAAAACCAAAATACATTCGAGGAAAGTTTAAATTTTTAACAAATGGTCCTGCTAACAAGGCCAGAGTACAAATGTGGGAAGTTTTAACACAATAAATTAATATCAGAGGCTGTCTCTCCAATGCACTTGTGTTCATTCCCATCCGAAATTTCTTCTTTCGAATTCGTTAGCATTTTCCTTCAACAAAATAATTGATAGTTTCGGCTAAGAAGCCAGATCCATGTCGTGAGTATCTAAATAATGCCAAATGCATGAAGAACAGCTAATCGATACATAATGAACGTCAGTGCTTAAACATGAAAACTCAGAGGTACAATGAGCAACAAGGAGGGGGAGGGATATGAGATACACATTTAACTGTAAGCGGCCTACCCAAGTTGTGGCTCCCAGACGAAGGGTTCTCTTGGAAATTTCTTTTCTTTTCCTTCAGAAAATATCAAACTCAACTCCCTCATCAATAAAAAAGGAAAAAAACAGAAGACTAAGCAGAAGAAAGAAAACTCTGAGGAAGAGTTTCCTCAATACTTCCTTCGGATTCAAAAGCCAATTGCAAATTTACATAGAAAAAGATAAAATAGACCAAATCACATAGATGCTTATAAGGATTTGTTCCAACTTCATAATTCCCTGTTTCTTGTTGGTGGATTCAGTGAGCCACTAAGCATTAACATGAAAGTACTCCCTCCATCCCTAAATGAGTGTCCTGCTTTGACGACTTCTTCTTTGTCAACTCAATTAACTTCATGAAGTTACAAAAAAGTTATGGATAATTTACTCAATATTCTTACAAAGTTTGAAATTATAGAATCTAAAACACAACAAATACATGTTAAATAATTATTTTAATAATATATTAGGTTGACTTCTTTTTATAAATCAAACAATACACTCATTTAGGGATATTAGGTTGACTTTTTTAAAAACAAAATCAAACAATACACTCATTTAGGGACGGAGGGAGTAGCATATAATAGTAGTAGTATCTTTCAAATTTATTTTAACAAGTTGTGCATCAGTCAATGAAATTTTTCTCGAGCATTCACCTGCTGAAATCCTTGTCGGGCATCTTTAGGCTGATTGGTCCTTACATTAGTATTCTGTCTGCTCTGCAAAGGCCTTGGTACAGAGGGTGAAGCGTTTGTGAGAATGTATTCTGCTTGGAGGAGGATGTCATGAGCTCCTGCCGCCAAATGAACTCCTAGTCCAATTGCCTCCAGTGAAATACTTCTCAAAAATGCAATTGTCCCTATACAAAGTCAAGCCAGAATTGTTGACATCAAGAAAGCCCTTTTGATGTGAAATAGGTTGAAAGCTAGTTCCTTGATGCAGAGGACAAGCTGCAACGAGAGTGAAACTAAATGCAAAAAATGAATAATGCTGGAGCCACCAAGAGAAGTGTACCAAAAGTGCACCGCCTTGTTGGCTTATTTTGATTGAAAAATGTTGCATCCACCAAAAGAAGTGTACCAAAAGTGCATAAAAGTCTTGTGTTCTCTTAATTTGATTCGACTTAAAATTTTGAGAGCCCTCAATATAAAAACAATTACAGAAATCGAAATATGTCAACAAGGTTTTGATGCAGTTTTGGTGCAGTTCTCTTGGTGAATGTATCATTACTCATTTTGATTGACTAAAGATTTTCTTCTCCTATCACTAGAAAAATTTACGCCAATTAAGAAATGCCAACAGCCATTTGGTACACTCTTGGTGCACTTCTCTTAGTGACTCTAGCATTACTCAAACAGAACTGATTGGATCTCCATCTTTCGTTGCGCATGTGTAATTGTTTTATGTTTCTCCCCAGATCTCTCTGTCCTCAATACCAAACATGAGAAATACTAGAAAGACAAAAAATTAAGATCTCTCTGCAACCGAGACAGGAAACAATGCAACTTCAAGTTATCCCATCATGAATAGTTATCAATCTTTTTCGAGGCGTTAATTCAAACTCAATGTCTCTATAAAAGCAAGTACTCCCTCCGTTTCACAATAGTTGATGTTTAAGGTTTGATTTCAATAACCAATAAGTGCATTAACTATCTCCTAATTTTCCATTTTTACCCTCCCTTTATACATGAAGTCTCTTCAAATTCTTTTCTCGTTAACTTTTGAGACATTAATTGCTCCTTAGTCTTGAATGGAAATAAAGGGCAATTTAGGAAAAATGTAGCAAAAGTATTTAAAACATCAACTATTTTGGAACAATTTCTTGTTTTGAAGAGGTCAACTATTGTGAAACGGAGGGAGTATTACTGTAGCAAAGAATCAAAGATACAGGTGGTCATATGTCAGAACAAGATACCAGAATTGTATATTATGTTTGGTGCTGATCAAAACCCCAAGAAGTTAATTTCTCTTGATCAGAAAAAGGGAATTTTCTACCATAAACGAAAAATGAACATTTAACTTGTAATCTAACCCAACTATCTGCTTCTATACAAATAGAGTGCGTAAACAAACATACTTGTAGATATTAACGAATGAAGTAACATTCTAGGTTTGGTTCCATGGAATCTTATTTTTGAGTTCTTCATAAGAAGTAACATTAAAAGGTCGGATGTATAACTTCCCGTTTGTGATATGTAGCAGAAATCCTACATTTACTGAAACTTGGATTTTCATATATGTGCATAACAATCTTCCCATAAGGAATGATTACCGAAGACATGGGAAAGTAAATTTGCCTTCGGCAATAACTTACCTCTTTGCATTCCCTTCAGTATTCTCTGATCCTTCTTGTAGCTCTTCATAGGTAGAGAAACCAACTTTGCAGCACCAGCACCAACAGCAACCAATGATCGAATGGGAGGAAGGCCTTTCAACAGTTTATGAATCTGTATAAGATAGATGATTAGCATCCATTCATCCTCCAAGTGCATTGTCAGAACTAGAAGACAATTCAAACCTGGTTTTGAGAAATATCTTCCAGCCATTCGCCTACAATTGTCTCACACACGCAGCTCCAACCATAGACACCAACAGCTTGAACATGTTTCAGTTGTAGCTCAACCCCCTACAAGAAATTGTGCTTCAGTGCAGCCCGAAAGACTCCACAAACATTACAGTAAGTAACGACATTTTGTGCATCATGCCAGGTTGATGCCACAAAACATAAAAACTATTCAGAGGGAGTAAAACAACTAGGTTGAGGATAATAACTTCACTAAAGTCACATTCGAGTAAGTTCAGTGAAAGTAGAAAGACATAAAAATACAATTGTGAACAGGAAGCTCTTCACAGAAGAACAAAAGAGCACAAAAAACCAAAAGCCAAACAATTAATACATTATTATAAACTCGCAATAATAGGATGTGAAACAACTCAATTCAAGTTATACGGGAATAACTGTGGGACTCCGGATTTTAATGCTCGACCTTTAAGTGCTTTAATTATCTAATTTAAATACAAATAAATCTGTGTAAATATATTGTCACTAATTGGAAAGTTGACAGCCTTTGAGCCCCTACATTAGAACTTCTCCGAGTAGCTAAAAGATCCAAAAACAAAAAGAAAATGACCCACAGTGATTTAAGCAATATAACAACCAAAGCAATGATATTGGCAAGTCGTCTTTGTAGAACTGACTGCTGTGTTCATTCATATAAAAGGCCAGGCCCTACATTTTGATGCATACAGTGCCAAATAACTCAATAATACCTGGAAGAAAAAAATACGAGAATACCAAAGCTGAATCTAAGAACTGAGGAAAGTACCTTCCAGGGAACTAGATTAACAAGTTCCACGTACTTCCCGCCCCTTAATGCAGCTAAATCAACATGGGAAGGACTGTAATCAACCCGAAGAAGAACAGGCCATATCTCGAACTTCTGAAAGAGAAATAGATAATATAAATACATAACTTTGAAAGATTAAATGCAATTTAGCACGAGGAGAGGCTGCTGACACTTAAAGTCTAAGTTGAACTATATCATCTTCAGAACTCCATGAGAAAGCACAAAGAAGAAGAGAAGAACAGCCGCCTCGATAACTTACCAACCAATGACTCCACATATTCATTTGCACATGCTATGTTTGCAAGTGGGTCAAAATGTATTCATCATTCCATATAAGACATGCAACTGTTACGCACTATACAATTACAATTATAGTACTTGCCTGAAAATAGGGAAGCAACGCCTCTTCTGTAATGTTACAGCTCCCATGATTGATTTTCTTCTTTTGTGGCTTTCCTGCTTCACCCAAATCCTGAGACCCCGGAGATTGATCAATAGAAGAGCCTTTTCCTCCAAAGAAGCTGATGAGAAAGTCAAGCTGGCTCTGATGAAGATGCAAACGTATCGGAAGCAACGCAATACGTAACCTGGAATGCAATTAAGGAATTAAAAGCATATGCATGCATTTCTCAAACAAACATCAACAGCCTTCAAGGGATGAACAGCCAATATGAAAAGAGAATGAAACAGAAAACTCACCGGTACTCCTCAAGAGGAGTTGCCGGATGTGGTCGGACAGCTTCCAAATCCAGCTTCAATGCTTTTGAAGAGGATTCTCTAGGATGATCTTTCGATTGATAATAACCAAGCACCTTCCAAAGAAAACAATACAAATTTCTAAGCATATGTATTTAAATAAGAAAAATGATTTTATGCTTCCAGATTCCAACATTTAAATAGTACCAGTTTCCACGGTGCATCTTTGCTATTGTCATTTAGGCGAAAATCCTGAATTGAGAAAGAAAGACGAGATACAAGTATTTCGCCATCCGGAAATGCATCATATCGAATGCTCATTTCAGACAATGCAAGCTCCAAACAAACAGATGTATCCCTTCCATTATTGCTGGCATGATGAACATTTTTCTGGATGTTTTGCCAGTCAGAACCAGCATACAATCTCCACCTGATATTGATATTTTTAAGAAGTATGCACCCCTTAACTTTTCCATACTGATCAGTCTCGACTTGTGTACTAGGAGACACATTTTCCACATGTTTCTTCCAGTCAGTTCTTTCTCCAACATGGTTTTCTAATATCCTCAAGGAGGTGTCATCGTACCATCCCGTGTTTCCTCTTCGATCGTCTCCGTCCTTCACCACTTTCGAGTTAGACTTGAGACTCTCATTAAAAGACTGGCTGTTCAGGGATAATTCAGACAACGGACGTAGGTCAGATAAGAAATAACCTTCTATAAACTCTGGAATATTAGCCTGTGAAGACGAGGTCGGACTACTATCCAATCCAATCACAGGAATCGCGCTTGTGAAGGATAACTTGCGTGGGACACCTTCAATGTCTCTAGTGCTGAAGGTCAATGCTTCTCCAAGAATATCAATTGGCAAAGAAGAGTGCTTCGGTTCAACAATTTCAGATTGGTTGTCCCAGTTGCCATCCAAGCAAAATGCCCCTTCATATACCTCATCCATCAAGTTGACCACGCCAGGTTCCTTATCGGAAGATAAGCCTGAAGCATGCAACTGAGAAGTTGCTGCCGAAAATTGACCACTAGAGGCCGAACCGTCATCAGTCTCCAGTACTTGTTGGACATAATCCCACCTCGTCTGCAAGTGCACAACTGATTCCTCAATATCAGGGGCAAAAAGCTGTTGGAGTTGATCTGCAAGACGAATCAGACCAGAAGCAGTGTCCTGGCAAGTATCCAAAACAATATGAGACTCGGAACACTCTACTTCCCAAAGATGGCCATTCTTACAGCCCATCTTCAAAAGTGCTTCAGCATGTGCCTCTTCCGCAACTTTGACATAGCCATTCTTGCGAAGATGTTGGGCACTATAACAGCCACCAACTTTTTTCAGCTCAGATACTGCACAGATAAGAAGGCCTAGATCTTGTACACTTATCTTATAATCCCTTCCAACAGAATCAGCCATCACCACATTAGAAAGTTTCAGCGAAGATGCAGCTAAGAAACCAGCAACATACTGTTCACTCATGTTCTCGGTGGCATTAGCAGAGCTAGACTCTGAACAAGAACGCTCACGAAGCACATTGCCTAAGTATGGCTCATAACTCACACCAAAATCAATCAAATTAAGAATGAATGAAGATCCGCCAGCCGTATCCTTTCCCGGTTCATCTTTCTGGACAATGTTGTCGCCTACTTGATTACTTTCAGTTGAAGGCAAACTGAAAAACGAAATAATAGCATCTACCCAATCCAAGCGACCACCTGTTGCAACAATAGTGCCACATCTGATATTTATGGATACATGACTCTGAAAATTTTCTGGATCATAAAAGTGTACAATATCAGATCCTGAAAACCTAGAAGACAGTATATTTGAACCTTCACCGTCACCACGTCCCCGGGTTGAAGTGTTGCACGAGATAAGAAGGAACTCTTGATCCGAAACCCCAGTGATGGAACCCCACAAATTGCCTTCACTGTGGGACACCCACAGGAAATTGGCATCCCTAATTTCAGCAATATTTGACACAGATAGCAACTCAAACTTCTGAATTTTCAGTGTCAACCTATGCCACGAGCCTGGAAGTTCATTCTGGATTGAGCCTTTTAAGCACTCCACTGCATTTAAGCTAAAGGAAAATACTACAGAATCACATTCCAAAAGAACAGATGCTTGAGAAACCGGAGACTTTTCCTTGGCTCCAACTGAATCAGAGGTTAGGCATGTCAACCAATCACCCACTTGATTTAAGAGATCATGTACATCTTTATAAAGAGAACTGTCCAAATTTACTCTGATAGGAGATAGTTGTGCATGCAGTAAAAGTGCAGAGCTCAAAAGTAGCTCTTGTCGGGTCCGAGAATTGAAGTCTTCCATATCCTTAATGGTAGTTACAGAGGCAAACTCATATCCTTTTCCCATGAATTTATTTTTGCAACTCATGCCATCTGAAGTCGCAAGAACCATGGCTCTATTTGCTATCCATGGACCATTCACACAACCCTCCTGCCAAAACATATCCAAGACAGAGGGATGACCTGCTTTGTCAGTAACAGAAAGAACTCGCTGAGCAAAAAACTTCGGCAGCTTGCCACATGAGCCATTATCTAGAGAAGTCGAGCAAATGATATAAATATCAAGATTTCCCACATCCAAATGTAACGATCGCTTCACAGAGTAACTCTCCTTGCGACTTGCAATGTGAAACGGATTACTGGCTCGAACTTCTTTCTCACCCAAAGAATATGGTGAAGAAAAGTCGAGAGCAATAAACCGGTTCGAGGATAAGTAACTTCTAGAATCTTCACCTTTTTCACAAGGGAAACACAACATTACCCTTGCATTCAGAAGAGATACATTTCCTCTTAGAGCAGAAGATGTTTTTGCAACATGGGGAACAGAACTATGCACAACATCACCCTCAGATGAAGGCCTACACTTACCAGGGAAGGGCTCAGATGCATAGATGATGCCTGCGCTACTCATTTCAAGAGAACTTCTAATATCTTGTATAAGATCCAGTATCGTACTTATCAAATTGAAATTGACCCAGAAAACAAGCGGTGGCAGCTTCAGTGAAAATGAAATTGGCCCTGAAAATGTGTCATCCGAGGACACAGATGTCACAATAAATTGGCCTTGGGTAATAGCCGAGGTTTGGAGAAGCATAACCTTCACTACATCATCTCTGTAAATACATCTACAGTTTATTGCACAAGTGCATTTGCTTGTGGAATCCAAGTTAGGTGAAACATTTGCAACAGCAAACTCCCTGGATTTTCTCAAATCGGCATCTATAGTAACTGGGAAGAAAGGAGGTAGTGTGCCTTGAGCTGCAGCCTGCATATTTCTGATGGATGCAACTTGAGTTTCCACATCAACACTCCGGCCACACAAGCCAACATCATTAACATCATGCCCATTACTGAAATGATCAGCCACTTCAATATGCTTCAATGTGGCCTCGAAATTCATCTCACTAGGGGAGACCTGTTGATCTTCAAAATTAGCACAGAAGAAATTGCGAAAGACAGTAATCCAGATGAAGGAAAAATAAACTTCCATTAATGGAAAGCCTCCCTACACAGTAACTACCTGCAATGCAAGCTGCATCTCTTGGAGTTCTGCCCCAATATAATGAATATAATAACTGGAATTTCTTTCAGCACCATTTGAACCACGTGAACACTTCTGGTCTTCATCAACAAAAGAGAGCAGGATACGAATTCCAGCAATCCTTGCCTTAAGGTTGGTCTCAACATGCTTCTGCTCTGCATCCAGGTTGAAAGAATTGACTATAGGTTTAACCGGAAAAGAGAAGGAACTTAAATAATCAACAAAAGTTAATCGTGACAAAGAAAACAAACGCAAGAAGTAATAGATTTTGGCAGAATTCCAATTGAACCAAGAACTCACCTGACACAAAATAATAATCCCCTGCTTTATACAGGTTCATATAAGGCCTATGACTCTGTGTGCGGTTACTTTAAATACGCTCTAATACCCCTTAGTGGTGACCAATCAATGGGTCCGGACACTTTTTCTTTCTTAGAACTAACAAGGGTAGAATGCAATTGTTGTTCCAAAAACTTCCTAAAAAAGTGAATGGAACAATATTTATGGAATATTCCAAAACGAACGAAATAGGGGATTATTTGGAACAAATTCAGTATTGTGATGAATCAATTAACTTCCAATAGCAGATTCAGTTACAACCCAAGTAACCAGTTATCACCAGAGACAGGTTTTACTGAAGCAGTTATATATATTGTTATGAAACGCACTTTCGAACTTATGCCTATTCTTCTATTTGGCTCTCTTGCTTTGTTCCATTGCTTCCTGCTTTCCTTTTTTTATTTTTTTGTGCGTTCCTCCATATTACAGATATTCGTTGTGACAAACCTTTTTTTGGCTGTCATGCCTCTAAGAGGCTACATGAGTACAGAGTATAATTCCTGTTCAACCCTTTCAAACTTTTTAAAAAAATGAAAAACAAGGAACAAAATCGAGAACAACCCAAATTGTTGGAAAATTTTGTACACCTATTTAGAACGCATCGGTGGTGTTTAAGCAGAGATAAAGGCTAGAAAAGGAGCTGCTATTCAATCTCTTGAATCTTGACCATACAATTTCCCCGGTATCAGAAGCATAACAACGTAAAACAACAGACTACAACTATGGGATAATATCTGCCTTTTGTTAAAAGATCTCAGGGAGCTGGTGATTTAAAATCAAAATTTACAACTATCTAAAGCATACCAGAGGGAATATGTAAAGTTCCCGAAGCCAGATTGGATGCAGCAGTTATAGCACTGAACACAGAACATGTCCAATTCAACACCCCACTGCTTCCTAATGCAGATTGAGAATTTCTCAACTCATCGAAGCATTCAAAAAAATGATCTACACTGCAATCAAATCATTGGCATAACATACAAGATCCATTAGAAAAATATAGAAGCCATATGGATGAATGCCTTTTAAAATGGAAAAGGTACAGACATGCAAACTTCCAAGCAAATGTGACGTTGAACTATCCATTTGCAGTTCACGAGAGAAATAAGTACAACAGAGTGGTTCCAAATTTACAAGGGGTTTCATTATAAGATATATAAACTTTTAAGTAAACTATCAGTGGCATATTATCCGTACATTCCATTGGCAATAGTAAAAACTTAAAGACTCTTACTTAGAAGCAGCTTTCTAAAAGCATATACTAACACTTCGAGCTATATCAGTTGCGGTGTATACCATTTCAAACAAACGGAGTGCTACAGCAGTTTCCAGAACCTAGGAAGCAACGATAACTCCCTGGGCTAGAGTGCCATGTTTCAACACACTAGGATATGCTACAATTGTGTCCAGTTTATTTATTCGTTTATTTGTTTATTTATTTAAACATCCAACACTATGGGAACACACAAGTGATTGGACAATTGAGGGGGGGAATTTTTAGATTCTTGGGGTCAAAATATGAATTTTTGAAGTTTCTCAACTCAAATTAAGCCTTAGTTTCTGTTAAAACAAAAACACAAATGAAAAACTGCAACGGGGTGTTTGTGTAGATGTTTTTTGGTTTATATTTGTTGTGATAAAATTAAAAGTTAAAGAGAGAGAGAGAGAGAGAGAGAGAGAGAGAGAGAGAGAGAGAGAATGTGGGACCAATGAGAGAAAAAAACAGAAAACAGAAACAGAAAGAAAACTCCTCTTCCCAAACTCGCCCCCAAGTGTTTTGGATGTTCGTGAACTTTTTGTAAAAGAAAAAAAAATGTAAGTGAGTAATCTTTTATTAAACTAGTGATGTTAAATGTCGAGAGGGTTAAGTGTTCTAATCATTAGCCAATATATTATCAATTTGTGGCATGATAGTAAGACATATTATGCAAAACAGGAGCAACATATATCTATATATATAACTTGTCCTGCAGCGTTCCACATCGTTGTCATCTAGAAACTCTTGTGGAGAATTTCATGTCGTGGTGTCCTATGTGCCGGTGTCAAGGAGTTAGTGTCAGCGGTTCAGAACAGAGTCACGGACCCACCAAATGATATTGAATTGAAACTAAACTGGTAAATACAGTTCACGAGGAAGCAATGCATTGTTTTGACCACAAGATGTTAAGACATTAACAAATCTTGAAAGAACAGAGAGAACTCAATGGCTATGTACTAATGAAATTTAGTTAGCACAGGGAAAAAATAAGAGAGAGTACCAACCTGGCCCCAAAATCTGGTTCTTCAATTCTGTCTTTCGGGTTTCTGGAAATAGGAGATGTCACCCAATCGGATATTAGATGTGAACCCCGTAGCAAAGCATCAGTTACAGTTTCCTTTCCCAACAAAGAATAGGAGTCTGCTGAAACACGTTCGTGATTTTGAGGCATCTTATCAGCAGCAAACTCGCGAGAACCTAAAGTTGAGCTGTTTTGAGATGCTGCGCTGTGATAAATAGACCCCATTGTGTTGATAGGCACTGTACCATGGCTATTTTTGTCCATTCCCTTAACCATGTCCAATAAATATAAGAAGGATTTAATGGAGCTAGGTTGGAATCGTAATTCTAGAGGATCGACGTTAACATCTGCATCCACTTTGCGGATATCTAAGGAACCATTCTTCCAGGGAATACTTAAGTTTATGGTACCTGAAAATCCCCCTCTTTTTCCAATTATAATCGGAGTTGTGGCATTTGAAGGGCAACACCCTAAGAACCATCCACCCAAAGTTGTACTTGAGGCACAAGAATATGGCGATTGGCAGTCATCATTGTCTATCTGAAGAAATTCAAGTATCGCTCCATGAAACTTCACAAAGTTTGTCAACCGACTTAAGCCAAGAAACTTATCAACTGTGGCCTGCGAAGTTGAATTTATGTCTTCTGAAATATCAGTTCCACACTCTATTTCACTAAACCGCAAGACCAAAGTTCTACAATGCGCTTTGGTTTTATCTCCTCCTAAAGAAGGATCGAATGCAATAATCAGTTTCTTTATTTTTACATGAAAGCTTGTAAGTAGCCATTTAACCATCTTAGCGATGGTTTTAACTCCTTCGTGAACATCAACCAGAGCAGTTGCCTCAGTACTATCAACCATTTCATGCTGTACGTTTCCCAGGTCTGGACTGGAGCTGTTATTACCATCTTGACCGGAAGTGGAGGTTTCCAATCCAACTTGAGAAATTTTTGCCCCACGAGGAGCAAGCACAAGCTCAAGTTCGTTCACCTCAATCTGGCATCCTCCTCTACCTTTCCAAGGTAACTTGACTTCTAAAGAGCCAATGGATCCTTCTTTCACGGACAATATTGCTGCTCCACCAAACTGAAAAACAACGGTGTTACAGAAATTTTATTTGTGCTTCGCGCAGTATTTCTATCTCACCGAGTAAGACAAACACCCCATTCAATTGGGAAAAAGGTTGAGTAATACATGCATAGACCTAAATAGTTTTTTGACTCCCACTCCCACAGCGACAGCTGAATTTGATGAGATAAAATTATTCTAATGTAAATAAATTTCATTTTGCAAGCACATGCTGGATAACTAGCACACATAAATATTACATTAAAGCAGATGAAATTCAAGGAAAGTCAGGATTGCATGATAAAATAAGCACAGTACCCTTATAGCATGCTCGATGATCGTGAGTTTCGAATAGTTTCTTCTACTACACGTAAAACCTTATTCACCCATGTATATAGAAATGGAAAGATATTAGGACTGCATCACAGTAGACTCAAAATATCCTAATAATGAAACAAAAGAGCCCCTAACAGAGCAGTGATGCTAGTTGGAATTCGGTAAGGGTTTCAGAAAATAACATTACCCGAGACAATGAAGGCCAAAGCAACATCAAGAATACCTATAACCCAAATCACTCCCTCCTTTTCACGCAAACAGCCCATACCAAACACAAGACATATTCACACCTTGCTTTAAAAATCCAACATTTAGAATATTATAATGGAATTATAAAACTACCCTTTCAAATTAAAAAGTAAAATAGTCTGGGTAGTTTTAAGTTCAATGTAATGATGATGAATGTAGAAACTCAGAGAGCTTAAAAGCTTGGTTTTCAAATAAGGACTCTTTAAGTGGAACATCTCTTAATAGAACTAGAACTCTGTAGGTGCAATAGTTGGAAATAGGCACTAAAACAAACTACAAAGTATTCATATTATCGCCAACTTACTGATTTCACATATGAAAGCTAAAGTTAAAATATGGTGGCCATTGCACGCTCATTTTTTAAACCTCTAAAAGATCCTAAACATGGAAAGTATATTGGAAGGGGTTTAAACCTCCAAGAGTTCAAATTTGGTCCAACTTCATTACATTAAAGATCCTACTGCGGGTCTGTAACTTAATTCAAAACACGAACGGCTCAACGGAACAATTACGAAACTAACCTTCAAAACAACGATGAAAACTTAAGTCCAAAGCAAAAAAAAAAATGGAGAAAAGATGAGTAAAAAGAGAGAGAGGGAACCTTTTGATTGAGATAATCGGCGTTGAGTGCCAAGTCGGAGAGCTGAAAAGTACCGGCCCTAAGCTGGACGTCCAGCTGATCGAGGTCAATATCTCCGAGAATCAGTTGCCCTAATTTCTTCTTCAACACAAACTTGCAAAACTTCTTCACGGCCCACCGCGAGAACAGCGCCTCCGCCGATTTCGCAAAGTTCCACGAGAACATCTTCCTTTAGGAATTCGGTCTTCTCAATTCGGACAATCAATTAGGGTTTTAATGTTTTGCGTTAAAATAATTGAGCAGGCGAGGAAGCTTGCCCGCGATGGAAGCTCGCACCTCCATCCACGCAGGCACCTGCAGAGGAGAGAGAAACAAAAAACAGGAGAATGATTGCTTTCTTAATAAATACGTGAGCCGATTTTCGGAGAGACAAAATTAGAAAAGGAGACGACTTCGGAGTTGGTATTTACCTTTGTTGTTTCTGATTGTGTCTGGACCCACATCCTCTCTTTTCCCTCCAAATCTGATTTTTACCACGTTATTGCCGTTCAATGTTTAAATTCGTCGTTAACTTCCGTTTAAATAAATCTAATTTTCAACCAATCATATATTTTGAAATAAAAATTTATCTATCTCAAAAACTAAAATTAATCCTCACAACTTGTAGGATGTAAGTATGTGATAAGAAGAAGGTAATACAATTGTATTTTCGAAAATAATATTATTGTTTATCATATTTTTATGCCGCTTGTGTAAAATAAAAATAAAAATACCGTGAATCAAAAATTTACATTAACTACTTAGCATGGTTAAGACATAAGTGTATAATAATCACTTATTGATGAAAGAATGAATAGATATTAAAATTTAAGATTTGTTAATAATCAAGTGTTTCAGGGTACATGTTAATAATTCAAAATTAAAATTAATTATTTGCATGAGGAGTTTTTTTCAATGCATCGAAAATGCTAGTATTTTATGTCTTCTAGTGTGAATAATTTTCAATTTATAACCATTAGTTCGAATTAAGTTAATTTGGGTCAAATGGGTTGTAATGGATTGAGTTATAATAATTAACAGGTTGTAATGGGTTCAACCTATTATAACTCATTTAATCAATCGATTAACTCAAATATATAATAAATGGGTTAAGTTAAATTTAAATTAACATTTGAATACTCTTTTGCGCAAAAAAAATATTTTTTATACATTCTAATATTGAAAATTTTAATTAAATGGGTTGTAACAGATTAAGCTGTTTAGCAGGTTAAAACGGGTTAGAATGGGTTAATAGGTAGCAAATTGACAGGTCTAGTTCGAATGCACTCGATTTGCGAAAATTCTAACCTTTTAAAAATAATTAAAATTTTGAGATAGCCAATTAAAAATATATGGGTATTAAAAATGAAACGTCAAAAGGAAGTAGAAAGTTTTGTATTACCAAAAATTATACTTTTTTCGAGTTGTAAACCTATGTTAATCAAATATGCTCCATTGGCTTGGTACATAAATATTAAGGTGAAAGGTGAAGATATGAAATAAATCGTACATGAAAAATATCTTAAAGATTCGTGTTATAATTAAAAGATATTGTAATTATAAGACATAATGATATATGTCACTTAATAACAAATAAAATAAATATAATATATTATCACTCTAATAATGGATGAGATGTACAAATAAAGTATGAACGGGTTGATAGTTAGTTGATGGTACCTAGTTTAATTATTCTTATGAAAAAATTGGGAGTTCAAGCCGACTGATCAACAGAGCCGTTTCAAAAGTTTTTGGAGCATAGGATAAAAATTAAAATTGTGCCTCATATGTTAAGTTATCATATAATAATTGAAAAAAAAAATTCTACAACAACAAATAAATATATAGGAATTCATTCAAATAAAAACCATAAATAATCTAAAAATATAATAACTACTCTTGACCGTTAGACCTAAAAAATTAAAAGATGAGATTAAATAAGGTGACGGTGGCACTAATTATAATTTTGATTCGAAAAAAGGCATTTTTCGTCATTTATCAATTAAATTTTAATAGATTAGTGTATAATTTGATGGATTAGTGGTAAGTTTTGATTGATCAGTATTTAAATTTGATGAATCAATGTTAAAATTGATGGATCAATCTTAAATTTGATGGATCAGTGTTGTGTTTCCCTGCTAATGTTATTTTTTGATTTTCGATAGATCAGTATTATCATTTGATGAATTTGTGTTATAATTTGATGGATTAAAATTTTTATTTGATGGATCACTAATAAATTCATAAAAAACATGGTGATCGTCGAAAAAAATCAACGGATAACAGAGAGAATAACATGATCCCAGTTAAAGCTTATGTTTTGAAATTATACATTGTAAATCTAGTAAATTAAAGTATTGAAACTACCAAATGTTTTGAGTTGACCTCGATCTGACTTCCATTCCACCTTTTTGGTCCTTGTTGAGAGTCTATTTGTATGGTAAGATATAGCATCTTATAGAAACCTTGGCCGGAGCTTTTGAAGCAAGTCTATGGGTATTCAAGGACTCTTTGCATACATTATGTTAGGTATCAAGGAAAAGCAGCCTCAAAAAAGCTAAAATTTGTGATTCTGCTCAACTTTGAAACTATCGATACAGAGATTAAAACTTATGTGACCAAGCAGATGAAAAGCGCGACTCTAACAGATTTTTTGGTTCGTTCTCAAGTAAATTTAAGATAAAAAGCGTATGATTCCTACGAGCTCCTCACGAACATCCCCTCTGAGATCGACGCAATCGAATCCTAGGGCTCGAAACTCCTCGTCAGCTGCTCCAACTACTCCCTCGAATCTACGCTTTCGAATCATCCTCATCCATCCTCGACCGATCTCCTCCGTCGTCCGACCGCCTTGCTCAAATTATGGAGATCAAATCCCGACTATATATTACCTTGTAGGCTCCACGTCATCGGCGAGCCTCCGTCAGCCATGGAGGCAGTCACAACTCTGTCAACATTGCTGCTTTGGAGCGCTCGGAAGAGGGGATTACTTCGCTCCCATTAATACTTGCACAGACGATGGAAAGAGAGATAGAGGATATTTACACAAGTAGTGACAAGGGGAACGGAGTTGCTTAAGCAAATAATCGAGGCTAGGTATACTATATGTCACGCTCCAAACACGGACCTCTCTCGAAGACCAAGTCAGGGCGTGAGGTTGGTACATGACAAGCAATTACGTAATCAAACCCTTTATTAATAAACTATAAAGTTAATATATCATTCTAGAACTTGTCACTTAATACAATCTCGCCCTTTTAGTTCTACTAATTACAACTTAATACCACAAACTTACTACTAGCCATGCGCTAGGGTATAACTTTAACTTTCTTCATGTGATTCTCATAATACATCATATGCAGCAACTTCCCATTCTTGACCTAATACATATAGTTTGAAAATAGTCAGCCACTAGGCTCAGTGAGGATCTTTTCGAAAACATGTGCTCGTGTGCTCGGGTACAGTTAAACAAGCATGCAAGATACCAATTAATCATGTAACGCTAAACATGCGGAGGCACACTCATGAGATAACGTAATCATGCAAGCAGAGAATCATGCACTTCACTTAACAATTAAGCATGTCACATTTCTTGGCTTACCAATTAGGTAAATACCTCCCATGGCCACAACCACGGGGCAACCTTGTCACGCCGGGAGGTCGTAGCTCAAGTACTACGCTTTACATAGCTTAAGAGCTATCTTCCTTATCAAACCGAGGAGCCCATGGGGATTAAACACACGCCCAATCCTACGACCCTTCTGCCAAGGCTTCTCCTTACCATGCACGGTTGGGACTAGGATATAAGCGAGTCGAGTCCGACCAACGACCTTATACCGTTCAGATGGATACAACCCTCCTTGCCCAGACCGGTCAACACGAGGATGCCGTAGCATCCACAAAAAGCAATGAAGGGGTCTCAACCCAATAAAATATCATGAGCGAACATGCAATGGGTTACCAACTCAACAAGATGTAATTGATAAGCATGCCACATGTATATATAAGGCTTTCCAACCCAGCAATATATAATCATTGAGCATGCGTCATGTAATAGTGTTTTCAAGATATAGTTAACTAGCATGCAATACAAATTACGGTTTCCAACCCAACATGATATAATCGATTAACATGCGACATGAATTAGGGTTTCAACCCAACATAACCTTAAAGACATTATATCGGCCCAATGGCCTATGAATTTCATGAGTAGCATATGAATAGCCATGATCCTTAAGAGTTAATCACAAGTGGGGTAATGTTCTTTTAAACCTTCGTTTTCAATGTTCATGTTTATCTTTTCACTTTCTTTATTCTACGTATCAAAGTATGGAAATTTCGGTGTCATTACTCTTCTACATTTGTCTCATGTGCATCTAACTCCCATCACATTTTGTTGAGGATAATTGTTGAATTTACATTCATTGTATGAGTTAAACCCTCCTTTAAAATTTTTACTCAACATAGACTAATTTATTCCATCCTAGGATTAGTTTCTAATCCTCCATTAGCCATTTAATCATATTATAACATTTAATGAGGCTTAAATAATTGATTTTTAATTAAGGTACAAGGCTGATCAATATCGGGTATAACCGTATAAGTAGTTAAAGCAACATAGCAGTAGCGGCGCTGCAGCGCTCTGTTGGGCGCTGCCACACTCACCAATAAATTTTCTTTTTCTTTTGCTCTGTTTTAAGACAACTTCTTAGAATTTCCATATCTTGTTCGTTTCTCAACCAAATTACCTCATTCTTGATTCTGTGTTTTCCTTAAAAAGTCTAATACAAATTTTATGTTGGGAGTTTACATAAATTCGATCAGTAGTATGGCCAAAAACTTAAAACAAGTCGATGAGCTCTCTCCTTTGTATTATATGTTATATTCTTCTGTTCTAGCACCAATTCCTCAATATTCAAGCCATCAAACTTCAGTTTCTCAACATCGGGTCATTCTCCTTGATCTCCTCTACATTTTAGGATCAAGAATCACAATTTTTCATCAAGATTTCCCCATTGAATTCTTGTTCAAAGTCAAGAATCCAAAACTGGGTTTCAATGGTGTTCTTGTTGTTTTTCTTTGATTTTTCCCTCGTTTCTCTACCATTTTCATTGATCTTGATCTTGTTTTGTTTCTTACGGAATTCTCCACAATTTAGACTCATTAAGCACAAAAAACAACACTATTTTGATCAAGAACTTCCCATATTTCAGAAAAAATGAGTTTTTTGAGATTTCAAGAAATTAACTCACATTTTCTCCCTCTTCTTGATGATTTCTTTAATGGAGGTTGATCCCAGATCCTCCTAGAACATTTTTGACTCCCATGTTGATCTCTTCTCCTTCTCTCATTCTCTTCCTCTCTTTCCCATTACTCTCTCTAAAATTTCTTTCTTGTGTAGAGTTCTAATGAGCTGCTAATGGATGGGTATTTATACCATTTGACTCTCAACCAGGTCCATCCAGATGTCCTTGTAGGGAGAGGGGGAATCTTGATGAGTGTTCAAGCCTAGTATAGACTTTTTAGCTTTTAAGCCCTTTAGGTTTCCAAAACGTGCACTTTAGCACCTCAACCGTTACTTTCTAATTATTATTTGAGTTCTCAAGGTTCTAAAAATTATGGATAAAGCATCCCATAGGTTAAGTCTTC
Organism: Lobelia cardinalis; assembly: GCA_028566635.1. Lineage (NCBI taxonomy): Eukaryota > Viridiplantae > Streptophyta > Magnoliopsida > Asterales > Campanulaceae > Lobelia > Lobelia cardinalis. The sequence goes on from JAOWAN010000014.1 coordinate 7,571,446, forward strand.
CAATTTCGTTAGTCCTTATTACTCTTCTTCCGTTAACTTTCCAATGGTTTCTAACTTTTTCTCTTCTTCGTTAGTTTCTTAATGGAAGTTCTTTCTTTCTAATCCAAAGGCGTAATGATTTCTAACCGAAGTCTTCTGGATGAACATAAATTATTTTAAGATAATTTTTTTTACTTTATTCTAATTAAAATTTTAATTTACTCCCTTTTTAATTAACATTTACGAACGTGGCACATATTTTCGGCTAAGAATTTTACGAAATCTCACAGTAGACGAGAGGAGGTTACAGAATTTCATAGATCAAATGAGTTACAAAATTTTAGATCTAATGACTATGATAGGTTCTTAGATTTTTAGGATTATTTAGGTTTTTAGGGGAATAATCAAGTCCCTACATATATACATATATATCACGCCTCGCTAAAATAGTTTTCTATAAAACCACGTCACAAAACAATCTTAAAAAACTCTAATCTTCATATATTATTAGTAAAAAAATAAAAAAATAAATAATAATAAACAATGACTGTTCACTATCCAATTGTTTAAAAATTTAAAATATACAACACAGTAGAAAAATATTTGAAATTAAACACAAGCTAGAAAATACAACATAATTATCGAATAGTATTAACAATTTAGTGAACATCAAACAAGATTGCAACAATTTTATGTATTTTGTTAAAGAGCATCTAAATTGAACGACTAAAATTCGCTTATAAACTATGTAGCAACGTTTCAATTGGGGAGAAAGAGAGAAAATTACTCGAAAATCGATTTCAATTTAAAACAAAAAGATTGAGCATGAAATTCAGAAAGATAACAAGATTATGACGACGTGAATGAGAAAAATGAGATAATTTTGAATAAAAGACGAGAAATAATTTTAGCAGATGATCGTTCCGCATACCCAAATAGAACATGAAAAAATATCGTACATATATACATATGAAATTTTTGTGTGCCCTTTTTTAAGTTAAGCACCGGGTTGTCGCCCTAGTCACCCTACACGAGGGCCGCGCTGCTGACAGACATTTTTTTGAAAAGTTTGTAGGAAGAAAACTGTTTTACGGAAAAACTACAAGTTTATAGTTAATCACTTTACAATTAGCAGATAAGAAAGAAAAAATCGTAAAATTTGAGGTGCGGGTTAATTGAACAAATAGAAAGAATAACGATATGAATATATATATATATATATTTTGCATCGGGTGATTAGCAAAAATAGGTGGGGATTGAATGTATTATTTGATGAATTAATTTAGAGTTTAGAATTTGGAATTTAAAGGGTGATTAATCAAATAATTAATCTAAGCCACATGAAATATAGCCAAAGAGTTTAGAATTTAAAGAATCATTAATCTATTTTTATGTGGCATGAGCTAATTTTTATATGAAGAAAGGTGACGATTGATAGTGAAGAATGAGATTATATGATCTTAGGAGTTGTTGTGCCCATGATATTTGAAAATGGATTGTCATGGAGATAAGATAAAATGTTTTTTTTCTTCCTAAAAGGTGGAACCGCCGGAGAGATGGGACGAGTCCGCTATTGACTCATTTTGCCTTCTGTCCCGTTGCTCGCGAAGGACATTATTATGCTTTACTCATAATTTGTTTGGGAGTTGGTTCCAGTTTCGTTGAATATAGAGCCATTTTTTTTGAGTTATAGTTTCACCGTATGTAGAAAATATTCGATGAATGACTCATTGGTCAATGTTAGGTGCGCGACTCGGGTCAAACTAAATTAGTAAGGACATAATCCTTTATATCAGTGAAAAAAATAAATTATATTGACCTGCTCGCATATGGAAAGGCTGGATCACGATCGTGTGATCTGCTGCTATGAACTATGTTTTAGTTAGCTACAGACTATATATTACTCCCTCTGTTCCACAATAAAGTACCTTTTAGGGTGGAGCAAAAAAAAAACTAAAACTAGTAAATATCTTCTATTATTCTATTTTTTCCCTTTAATTAATATTTTATAGTTAAGAATCTCTTCAAATTCTTCATTCATTAATAATTTAAGAGAAAGAGCAATTTTGAAAAAATAAAGTATAAATTTGTAAAAGAACAATTATGTTTGAACAATTTATAACTTTTAAAGGTTCGCTATTGTGGAACGAAGGAAATATTTAGCTATTCCACAAGGAGCCTATCCTCAAATGAAGATTCATATATCCCAATAGATGATTTAAACTCGTTAACGAGTGTCCTAATAGCATGACCCTTAACTTTTTATAACACTTACTAACGTGGGTGTGTTTAGCACCGGGGTTTTTGGAACAAAACATGAAAATCAAATCAAAAACACAAGTTTTTAAAACACATGTTTTCTCTCTCTACCTACTATTTTTACATA
>JAOWAN010000014.1:7577211-7592336 GCA_028566635.1 Lobelia cardinalis
CAAACCGAACCGAACCGTGCGGTTTGATATTTTTTCAAACCGTAACCGAACCGTTGTCGGCCGAAACCAAACCAAACTCGTCGGTTTGGTTTGGTTTGGTTCGGTCGTCGGTTTGAGCGGTTTGGATTTACACCCCTAATCACTGAGCAAGCCTTGTTCCATGGGCTATTTTTTTCCCCATTCGATGGAATTCCACATGAAAATCAATAAGCAGGTGGTTCATAGTAAAACATTTAAATAAATCACGACCCTTGTTATTTGGAGATGAGTGATTTCGTTCGGAGGATGCTGACTTGATCATAGATTGGGATTCCAACAAAGTAGTGGCATTTTCCTTGGTCCTATAACCTGGAATCCTACCAACTGTTGGAAATTATGGCGTTGAATCTATTGCAGTCCTGAAATGCATAGATGATTTGGAGCACATGATTTGAAACTGAATTTGAGAGGAAGTCTTTTTAGTTTATGTTAGATCCTTTTTGGGTTTTTGTTATCATTATTTAGAATTTCTTATCTGAGTAAGTTATCACTGTACTTAATTTCAGCAATTAATTTTCTTCATTTAAATATTCAATTTTTATGATGCACAAAGCAGCTAAAAAACAGCTGTTTGTGTTGATCTGGTTGCTATTCTGCCTGCAGTTTGTTCGAACTGACATGGCGGAGCAAGTGGATCCTAAATTCATTGATATGATGGGAGGTTATTTGCCCATGGAAATGGTGATTAAAGGTACTTGTTATGGAATTAATGTTGAGCAACTACTTTGTCATATGTAAATAAACAGCGCATGGTGCCTACGGTACAAACACCCATCCAGCGCGCCAGAACTAATCCCAGTCAGCTGCAATTCTCTCTCTCTAGCTGACACGTGCAGTACACTCACGCTCCACATCATGCATATGTGGATTTTTGGGCAAAATGACCTTTTTGGTCCTTGACCTTTGACCCAGTAGACGATGTAGTCCCTATCGTTCGTTAATTACCTTAGTAGTCCCAAACTTTTCATAACCAAGGGCGATTTGATTGCTGCTCTAATTTTGACCTGGTCAACTGTCTTATGTGGCATGAAAAATCTGATGTGGCATTGACATGGAGCTTAGGTGGACAAACAATTTAGGGAAAAATGATCAAAAGACTATTTTGCCCTTAGTTCCTCACAACCAACGATCTCCCTCACCAGATCTCCTTCTCCCTCGTTATTCCCCTTCTCCCTCATCAGATCTCCAAACCAACGATCTTCTCCCTCACTAAACTCCGGCCACGATCTTCATCCTCCAAGAACAAAACTTTCTAATTCAAGGACCCAAGAAGATGCTGCCCTTTTCGGACACTCATCAATCTTCTCTTCAAGAACAGCCCAAAGGCCAAATCAAGAAAGGAAGAGGAGAACGATGGTGATATAAGCTAAGGCCCCATCAGATCGCAGTCTCATCTCTGGTCCTTTCCGCAAAGGAAAATCACCTCAGATCTGTGTTATCATTTTCTACACTTTCTATTAAGCCCAGAGCCCCATTTCCTCCATTTCCGAAACCCCAGATCTGAATCGAACAGATCTGGGTTTCACAGATCCGGCGGCTTGTGAATTGGGTTTTTCTTTCTCTCTCTTGGGTTGGTCTTCTTTTTCCTTCTCGTTCGGTCGTTGTTCTTCCAAATTGGGTTTTGTGCTCTTCCGGCGCCAGGCTGACTGCGCCATAGTAGAACTAGTAGCGTATATAGATACACATCTGGGTCTCTTCGATTTGTGCGTCGAGCCCTAGTTTGTTTGTTTTTTCCTTCGATTTCATTGGATTTATTTGGTTGTGTGGTTGTGGAGAAAAGGGTTTGGAAAGGCCGAGGTCGCCGGCGAAGGTCATCTTCTCCGACCTCATGGAACTTTCTGCCGCTGCCGCCTCCACGTTTTCAGATCTCAGTCTGCACCCTTTCAGATCTGGGTCTGCACGTTTTCATCCTCTCGATCTCTCTCACTCCTCTTGATCTCAGATCTGGGTCTCTTCAACCCCAATACCCACCGCCACCATTGAAGCCGTTCTTCATTCCTTTTCCCAACCAGGAGACGTGTTTGATGATTTAGGGGTTTGTTTGATCAAGATTACTATTATACCCCTACTAATATGCCACATCAGCATATTATCAACGCCACTGTAAAGTTGACCCGGTCAAAATTAGAGCAGGGATCAAATCGTTCCACGTATTAAAAGGTTTGGGACTACTAAGGTAATTAACGAACGATAGGGACTAAATCGTCTACTGGGTCAAAGGTTAGGGACCAAAAAGGTCATTTTGCCTGGATTTTTGTGTTTCTTTACTGAATTTTTTCAACTGTGAGTCCTATGCTAGTTAGCAAGTATGGCAGCTGTCGTAAAATTTTGCTGTATAAAAATAGTGATAAACTGTTAATCAGCATGAAATATTTATGTGATGCGGCAGTTGAAGTTGGTATACTCAGCACCTTCATGCTCAAACATCGTACATATGTGGATTTATTGTGTTTCTTTGCTTTCAACTGGGACTGGGAGTCCAGTGTCAGCTAGTAATCTGGCAGTTGGTGAAATATTTTATTGCATGCAAATGGTGATTATCTGTTAATCAGCATGAAATTAATGTAGATTTAGTAGTTGAAGTTGATATAGTACATTGAAAGAGCTTAGGATCATTGAAAATCTTTTCTATGGCTTCTTTTTCTCATGCACTTCCAGAGTGTGGAAAATCTATTAATCACCCTGACATATACCGATTGTAATAAGAGATTTTTTGACTATAAAAACTGAGTATAATGGTTCTTGGACATATGACCAGTGATATTATTCCTGAATCTTGGCCCCAAAAGTCCGGTTTGGACTTAGTTTTCTTTGTGTATATTTTGGCACTGCGTTAATAGATATCCTTTTGCTTATCCAGAATTTCTTTTCTTTTGTGTGTATATTAGGACTGTTATAGTCCCTGAAAGCTGTTGGCATCAAATATCTATCTCCCTTTTTTTATATCACGTGTTTTTGAAAATTATCTATTTAAGTTGCCACGCCTTCTTGTTTTACTTGTCGATTTGCCGCAAGCTGGAATTCCATCTTGTCTGCAGGCATTCATGTAAAAGAAGAAATATTGTTAGATGAAGAATACTGCAAGAAAATGCAACAAATCTGCTACAATACCAGGAACATAATAAGAAAAACAGAAAAAAAAAGAACAAAAATGTTGTGGAAAATTAGAAAGAAAGAAAACAAAAACAAAATAGGAATGCCCTCCAACCCCTTCTAAAATCTTCTAGGGACAGCCCCGCAAAAGCTCCAAAATTTTCATCTCAAACGTGCAACCTGATAAGAAATCTTCTTCGACAAGACAGAAACAGGCAGCACCTGACCTCGAAAAATGTGAGAATTCCTTCTAGCCAAATGGTCAACATCAAACTAAACACAGCACACTGCCACAAGATCTGAGCATCCTTCCCTTTCCCAAAACCCGCATGTCTCGTCAAGCACACATCCTCTATCGAACAGGGACTGATTCGGACCAAAAACTTGCATTGCCACGCAATAGGGCATGTAAAAGCGGTCTTCATGAGTATACCTCGTATGCTTCCTGCAAATGTCTGGGGTAATAGCCTTATTAGGCCGTCGCTTATGATACCAATAATTGGCATTAAGCAATTAAGCACTACAGACAAGGCAAAGATTTTAAACTTGAATGGAAGCTTGGATTTTCAAATAACGCATGTAAAAGAAACTCATTTTGAAACTGGAGAAGCCGAGAAGGCAAATAATTCTCATGAAAGATTTAACTGAAAACAACTCACTAGGGTTCCGAATCCATATTCGGCGATCGAAGGTAATGTTGGATACCAAGTAGTGCATTAAAACCAAGGTCTTTTGCATTTTACCTGGACCTTATGTCTTTCATTCGAAATCGCCATTATGTACCATCCCTTCTTAGACTAGACTTGTAATATGCACACATACATGCCAATACATTAGGTTGGGCTTAATTCATCCTTTTATTTCCTTGCAAGCCCTTTCAAATGTCTGGATAAAGTAAATGTTGATTCTCTGTGCAGTTTAGTCCACAGTTATGAGAACTGCACAGACCTTGCTAGTTGAACCAGTTCAACGCTGAACCTCCGAAGTCCTGAATCGCTCTTTCCACAGGCGCATTCGAACTGGTTAAACCAGAATAAAGCAGTCAGTTTTCTTGGAGCTGGTTAGGAAACGGTAGGTTCAAGCAGAGCAAAAGAGATGAAATTTAACAATAAAATTTAATATGAGTGCCGAAAGGAGTCAAATACATCATGTAAAGTTTAAACATTAGTATTAAAAAAGAGAGTATGCATGGATGATATGTAGCTCAAAGCCTTTAAAATAGTAACCCACATCAGAGAGGTGGGAATTTCATATGGTTTATTAGTAGCCCCCTACTACCCATCTTGCATCAAATCATCCATGGACTTTTGGGTCGCCTGCGATTGGACCGTTGACCCAAGATGTGTCGCTAGATGTGGGCCAGTTGGCGGGTGAAGTAGCGGATAGGGTTTTCGAACTCGGGTCGTTACTGATGGTATTAGAGCGGACCCCCGGCAGGAAGGATTTGAGTGGGGGAGTTTGTAACACCCCACATTCCCACATCAGAGAGAGGTGGCAAATTTCATATGGTTTATTAGTAGCCCCCTAGTACCCATCTAGCATCAAATCATCCATGGACTTTTGGGTTGCTTGTGATTGGGCCGTTGACCCAAGATGCGTCACTAGATGTGGGCCAGTTGGCGGGCGAGGTAGCGGACCGGGTTTTTGGACTCGTTACAATGCATGTACCTGTTAACTACTAACCATCAAGTACCCATGTTGCTTCAGTATTCAGTACAGCTCTGGTAAGTTGCCTGCTGTCTTACGAGCGTGATCCTTTTTTTCTAAAGGAAAAGAGGGATGGCACCCTCATAAGTTTATTATATAGGAAAAATAACGGGTATCAATTGTATCAACGTATCAAGGGAACTACTTAAAGGGCTCTATCAAGATTTTTTACATGCTCTTTAACACTTCTATGCTTCTGTTCTACTGTTCTTATACACGTTCACTTTCATAAGATAGGAGTAGATTAAACTTTTTCACATGACAAGCTTTGGTAAGATACTCATGGGTTGGTGAATTTCTCACTTTAAATCCCAAAATTGATATTTGAGCTTTAACATTTTCAGGTGCCTTTGAGCTTATTAGTGATGAGACTAAAGCTGGTTCTTGTTTATGGATTACTAACCGAAGAGGCATGGAATATTGGCCAACTCCCATGGAAGAAGCAAAATACTTGTTGGGATCTTCAAAGTTGAGAAGAAAATCTCCATTTGTGGCTCCATCAAGTCTCCAAATCCCAGAGAACTTCAAGAAAGTGTACGTGAATGGATAGTACTTTCTTATTCTATGATAGAAAGATTAGCTAGTTCTGCTCTGGAAGATTCCCCTTTTTCATTCCTGCGTTGGATTTGCAGATCCATGATCTCAGTAACTGCAATAGAGGTGTGTAACAGTGTGGATCATATTGGTGAAAAACATGTTCCGGAATGCTTGAACCTGCTATATAAGAATATAGATCACTTGGCTCAGTGTCCATTCTCATAATTGCAAAATTTGGTGCTGATGCTTTTTTTTCTTGTCAGTTTAGAAAGTACAACTTGAGAAAACATATAAAAATCCAACGCATAAATGTTCTGGGCATTCATATTGTGAACTTAAATAAGTATGAGAAGCTAAAGAGAGATGATGGAGTCTCATCATTAAATGATCACCCATTTTTCTTGAACTTATTGATTTGGCGAAGGACCATGAGATTTTTGTTTAGGTTCACTCTTGTACTTTATTCCGTTTACAAGAATCCCCCTCCACTCCCCACAAGGCATCCCTAGCTTCATCTTCAGTCTATGAATAGACGTGGAGCAGGGACAGAAATCTCCTGTCTATTCACACTTCCCATCTGCACGAAAGATTATTTCTTCATTCTGGACAATTGTTATCGAAGTTGGTCTTGCTTGGCTTGAAGGTGTTGTTGTTTTGCAGCTTATCTGTGGGCTCCAATATCAGAACAATACTTTCATGAGAGAAAAGAAGTAGACTTTGTACTTGTAAAATTAGATAAATTCTCTTAAGATGGGTTGGGGACTTGCAATATACATCAATAAGTGTCCTTGTCAGGAAGTGTGACAATGTCACAAGTGCTGGCAATGCTTGAGGTTGAAGACCAAAACCAACATTCGTGGTGATAATTTAGAGCTAGTAATCTCTAGTTTTAGTATTTACGCCGATAAAATTGTGGTTTAAAGAAAGAATTACTTTAGGAAAGCCAGAATGATGGAAGATGATTCATGTAAGATCCAGATAGTTGGAATGAGCCCTAAGTTATGTGTATACTGTTGCTGTGACTTCTATGTCAGAGGTGTATAGTTCAGTTGCAGTCAAGGTGCTCTATAAACTTCACAGCATATGGAAAGATCTCATTGCACGAATTTGGATGATACAGGCGTTTTTTGGAAGAGGAACTGTATGTTTCTGGTTGTTGGAATGTTTAGCAGTGAAGTGCTGAGCAATGACTTTTAAACTTGAATCCTTTGGTTTGTATTCTCTATTCAACAACCCCTCTGCATCTGCCTAACGCGTTCTGTTTCTTTTCATTGAATGTGTATGTGGAAGTGGGGAGGGAGTTTTCTTGGAGGCCCTTGTTCCTATTTTGAGGTTTTCTTTGACTCAATTCTCTGGCTTGATTCTAGGAGTTCCAATGTGTCTTATTAGCAAAGTATCTCTTTTGGTTGAGTTGGGTGCCAAAGTTCTGGCTGTCAAAAGAAAATGTAAATGATTACATTTGATCTGGTATTCTCATCTGGTTACGTAGTCTTGGCAGTGACAGATTTGTTTAAGTAATGAGCTTTAAAATCTCTGTACTAAATTGTGGTTTTCCTCGTGCTATCAGTATTCATTTTGAATTATGATAATTTTTCTGAATGTGCTTCCCTTATCTCTACTCTACATTTTTTGGTTTATTACGTTGTTTTTTGCAAGCATGCTGCCTGCTGCAGATTCTTCTGATCAATATGTCATACTTACGCATCTTGCTCCAGTCTCCAGATTCTTATGATATAACATTGCTTCTTTGGTTCTGTCTGTAGAATTGTTCACACTCTAAGTCACAACTTCCGTACTGCTACCAGCATAGTGCGTGCCCCACTGAAGATACCGATTAAGCCAGATCATGTCCTTGTGAAAATAATCTATGCTGGTGTAAATGCAAGTGATGTAAGTCCTTGGACTTCTCAAACTGGTTATACTTGTGGAATAACATTTATATTTTGAACATCATATACGTCATATTCATTATCCTATGTAAAAAAAACGTCAAACGAATTCATCGTGTTCAATTCCAATCTCTCTAACCAACTTTTGCTTATGCGCGACTCTATAGCCTAATCAACTGCACAGTTGGACCATTTGAATCATTAATGTAGAATGATTCAAATGCAATTTAAGAGTACCTTGGTTAGCCGATAGTAGCAAGTAAGCTCGAATGTTTATATATGGCTTCGACTTTATTGCGCTTAGTTCCTTTGTTGATACAAAAGCCTTTGAGCTTTAGATTTCTAATCCATGCTGCTGATTGATTCATATAGGAATTCAAAGATAGAGAAGAGAAATTGATAATTGTTTGGCTCATTTCTAGGCGGACGCTTCCTCTTTTACAAATATACATGTTCACTGATGCGAAAGTCAGTAGAAAATTACCCCTTCTAGAGATACCTAATTGGCATTTAAAGGTTCTTAGTCGGGTTAACAAAAAATCGTTTTTAGCATGAAACCCATTGGTCAATACATCTCCCTTGACTAGAGTGATAAACATCTGTTGTTTATTGTTATTGTTGGCTAATGTGAGTATTTACGTGACAGGTTAATTTTAGCTCCGGGCGTTATTTCAGTGGGAGCAGCAAAGAAATTAGCTCCCGCCTTCCATTTGATGCTGGCTTCGAGGTGTGTGAAATTGTGAACTTTTATGAACTGGTGAAATATAGTTGATTGTAGTGTGATATCTAATAAGAACTGTTGTTTAAGAAATTATTAGAACCATTATCCAATAAATTTGTCTAATATGTAACTAGCTTCCTCAGTTTCCAAACTGTTCTTTCATTCTGTTCCAATGATATGTAATTTACATATCTTCATTCATGAAAGTGGAAATTGTTTGTGTGCCTGTTATTAGCGGGATAAATTAACAATTTTACAGTTAGTTGTCTTCTACATTGCTTCCTTTTGTCTCTCATCTTTATTACCTCCTCGCTTTACCTTGCTTTGGGAAGTAAGTGGACTCATCTCACTTACCTGAGCTTGTTTCTTTCCCCGTTCTAGGTAAAAACCATGCAAAAAAGAAAAAATTAATTGTGAAAAGGTTCCTGATCAATCATATTTGTGATGTCTCTCCGCATTATAGTAGTCATTTGCAGCCTATAGCAAACATATGGGATGTGGCAATGATAACAAGAATCACGGAGAGAGCTAGTTGCTGTATTTCTATTTTAATACAATGCAGTACGTAATGATTGGCAAACTTTGGAGAGAATGTATATCAATCTTTCATTTTGCAGGCTGTGGGATTAATTGCTGCTGTGGGTAATTCAGTTAAAAATATAAGAATCGGCACTCCTGCTGCAATCATGACTTTTGGAGGTTATGCTGAATTTGCTATGGTACTATATCTGGAATATATTCATCTCCTCTACTGTTTAGTATCTAATGACAGTATCTATTGCAACTTAATCACTAGTGATCAGACTAATAACTATCAGTTTTTTCTTCTGTATGATTCAGGTACCTTCAAAACACATCCTGCCTGTGGCAAGACCAGATCCAGAAGTCGTTGCCATGCTTACATCTGGACTTACAGCATCAATTGCTTTAGAAAAGGTTTAACTTAAGTGCAGTGAATATTCCTTGTTCATAATTTTATCTTGTTATCAGCAACCACCTGTATTCAATTAATCTTTCTGTCCCCCCCCGCCCCCCACCTTCCTCCAAAAAAATAAATAAATAGGCAGCACAAATGGAATCTGGAAAAGTAGTTCTTGTAACTGCCGCTGCAGGAGGAACTGGGCAGTTCGCGGTGCAGGTATACTTTTATTATGAAAAGGGAGATATATTATGGTAAATGTTGGTATATGATTTGCCTATTTGCTTATTACTATGTATTAGGTGGCCCTGTTAGCCTTGAATTGATCTTGTTTGTCGCTAGCAAGTTTTTAGGTTCTTAAACATGCCCATGTTGTGGATATCTTTTAGTTCTTCTCTTTTTGGGTTTCTATTGGAAGGCAACAGGAAGCTACAAATGTCTACTTTGTATCCTCTTAGTAAACATCTAGAGGTATGCACACGGCTAGTATTTTGCTAGTTTAACAATGTTTCTACTAGGAAGTCTTAGTATCTGCTGTTAGTTTGATGAAAGCAATCATGCTAGCTAGAGGCCCAAGGAGAAGTACTAGCCTGAGAAGGTGGCTTCAGAGAAAGCTTACATGTTAAAGCATGATATACATATTAAAATGCCTCTCTCTAATAGTTTAAGATTTTAGATGAGTTGCTTACTTAACATTTGGTATCACAGCAGATTCTCTACACGTGCGAGCCCACCGGCCCACGATGATCTGACTCAGCACCACCCGACCAGACCAAAGAGTCCGCGTAGTAAGTCTCAGTCTCGGCTATACGCGAGGGAGCGTATTGAGACACTATCCCACATTGGGAACAAACAAGCCTCGTAATCACCTAATAAAGATCGTGGGTTACTCCTCATTGCCAATTGGTTTTGAGATGGAACCCTAGACTTTAATATTATGTTTCTGCAATGGCCCATTGCGGCTTTTGTAGGCTTCTAGAGAGTACATGTATTCATTTGAATCGTGTCTTCTAGAAACTCTTTGCAAAGTAATTGTAAAATTTATGTTTTCAGATACTGCAATTACCAATTAGTTTCAGTTTAGTGTAAGTGAATTTTTAGTCTTTCAACTGTCCAATTATCTGTTCTTCTGCTCCCCTCTCCCTCTCTCTTTCTCAATCTGCAGTCACATAGTTGAAGTTTCTTTTTGTTCCTCTTAGAATGATGACCTGTTGACTGATACTGAATCATGTAAATGGCAGCTTGCAAAATTAGCTGGAAATACAGTGGTTGCAACTTGTGGTGGTAAAGAGAAGGCTGAACTATTAACAGACCTGGGTGTTGATCGCGCCATAGACTATAAAGCCGAAGATATCAAAACTGTACATATCTAATCCTTTTTAACTTATGATGTATATCATGCTGTACAGATATTGGCAGTGCACCCAAAATTTGTGCTGGACATCAGAATATCTTAAAATAGCAAACACTTAAAATATATATTAGTACTCACTCAATAGAGTTTTGAATTTAAAGAAAATGGTTCCTTTCTTCAAGACGGTATGTGGGTTTTAAATTAGGTTGCATGAAGAAGTGATTTCAACAATTGAAATCAACAATTTACAGTTTGCATGAATTAATGAAACAAGATAATGGCGATGTAGATGATACCCAACAATTGAAACATCCTTTTTAGTAGTTATGTATAATCTGTTGTAATTGAGATTATGAACTATAGTCAGCCAACCAAATGCCTGAAATATGATGTGCAAACCTGTGATGTTATATATTTTGCCTATTTTTTAAAAATCTGTCTTCCTATATCCTTCAATCTGGCAGGTTCTAAAGAAGGAATTTCCAAAAGGTGTTGATATTGTCTATGAGTCTGTTGGTGGTAAAATGTTTGATCTATGCTTGAATGCTTTAGCAGTTTATGGAAGGCTTGTCGTGATTGGGATGATATCTCAGGTGAACGCCTTTGCCTCACTATATCATCCATGTGATTTCCTATTTTTAGTTTGCCACTTTCGAGTCATTTGATAAAGGACTCTTCTGGGCACAATACAATCTGGCTCCATTGTAACAAGGGGTTTGGCAGTGTATCCCCATGAAGAGACATGGGCCACGCCACCATGTGTCCTAGTAATTTGGACACATGGTGAGTCCAACCTACAATACCACTTTAAAGCGTAATCCATATTCTTAATTTATTATTCTACCTGTTTCCTATTATAGTTTTAGACTGCAAAAGATGTTGAATTAAAAAATCTGGACACACCATAGAGGTTCCTCAGAGACATGGTGTTATGATTCTGGGTGGGACCTATCCTAAGTGTGGAATTTGGTTGGTCAACTTGAGGTATGGGAATCAAGTTTAAGAGAATTGATCTGACACGTTTTCATCAGTCACGTGCCTTTTGGCATGTTGGCTGAGGATCTTAACATTTGGTATGTCTCGGGTTCAAGTCATGGAAAGGGCTACCTAGGAGAGGGCTAACTGGGGCAGAGCCCGAGCTGTCCAAAGAAGGAAAAGAGATATCTGCCGCCAGAGTGAAAGCGGCCTAGAGTGTGAGCCGTCGAGACGACGGATGCAGAGTATGGTGGATTGTTGTGATTCTGGGTGGGACCTATCCTAAGTATGAGATTTAGTGGGTCAACTTGAGGTATGAAACTCAAGTTAAAGAGAATTGATTTGACGCATTTCACTAGTCACGTGGCTTTTGGCGTATTCATTGAGGATTTTAAGCACGAGGTTGTACAGAACATCTTGTTTCACGTGTAGAATTTCGTAGTACGGGTTTATAAAGCTTTTCCAGCAATCATACTGCTTTGTTTCTGTTTTCGTCATTATGATCTGCTAGCAAGTGATTACTCATAAGATTTGCTTTCAGTATCAAGGAGAGACTGGATGGAAGCCATTAAACTATACTGGACTATGCGAGAAGATCTTAACAAAAAGCCAAACTGTGGTATGTAATCCGTCCTCTTATGAAATCGATGCATCAATAGGTTGAGAATTTTTCTCATCTCTGCTTTAAACATTTCTCTAAATTTACTTTACAATTGAAGATCATATTGCTTTGTTGAAAAAGCAAATCCATTATCAGATGGATGTTACTGTGGAAGAGTGTCCTCCCAATTACTGTGTTACATAACCAATTACATTTAGATTAGCTATACTCGTCGTAGTAATGTCAAATTCATGGACTGTTCTGTTCTCTTTAACACAAAGATCAAATAGACTCTAGATGAGAAAGCAGTTATGGGATTTTATTCTACGCACAGTCCCGGGCCATCTAGTTAGCTGCCAGATATGAGCAAGCTCAAAGTCCATCTTTGTTAAGTTACATTTGAATTGGCAGATTATTATGACTTAATACGGAGATTGTGCGTGTGAATTTGATTTATTCCTTAAAACGACTTGAAAGGACCTTTCGAGCATAGTTGATAAGAAGGTCGGTAGCTTTTTAGAAACGCTCCACAAGTTTGGGAATAGAACGTAAGAGTTATATGGAGCGACCACACTAATTTTTATCTTTCATGTGACATAGGCTACTGCATTCGACTGCTAATCACATGTAGCATATTGTCTGCATTAAATGAGCATCATGATTAAAATAAAATTAAGTCTCGTTGATTAACACTATTTGAACATAAGAAATTTGATTTCCATGTAAATCATAGAGATTTATCTTTTTGTGCTCTATTTCTGATGATGTCAAGTTTTGCAGGCTGGCTTTTTCCTAGTCCAATATAGTCACCTGTGGCAACAACATCTGGACAACCTTGTTCATCTTTTCTCTGTTGGAAAGCTAAAGGTAGTGTGTTAGTGTGAGTGTGTGGTGGTGCTGGGGAGGGGCTGGCTCAAATTCTTGTTATATTCACTGGCATCTTGTATACTTAACCCAACTAAAGTTTTGATATTCTTGGAATTATAAATAAAGTTGGTTTAGTTTGCGGGTAAAGTAGAGCAGCAATGTCACCATTAGAATTTTGATCCTTAGTTTTCAAGACAACCATAAACTAATTTCTGTTTTTTGCACTGAAAGGAACTTTAGTTTGGTTTACTCATGAGAAAGTCGAGGTGTAACAATATTGTGTTGTGCATAATAGGTTGCCATAGATCCAAAAAGATTTGTTGGTCTTCCTTCTGTTGCCGATGCTGTTGAGTATCTTCATTCCGGTAAAAGTGTTGGCAAGGTACGAACATACTTTATTGTGAAGGAAGCATCAACCTCTCTGCTGTTTACTTTGACATAGTCAATTCACACGATAAATACTCGCATGTAAAAATGGATAATAATGTTACAACAATGGTTATGGAGAGAATGATTGAAATTGTTCTTTTTTTATTGCTTGATGAAATTATTTTAAGGGTTTACAAAGACTTTAACAACCCCTATACATTGAACCAATTCACATTGGAAAAATCTCACCAACCTTACCAATCTTACCAACTTACCTACTTCTTGTACACTGAATCTAACACTCCCCCTCAAGTTGAGTTTAGAGGATCTCCAACACTCAATTTGCACAGAGCCTTTGCAAAACTTTTTTTATTTACTACTTTAGTCAGAATATATGTAAACTGATCTTTAGATTGGACAAATGGAAGTGATATAATATCGTCATCTATTTTCTCCTTGATAAAGTGCCTATCTACTTCAACATGTTTAGTACGGTTATGCCGAACTGGATTCTCGGAAATACTGATAGTCGCCTTGTTATCACAAAAGAGGCTACATGAACTTTGAGACGGATGGCCAATTTCGGCTAGCAATTTTCGTAACCACAGGACCTCTGCTATTTCTCGAGCAATACCCTGAAACTTAGCTTCTGCACTGGACAAAGCAACAACCTTTTGTTTCTTACTTTTCCAGGTTACTACGTTTCCTCCCACAAGAGTGAAATACCCCGAGGTTGATCGTCTATCTACTGGATTCCCTGCCCCATTTGCATCAGTATACGCCTCAATTTCAAGGTGCCCATTCTTTGGAAATAAAACTCCTCTTCATGGAGTCCCTTTCAGATATCTCACCACATGCATTGCGGCCTCCATATGATCTGCCTGAGGCTTATGCATGAACTGACTAAGGACTCCCACTGCATATGCAATGTCTGGACGAGTATGCGATAAGTAAGCCAGCTTTCCAACCAAGTGATGGTACTGTTCTCGGTCTGCTAGAGTTGCTCCTTTAACTAGCTTGAGTCCATGATTTACTACTATAGGAGGTTCATCTGGCTTAAAGTCAATCATCTCGGTTTTTGTTAACAAATCTAGCACATACTTATGCTGGAATATAAAGATACCTTTCTTTGATCTTAGCACCTCAATTCCTAGAAAATATTTCAGCTCCCCTAAGTCCTTCATTTCAAACTCCTGAAACAAGTTCTTTCTCAGCAGAGTGATTTCTTCTTTATCTTCCCCAGTGATAATTATGTCATCAACATAAATTATCAAGCAAGTAATTCGACCATTATTCTTCTTCAAAAATAATGTATGATCTGAGTTACTTTGCTGATATCCATACTTCTTCATTGCTACCGTGAATCTCCCAAACCATACCCTTGGAGATTATTTTAGTCCATACAATACCTTCTTTAATCTGCATACCTCTCCGTCTCTATACTGACTGGTGAAGCCCGGTGGGGGTTCCATATAGACTTCTTCTTTAAGATCCTCATGGAGAAATGCGTTCTTTACATCAAACTGATGTAAAGGCCAATCTCGATTAGCTGCTAGTGAGAGTAGCACTCGAATAGTGTCAATCTTTGCTACTAGAGAGAATGATCAATGCCGTAGGTCTGTGTATATCCCTTGGCAACCAATCTGGCTTTATATCTCTCGACTGACCCATCTGCTCGATTTTTTATTGTGAATACCCATCAACATTCGACAGCTCTTTTCTCGAATGGTAGACTACTCTTTTCCCACATTCCATTTTCCTCAAGTGCTGTCATCTCTTCCTTCATAGCTTGAACCCATCTTTCATCTAAAAGAGCCTCCTCAATTGTGTTAGGAACTACATCTGAGTATACAGCCGTGGTGAAGGCTTTGGCACTCTGTGACTGATTTTCTTTGACACAATTTCCTACTGGATACCTTGTGCTTTTTGGGTTCATATTCAAGTACCCCTCATTGGAGAGTAAGGGGTTCCGAATAAGTAGGACCAAAACAGAGTATATGAAGTGCACTTTTGGAACTGATACAGGTGAAGAAGGGGTAGTGGAATTAGAAGGT
>JAOWAN010000014.1:7617600-7631229 GCA_028566635.1 Lobelia cardinalis
TTTTATTTTTACGTTTGGGGGGGGTGGGAAGGAAGGACACTGGAACGTGAATAAATTGAAAAAGAATGCGCACAAATACACACGCACTCATAAATAATAACCTGAGTAGGTATCACAATAGCTTCATTAGTCAGCGGAAGCCGGGCACTCCATGCTGATTTAACTGGGGAAGTGCTTGGAAGCAAGTCAAGAAATTTGCTGACATACTTCTCCGAGTTTTGAAGGTTCTTTCCATCAGCGGTGAGATTCACCAGGCAGCCCTTCTTTGAGAGTAGGGAAGTGCGGATCTCTTCGAGTGATGAAGAGATCTCTGGCCAGTTATGTTCAACTTTCTCTTCAAGAGCTTGTAGAAATTCCAGGTAACTGTAACCACACAACAATTAGTCCAAATTCATGTGAAAGTTACTAATTAATTGCACAAACGATAAGGGGAATAATACAACGCTCAAACCTTGAGACCATAAAAAAGTTTAAAATCTCATACTACCACTGGAAAATACCAAATTAAAAATAACAACAGAAACCACAACTTAAAAAAAATGCTCAAGTTCATGTACAACATTACCACACACAAATAAAAGACCATGCTGGCCAAGAGTGAGGTCATCGAACTAGGAAAAAGAATTACATAGTCAATAGGTTGCTAATAAACAGACCTAAAAACACAGGTAAACCTATTTGTCATTTATAAGTTTGGAGTTCTTATTACCTTAAAAACTCACTGCTACTCATCGACAAGACACAAAAAAGAATGGAAAAGTTGACATAGCAGTTCATTGAGCAGCATGGTCACATAATATCATAGTAAATCATAACTAAATAAATACAAGAGGCCCAACCTGACACCACCCATCTGTTCACCAATCCACCCAGCAATATTCAACTTCGCATCCATCCTTGCAGCTGCAACACCATGACCGCTGCCCCTTAAACGATTCTGTGCACATGAATTTTAAATTTAGATTGTATAAGGGGCAAGGTTCCTTTCACAACTATTTCCATTCAGAAGTTTAATGCATACCTCCATTCTTGCTTTGCTTTGGGAGACAAATTGCTTAAAGCGCTTCTGATCTGTAAATTGGACATCTTGGAGAATGCAATTTACCTACATTTAGTAAATGTTAGGAGTGTAGGTAAGCCAGTCATCTCTCCGGAAGAAGTTAATCAATGAAGTGAATTCCCCCATAAGAACAAGTGTAATTGCAGAACTAAAAAGAAACAGGGAAAAGGAATAGGTCGGATGCTTGACTCTTCCCAAAACAGTATCAGCTTCCATATTTGTGCTCATATATGTCTTACAAGACAGATACATAAATAGATGCTTAGTTCAATGAACTTCACAATGACACTTTCTCACTAGAGTAGAAGATGGAAAGTTCTATAATTCATCCTGTGTGCTATATAAGGTCCACTAAAAGAAGTATTTCCTCCATCACACAAATAAGTGTCTGCTATGAGTTTCACACAGAAGATAACAAAGTTCACACACAATGTGCATCACCCTCAATGTACTATTCCCTCCATTCCAAAATACTGTAGTTTCAAAATAGTTGTCACTTTAGGATCTCTAGACACTTTTTACAAATATTTTCCTAATTTGCCCTTATATTCTCCCAACTACCAATGATCATTAATTGCACATGTGTCTTCTACTATTAATAAAGAGAGCATATTAATGAGGGTAAGTTTGTCAACATATATTATCTCTTAATATGTGTGCACAAGGCTAAAAGGACAACTACATTGGAATGGAGGGAGTATTATACAATTGCAAGTGCACACATGAACATGACAAAGTTTGTCACTTAATAAGAAATGGACACTTATTTTGGGGCGAGTAGAAAATTTTCAATGACTAGAAAGAGAAAAGCACATAGAAAGCAGAGAGATCATAATGGGAGATGGTACCGACCAACTCTGCTGAAACCATGCAGGCTGAGATGGCTAGAAAGTTGACAATATTGTAAGGGCTATTTATTCCATGGTAAAAATACTAATCCTGCCAACTGATTGGTGGAAAAGGTGAAATATTTTTAAAAAGTAATAATTACGAAAGAGCTGAAAACAAAATATACAAGTAAAATTCACTTTGATATATCAAGAAAAAGGTGAAACGTTTTAGTAAGTAATAACAAAGAAAGACCTGAAAATAAATTATACAAGTAAAACTCACTTCGAAATACACTTCTTTCGATATAAATCCCAGGAAGAGCTATAAAAGAGAGACTGTTGTATTCTAGAACCACATAACGTGAATCCAAACTAATCTACTCCCTCGCTTTCAAACAATGTGTGAAAAACTCCACTCCCAACCGCACCCTGTTTTGTCTACTATTTGGTTTTTCAGTTCTACTCTTTCCTAAATCAAACTTTTAGTAGTAAGATAAATGTTTTATCCAGGAAAATGTTGACTTAATTAGGGATAAATCAGTTAATGCTAATTGAAATTTGCAGTTGCCAACAACTTTTGAGATATCCAAAAAAGGGAATTATGGCCAGTATAAAATGAAACTGAGAGAGTAATAAAATTAGCTCCAAAGAACGAAAAATTTGGACATACCAGATTGAATAGATCTTCAGTGCGGCCAGACATGGCCTTGCCTCGAACGATTATATGGCTAACAGGATTCACCACACCCCGTTTCGATGATGTGAAAGGATATACTGATATTCCTCCGGTTTTCCTTCCAATCAATTGATTTAGCTGTACAAAGTCCAGCTCTTTCGTACCCATCTCCAGCAATGATTGACTGTTGAGCATTTATGGTAGCAGGTTAAGTTTGCACTTCATAAACCTTTTCTTTTTGGGGTTGGAGAGTTGAGAGGATGAATATACTAATTATCATAATGCTAACTATGAAGTTAATTGACCGAACACACTTTTCCCTTCATTTACTTCCTCGTCAGTTCTTTTGCTAGTTATGATGGGCTTACTCTTAATAATGGCGGTTCTTTTAAAGGAACCATCCTTAACTTTCCATGACAATATCACTTTGTATAGAGATATAGAAGCTTTAAATTGATGCAAACATTTTTGTCGTCCGATACACGATACGACTCACATTAAAAAGGTCCCCGATGCGTATCGCCGAGATGAATTGAAAATGGTATATCAATCACATGTAATGACCAAATCATTACGTATCTTATGATATACCGATACTTATGATACAACTTCAATGCGTAAATCTTGGACCTGAGTCGGGTTTGGCAGTCCTGGGTTCTAACATTTTAAAGGATATATACAAATTAAAACTGTCTCCTTAGGGGAACTTTGATTTTTAGACGACCCTAAGTGAGTGCGAGAAGGGATGAGTTGTTGAGTATTTTTGTTATGCTACTTCGTCTTTTAATATAATTTAGGTTATTTTTATCTTTCATCGAAATGTAGGCCAAAAAAAAGGTTGACCTGACTTGGAAAGACTATGACTTCTAAACAACCAGCGTTAGTTCGTGATTTAAATTTTAGAGTTTTGCATGTTTAATTTTAAGAAAGAGGGATCAGGTGCCGGATGCCCATGATTCATGCCAAGAAAGTCAATTGTCTCACTTTAAAGTTTAAATGATGCAAGGATCTGAATAACAGTGGTTTTACATCAAATTTCTACTTAATTTAGATATTAGTTACTCCCTCCGTCCCACTTGAATAGTTACACTTTCCTTTTTCGTCCGTCCCACTTAAAGAGTTACATTTCCTTATTGGGCCAGACTTCACCACTAATATCCTTGACAGCTACTTTTCGGACGTTTTCTAGGAGCAGAAGGAACCAGTTTCACTCTACCTACTAATAAATTAGATCTCTGGTTAGGATCTTCGTTGAGCTAGTCTTGCAACCAGTCTTGGTCAATCCCTTTCTCTTTTTGATCTAGTTATCCTATAACAACTGGCTCAACTCCATCCTTCAAGACAACTTTACCCTTACGTTTTGCAAGGGATGATTATGCAAAGGGATGATTATGCAAAGGGATGATTATTCAACCCTTTATCTTATTTTGGGAATCAAGTCAAAGCGTATCAGAGTAATGTTTAACACTTGTTTCATATCATATGACAGAATACACGATATGATACATGAAACGATTTTTGAGACCTCCGGTTCACGATAAGATTGACGATCTGACAACTATGGATGCAAATACAATAAGAGAATATTTAGCAGCGGAACAAAGATGAGAGAGTAGGCAAGCTATTTTGTTTTCCAGCCAAGAAAGCACAGGTTAAAACTTAAAAGTTATATAAACGTGAGAAATGCAATTCCGCTTCAATTCCACCGAGCCTGGATTTTTCAACTTTTAACATTCTCAAGACAGATTAATAAATTTTATCTTTGTTTTGTTTATCACAATAGTTCTTCTCCTGATTCTTATATAGCATTGAATGGAACCATCTCAAGTTGTTGAGGAAAAACAACTACTAGGCCAGGGATAAAAATAGACATCAACTTGACAAGATTAACAGCAGATACTAGTTTCATGGCTGTTAACTTTATCACGGTCAGTTACTCAAATAAGTAGAAAGGAGAAACATGACTTGAAAAATATAGAGGACCCAACATACAGTAAAGATAATAGAGCTATCAAATTCGGCACAAAACAATACTTACTGTACATAAAGATAAATTTAAGGTAGTACCACAAGTGGCTCCCCACCCCCCCACATAATGAGTATTTTCATAAGAGACTAAGAGAGAAAAGACTAGTCGTGCATGATCTTCTCAACTAACACACCAAATCATATAGAACTCACAAGCCTGAAACCCTGATCATATTTTTAGTTCAAAACTCAGAGGATAAGAAAAATAGAATCCATAGTGAACTCGACTCTTTTAGGCCAAATGTCTGTTTGTGTGGTGGGGGTGGAGGGGTGAGGGGCACAAACCTTAATTTTAGTAGCAGATTAAGAACAGTAAATCAATGGCAAAAACCCCAAAGCTCACATCTCCTGTTCAATTATGCAAGTCAAAATGCCTGGTGATAGTGAGGGCAGTGGAGACGTAGATGATATTAAAAATATATATAATAATAAAGAATTGTGGTCAAGCAACCAAGATGTACATGAATGAGGAAATGGAGTCCTTAAATAAGATCATATATAGTCCTTAAATAAGTAGAAAAGGTTAAAAAGGGATAGTAATACAAGGCATAATTCATTGAGACAACTAGCAAGACAGAGTAGTAAAAAAACAGAAACATTGACCCTTCTTGTTTATGGCAATATCTTACCAGAAAAGTGGTACCAAAGGAAGAAGCTCCTGTTTCAGTGAACTCATGTCAAAGACAATTTCAGTATACAGTACATCATTAGTGAAGAGATCATGCTGCAGCACTGTTACCCCATTGATATCATCAACCTATAAATTACGAAGAAAAGGTCAGTTTACTCTCCAAACCAGAAGATAATTAAGTATGCTACTCAGAGCCAATGAAACTCATGAATACCTCTGTAGGCACATGTTTAGGAGTTTTTGGAATGTCTTGCAAGGAGAGGCTTGGTACACTTTTAAGAGCCTCTGGTGGGTCAGGAGTTTCCTGCTTCAATTTTAGTTCATGGGTCACTCGTGCCAACTCAGCGAGATCTTCTTCTGTCATACTTCCTTTGACTTTATCTAAAATTTCTCTTTCAACTGCTTCATCACGAGAAGCCTTCTCCGGATCAGGCTGACAAAATAACAACCATTAGTGCAAGTTATAATATACATATGCATATATAAAAGCTGCAAGCGTAAAATAATACCTGCATTTCAATGGTTACACAGTGAGGGTTACTCAAGATGAATTTCTCAATTAACGGAGCAAATACAGCTTTGGAGCCTTCCTCCGCTATTCTGGCTTTCAGTGCCATCAGAGGCTTCTGATATTTTAAAGGTTCAAAAGGATCCATATCATAGACCCATTTCCCCTTTTAAGATAAAATACACAATGACGTGATCAAAATTGAAGGATGCAACAAAAAGTTTTGAGTGAGAAAAAGCAACTATAATGAAACAAAGTAAACACTCACAATAGAGCTAAGCATAAGCGCAAGCCCACGTGGGAATGATCCGGTGTTATTTTCTCTGAGAGAAAACTCAATGGTATTCATCGATGCCTCCACAGCATCGGAGTCAAAACCTTCCTCACACAAAGTTTTAAGGGTGTTGATGACTAATTCTTCAACCTTTTGAGTGTCATCTTCCGAAACCCCTTTCAATCCAATGCTGAACTGGGGTTGAAGGAGCTCATCTTGCATGCCACCCCCAACAATCGCATCTCCCAGTGAGCTTTCGAGTAAGATTTTCCTCAATGGTGCAGCAGGAGTTCCTAACAACAAATGATCCAGAAAACCCAGAGCAAGTTCAGTCTCCATGTCCAGGGGCTTGTCAGAGAGCAACCAATTAAGGCATATCATGTGCTTCTTCTTCAAGTCCCCACCTTCAGCAGCAGGATATTTCTCAACAATTCTTACAGGCTCCGGGAATAGTTTCTGTGGTTCGATTTTAGATTCAAGTCGAGCTGAACTTGCATCGAACATATCTAGATATTCTGCAGGAAGAGAGGTTAAAAACGAGCATGAGAAATGGAGATAGATATACTTGTGATCAAGCAGCATACAAGCAGAGTGAGGCAGAACTGCAGAACATGTGACCATTCTCAAAGTTAGTGAAAGTGAAGGTGGGCTGCTGCCCAGTCATCAGGTTTAGGCTAGATCTTAAACCTGTTATATTATCAACATGATTTCGAAAACTTTAGAGAACAATCAACTGAAACCCCGGATCAGACAGCATTCGAGTTGCCAGTAAACCAAGAAGAAAGAACAAAGGGTGTGTTTGCGAATCAAGTTTTTGCCACTTAGTTTGAAAAATTGTCAAAAAAAATGTTCATTTGGTAAGTTTTAAAAACACCATTTTCTCTTACTTACCTACTTTTTTTACATACCCCTATACCCACCTTTATATCCCATCAAACATTACATCAAATCACAACTACCACTCTCTCTTTTTCTCTCTCCATCGCTATCATGTAATTATTTAAATTTTAAAGGGGAAATAGGTAATTTAGGTTTCCACTAAAAACAAAACAAAAACAAAACTACGCCAAAAATCAACCATCCAAAAATTCGACATTGATATCTTAAAACATATAATATGGGGTCTGTCATGGAGCAAATCACCAGAAAGACCATGTCGTTCAGAGTCCAGAGAGATATCCGAATCACAGCTAAAACATGTTAGTTTGTATCTGATGAAATATTCGCTCTAGTAGTTCTGAAGCAAAGAATTAAGATTAGTTAAAAACTAAGTACCACTCAAGATGCGAAGTCGCTCTGTTGGGTCATCATCTCCATAAAACCATATCCTGGCATTGCTTGGATGATAATATTTACGGTGAAATTCCTGCAAATGTACATAATTATAAGAATTCACTCACTTATTCAAGATGATGAGAGCTACTGAAAGAAGTAGCACTTTACACAGATTATGCTTCTTCATTCTTGCTTTCGCATTCTAATTTATTTATTTAATCTTTAAACTGCAACAGCAAAATATACATGAATACATAAGTCTATAGTAGAAGTACTTTCACACAACAAGCAGAAATGGGTGTAAGTCCAAACCACCCAAACCGTTAGCCGAACCAAACCGATGAGTTTGGTTTGGTTTGATTTCGGCCAATGACGGTTCCGTTACGGTTCGAAAAATTTTCAAACCGCATGGTTCGATTTGCGATTTCGGCACTTCAAACCAAACCGATATTTAATCTATATGTATATTTTCACATAAACCCCTCATATTTTCTATATATTCCTATATACCCCTTTTAATTTTATATATAAAATAGAAAAATAATTATATCATAACTTAAACCTAATTTTATTGTGATGAACTTATAAATTTTATAACTTTTAGATAGTATTGTGCTAAGTATTATGTAAACAAACATCATTGGGCAGTTTTTCAATTTTTATTATGAATCATAAGCTATTAATGTTAAAATAATTTTTATTTTAGAATTTTTGCTATAAATTTTATGCTATATTTAGTTTTTTTGAAAAATTACAAGATTTGCCCTAAACCGATAAATCGAACCAAACCGAACCGCGATTAATCGGTTCAATTCGGTTTGATTTTTTAGTTTCATGTTTCGGTTTAGGTTTGAAATTCTCCAAACCGATAGGATGCGGTTCGGCTTGCGGTTTATTCCCCAAACCGAACCGTTGCACTCGTCTGCAGAATAAGTTAACATATAATACATCAAGCATATTTTACTACAAGAACATACACATACCTGGATAAAATTAAACAAAATTATTGAGAGCAAACATGTAACCGACATTACTTTATCCCCTGAAGTTGGTTATACATGGAAACAGCAACAAGGACAGAAATATTGAAGAAATTTGGGAGAGAGAAATAACCTAATTAAAGAGGATTAAAACAAAAATTTGACAGATAAAGGTTTTTAAAAAGTACACCCTACATAACTACCATTAGATTACTTCACTATAACTTTATACATTCTAATAAAACTAGTTATGCTCTCCACTTTCAGACACAAAAGATTTAACGGAATTTAGAACATTACAAACTCTGGAAATAATGAACATTCGAAGGTCCAGCTCTGTAAAAAGGAGATCAAATTAGCTGATGAACACGCCGCACCTTGAACTCATCAAACGTGAGTTTGGGAATAACTTGTGGATCTCCTCCGCTATCAACACCATAGGTATTGTCTGGGAACAGAGCCTGCAATATTTAAAGCACAAGCTATAAATACAGCTGAGCGATTTCTAAGATCTCAAGCATTTACCATTTCAGGAACTGTGTCTTAAATAAAAACCAGAGGCTCTAGGGATGAAAATCAACCATATAACGAGGTAGACGCTTTAGTAGCTGAAGTTCTTGACGACAGATTATCACACTCAAAGATTCTCAATGATGCAAAAAACATTTATTAGCCACGTCAGACGAGAGAAAACAAACTTCAAGCCAAAAATACAAAGGTTATACAAGTTGACCAAAAGAGAACTGTGCACATAAATATTGTCATAGTTGTCAAATCATGAATCATATCATGAATTGAAGGTCTCAAAAACGGTATCGTGAACAGAACATGTTTTTACAAAAAATACTAACATGTAAAGTAAGTAGAGATTCTATCTTTGACTTGATTTGATGTAAAAGCACTATTATTCACACATACATTGTCTAAAGTAAGACTTTCTTGGCATGAGCCACGGGGATCGATATCCCACGTCATTAAAGTCAAGTTATACGAACTCTACAAACTAAGTCACCAACTAATTTAAGATGTGTAGAAGTCATAGTTTTCTAAGTCGGATCGTCAATCTTTGTTTTTTTTTTTTTTTGCCTATATTTCTGTCATTGCAACATAGAGCCAGAAGACTCAAGTCACTCAACTCAAACATTTCGCGTAAGCTTGCTCTGACCAAGATTTAGTATTCTGGAATCAACCAACATGTCAATTCTCAATGCTAAGACTATGGTAGGAATTTCACGCCATAAATATTTTATGATTCAGTTAATATTTCTTGGGCAACAATTAGGGGATGCATCAATCAGAGAGAGGGGGGGAGATCCAATATGACCCAATTGATCATGTTAGGGATGGTGCCATCTTTTGCCCCAGAAGAAACAACAGGACTAACTCACTAACTAGTATAGTACCACTTTCCCTCACCTGAAGCTGAACTGAGATGGAAATGCTAAACATAACCTAAGAAACAGGAAAAATATATTTGCACTCAAGGATAATACAGGAATCTGGAAAGTGCGCTACATGATGCAAATCAACTGATTTACTAGAGCTCCAAATCAGCTCTACTTGATCTCTTAAGGGTATTTATGCTTATTAAAAATAATGGGGATTGCTGGTGATAGTGGTGGAAATGGACCGTAAAGTTGCACAAAAGTGGTTGCTCAAGTACCAATATGGTCCTCTCCCTCAGGTCTGTTCTGGAAGGCTCCAAAACACCCACCAAACTGAATGAGAACATCACTAAGAACACCCAAGAGAGTGTGCCAAGTCACTAACCAGAAAAGGTACTTGTCAGAAAAGCATAATCTACCCTGACAACACTCCCCTCCCCCCAACTGATAATAATCATCTTCTTTCTTTTTTAATCAGAAAACATAGCCCATGCCCCATGTGAATCAACCCTGGTACACGTGTGTTGTAACTTACCACACCCGCTTTTAATTAATTTTGACCACCAAGGAAAGGGCCCGAACAACTTCCCCTTTTATATAACATCAACGTTGTTAAATGGAGGTTTGGGACAGCAGGGGGGTGGGGGGGATCTTTCTTCGTTTCACTTGCATCAAAACAGCTTACACATATTATCATAAAGCTTTACAAATCTGGGGCATAAAGTAGTGCCATCATCGACACAAAGCAAATGCAAGTGTGCTGAAAATTGATGATTTTGAGTGCCAGTTATGTGCAAATGTACCTGTTGAGATGCTCGGCCTAATATGTTATCTGGCTGGGAGTAGACACCTTTCATCTCATTGAAAACAACACCTGAAATTGAAAAGAAAAATATTATATGCACATGAAGAACATAGGTACCAGTCCCTGAGATTATGAAAGAGTTGGAACTTTCACTAAATACAGGAGTTAGGATGGACGGAAAATTCTGAAACAACCTTTATACGTTATTTCTTCCGAAGGATCGTTCAGTTCATAATGCCAACCCTCTTGTTGGAACGTCTGAAAGTCCTCCACACATTTTGGGAAGAATACAGCATCCAGGTATACGTCAACCAAGTTATAGAAATCCTAGATGAAAAACAAAACCCTTTATTAAGGATCTAAATTTACGATTGAGTCCATTCCATATTTGTTCTAGAATTGTGCCAGATCCTTTAAACCTTTGCATTTGTGGAAGCAACAGGATAGCACGTCCTGTCAGGATAGGTGAATGCATTCAAGAAAGTGTGTAAGCTCCCCTTCAACAGTTCCACAAAAGGTTCTTTCAAAGGATACTTTCTGGAACCACAAAGTACACTGTGTTCCAATATGTGAGGAATGCCAGTTGAATCTTTCCTGCATTAACAATAAGCCGAAGAAACTGTGTCAATCAGTATAGCATGTTAAAGATTCCAGAGATATCACCACTTTCAAAGATACATACTACCTCGAAGCACATGCCACGTGCTGTGTGAAAAATGTGTAGCATTACTAGAATTAAGAGGATATGTGAAGAATATTACTCAAAAACTTGACTCACAGGGAGACCCTTAGTTTAAGGCAATGGAATACTTGGCATAGAGAACCAGTTGGCAATGCAAAGTTAAATGTATCCCCTCCATCATCATACTTTTCCGAATATAATTACTACCGAATAAAGATATTGTTTTGTTTTCCGCAATTTTCTGTTAAATAAATTGAGCTAAAGCTATACAGGGTGTAATTACATAAAAGTTAGGTTAGATTGACATTTCCTTTTAAGGCATCAATTACACTATCGCAATTTAGTTTTTGTAGGGAGTAAATGAGCAATGAAACGCCAACTTCTGATTTCAAGATCAAACATCATAACACAGAAAAGCACCAATAAACCAAGCAACACGATAAACACAATCACCAAAATGAATTTTCGGAAGTATACTCACGGGGGAGTACGAAAGACGACGCCAAAAACCTTATTCTCATCATCGTTAGTTACGGACATAACCTCAGCACCGGTCTTCCTATGTCTATATAAAACGGCATTCGACTTGCACTCCTCAATGAACTGCTCCGACACTTTCTCGAACCCGAGCTTCTCCGCCACATCGTCGTGGGCCCCAAGCACGTCTAAGAGCACCACAAAACCATAAAAGTTAATCTCCAAAAATGCGAACAAACATTATACTCCTATTAAAACTGAATTGAGAGGGAGAGCAAGGGTAATGGTTACCGGGAGAGGAGGACTGGGGGGAGGAAGTGGCGATAGCTCTAACGGTGAGAGGGCTGAAGTGTCTTTTAAGGTGGGTGGAAGGGGAAAATGAAGGGGAGATGAGGGCGAGGTGGCTGCGGAGGAGGGAGCGGCGGTGGAGGTTGGAGATAAGACGGTGGTGGCGCCTGGAGGAGAGGCGGGCGAGTGAGTGAGTGGAGCGGGAGAAGAGTCTGGTGGAACATGCCAGTGACGTGGAGGAGAGAGAGCGGAGTAGGACGGCCCTCTCCATGGGGGGAAGCTGAGGTGGTGCTGAGAAAGCCAGGAGAAGGAGGAGGAGCTACTCCTGTCTGCGAAGATGGGGAAGAGAGAGAAAAGAAGAGGGGTTTTGAGCTGGGGGAGGGAAGGGAAAATTCTTAACGAGACAGACTCGTGCGTGACTTGGGAAATATGAACGATGCGTTTTGATTACGAATTCTTGTCCAGAAAGTTTATGGTCAATCCCTAAGCCATTTTGCAACTCTTCCCTCCTCTTGTTTTTTCACTTAAATTCATATGCATAGGCGGAATCAGGGGTGTGTGTAAATAAACAATAATAATTATATATTAAGGTCAAAACCACTAAATAAAACGAAACGAAATGAATTCATGTTTAAAACGAAACGAAACGAAGTAATGCAATTTTATTCGAAATGCAACCATGTTTGAAACAAAACGAAAGAAGTTATCCAATTTTAAACGAAACGAATCAAATTTATGTTTGAAACGAAACGAGGGATCGAAAACCTCTATTTTTTCCGAAAATACTATTACTCTAGAAAGATTTTTCACAACGGTGGGGTCGGCCCAGATCCGCCCCTGTTCATATGTTTTTTCTTTTTTTTCTCTTTTTTCCCCATTTTCTCTCCCACCGATCAATTGGAAAATATAATTTACGGTATGAATCATCAAATTAATATAGCAAGACATTTATTTTATGAATTCTATGCTTTTATTAGGATCTCAATTTTTAAATTTAATTTTGATGATGAGTTAATTAATTTTATCTTTTTATATCTTAAAAGGATCTCTCTGATTAAACCATAATAGCAAGTGAAATTATCTTAATCATAGGTTAAATTGTTGATTATCTCATCTGAGCATGAGTTTATGAACGAATTAAATAATGCTTGAATAAGTCATCATATATGCTATTACACAATCAACAAGCTTATCCTTTCTATATTTTCACTAAGCTTTACAAAATGACCTTAATAAAAAATTAAAGGGTGTATTCACTTGAACACTTTTTACCAAAGTTTTTTAGTTTTTGATTTTTCTTTCTCATTGGTCTCATAAGTTTTCTATCTATATCTCTCTTACTTTTTACTTTAATCATTACAAAAATTCAAAAATTAAATTAAAAACTACTCATCGTGATTTCAGTTAGATGCTGGCCTCTAACCGCTAATTAATCCTTTGCAAGTTATCTCTTACTATGCATACGTCAACCGCTAATTCTCTAGAAGCTGACTTTCACCCTATGCTCTTAATTCAAAGGACAATAATATTTTCAAAACTTCATTGATAGCAGGACTTAATCTTCAAAATGATCTTATTAGAGCATCTACAATAACCACTCCCAAAATAGCTCCTTAAAACATGGGTCTCATATGCCACATATATTTACCCATTTTTAACAATCCTTAAACTAAAATGTGCTACAATGGGCACTTTAAATTTCTCCTTAAAATATCCTACTTTTTATCAAA
>JAOWAN010000014.1:7656707-7675150 GCA_028566635.1 Lobelia cardinalis
ACAAGATTTTAACGTGGTTCACCCCAACTCATGGGCTACGTCCACCAACCGATCAACGACTTCACTTTATTACCATGAAATTACAAGCACTCGAGTTTTAATCTAGAAACTCGCAAAGACTCTCAACTCACGAATACAAGAGATTTAATATTCACTCACTCACCGACGAATAATCTCTCAATCTCTTATATAGAATCTCACCAAAATATTCACCCCTCGGTATTACAAGAGCAGAGGCATCTCTCCATCTCAACACTCTTGAAGCAACACATTCGGTGAATATCTCTCCCCGAAGGGAGGCTCCCCCTTGGTACCCCTTGGCACACCCTAAACTTTAACTCAAACACCCCTTATATAGCCACACAAACCCTAATTGATTACTCCTAATACAATTAGGATTACTTGATCCCACTCTTTTCCTTTTTTTTGGGCTCAACCTACTCTAATTAGGAATTGGACTTTGATTCAAAATCCCAACAATATTGTGTATTATGTTTGAAAAACAATTAGGGATGAATATGTGACGTGGGTATGCTTGATTTCAAGTTTTATGTTTTGTATTTCAAACTTCTTAGTTCTTACTATATTGTAATATTTTTTACTAGAAATTAGTAATTTTTATACTTAGATTATTGGGATGTAAAATTTACATATATAGTGGCAATTTTTATTTAACTAGACACAATATATTTATTAAAAATTTACCTTGATGCCAAAAAAAAATTGAGATTTGCTTCAAAACCGAAAAATAGTCAAACCGAACCGAACCAATTGAAACCGAATGTTCGGTTTTACATGATGATTGGTTTGGTGTGGTTTGTGATATATAAGAAACCGAAAGATTGGTTTGATTGTGATTTCAATCAAATATACATAAAACCGGATCAAACCGAACCATGAACACCCCTATTTCCAACTGCTCTATAACTGGAAAATGAAACCATAACCACCACCTTCTCAACAACAACCATCACCCTCGCACCCACCACCTCAATCTAATCACCACCACCCTCTTTCTCACTCCCTCTCAACCACCACCCTCTCACCCACAAAACACTTAACTCAGCAAATTAACCACTACCACCTACTGATTACCATACCAACTGAAAAATAAATTTCCTTACAAATTAACCAGCAACGATGTCAATATCCCCACAAACAAACAACCTACTGCCAGAAAATTAATCAAAGGGACATACCAGTTATGTAACTAATAGACCATACAAGTAGCAATAAACAGATAAGCCTCAGCACAAACTCAAGATAGAAAATGCTGCTATGATCTCTCCTACTAACACCATAAGTAGTTAGTCTTTCAACCCCATTATAATCCACTTACTCAATGAGGAGGTTTCTTAACAGTTAAAGGCATAAAGACACACACACACACACACTCACACACACACTATAACCCTTTTAACTACCATATGATCACTGTAGTAGCTACAAATAGTGCATTCACTACTCGCAGGCTGCCTAATTATAAGATTCCTACCTATACCTGCGTCTTTGTAGTGCTCAGCAATCGCGGTTCTGTTCAATCGTGAAGAGGATAATCCAACACCCATAGTAAGATTTAAATCCACTCCAATCCCCTCCCCCATGGTTACAGCTTCATCAAGGTCCTCATTTTTCTCTTTTACCATGCCATCAATAGCAATCCATCCACTTATTCCACTCGCTGCACTTACTCCACGTGTCAGTGTCATTTTCTTACTAGTTTCAGGATCATCACTGCTATTATGATCAAGGCGGCCATATCTCGTGAAAAAACCCAATAAGGAAACTCAGATCTCATGAAACACTCATGTTGGGGATCTGGACGGCGGTCATGGATTCAGTGTCATTTTCTTACTTGTTGCCACTAACTTGTCTTCTCTTCATCTTCTTCCTTTCTTCGTTCATCCACTTTCATATCTATTCTGTCTTCTTCATCCTTTCTTCCTTTCTTCATCCATCTTCTTCTTCCTTGCTTCCAATCCGACGCCATCAAACAAATCTGGGTCAAGATGAAGGGCCGAAAGTTGGGGATCTGGCCTGCGAACGTGGATTTGGTTAGGAGGGGGACGGGATGGTTGTCGGATGTGTACTGGATGTTAGCAGTCGTTTGGGTTTTGTAGGAAGAAGTGGCCGGAGTTAGTGACAGTGGAGAAGAGGGGAAGGAAGAGGAAGCTGATTCATCTTTATGGGGGTTGAACCTCTTCATTTTGGACAAGATGAGCTCTAGATAGAGTATAGAGATGAAGATGGAAGGGAGAAGAAAACTCATTTCATTATACCGAAGGGTAATTAAGTCTTTTCACATGTCATAAATTTTGTTTTCATTCATTTTAGTACAAAATGTTAGTAGATAACGGAGACCCTAATAACGTACATACCATAGGCAGGTGACTCCGCAAGAAAAATAGCACATGGAGGTCTGCTTCGTGTTTCGCATATCTCTTCTGCTGATCAGCTTGCGGATGCTCTCACGAAGCCTTTATCTCATTCTATGTTTTTACCTCTTCGGGACAAAATCGATATCTCTTCTAGGAGTACCATCTTGCGGGGGCGTATAGGAAATAATTAAATTACTAGATTGTCCTTATGGGCTTTGGTTGTAACTTATAAATACTCTTCCTACGTGATTATTGAAGGTATGTTGAAACCCTATTTGTCATCAATGGCCGGAGTTAGTAACGGTGGAGGAGAGGAGAAGGAAGAGGAAGCTGATTCATCTTTATGGGGGTCGGACCTCTTCATTTTGGACAAGATGAGCTCTAGATAGAGTATGGAGATGAAGATGGAAGGAAGAAGAAAACTCATTTCATTAGACTGAAGGGTAATTAAGTCTTTTCACATGTCATAAATTTTGTTTTCATTCATTTTAGTGCAAAATGTTAGTAAATAACGGAGACCCTAATAACGTACATACCATAGGTAGGTGACTCCGCAAGAAAAATAGCACATGGGGGTCTTCCCTAAAACACGAATAGTACAAAGGGATTTTCCCTACTTAACTCATTTAGGGAAGAATATATGAAAAGGGTATTGTCATCTAAATGTTACATTAACCCCATTTGTTTGGATGATATTAAATGTCACCCCTAAACTTTTCACCACCGTTTCTAAATTTCTCTCAAGTGTCTCCTTTATTTAAAAATACTCCTTATTCAAAAAATCTCCCAATCGGATAAATGAGAATCCCTCCCTGCTCAAGGAAAGCAACACGACTAGAACGATTTGTTTCGGGATGCTTGATACGGCATGTAAATGTATAGAACTCTCCGCGTGTCAATGGTAGACATCAATCAATAAACTCTCAAATATACTTTAAATTGCACTGTTGCATAATTTTTATTTCTCAAGTTCGAAAGATACAAATTCTAAAATGCCAACTACATTCAATTAAGATTCACATGGAACACGAATTAAACCGTAAAATCATCAACAAATTAACAAAGCAAAGTTAAAAATGATCACTATTCAATATTCATGGACTGACTTATATACTTAAACTACTTTTAACTTACAACTAAACAACAATTTAGATCTACAATCAGGAACCGTAGCTCTCTTTGTACCACTCGCAGATTGTCGGACTCACCTCAATGTTAATTATCTTCAGATGCTTCTCATACAGCCTAGACGCCTCCCCAACCGCAACCGACTTTCGCCACTTCAATTCCAAGGGAATCAGATCCTTCGCAGCCTGTTTTTACGTAACGACGTAGAGCGAAACGGGAAATTTGAGAATCTTTTTTGTATTAATGGGGCAAAAGTGAGAAATCTATGGACGACATAGCAATCAATTCTTGTTTATATGTAATATTGTTCAGGGATAGCAAATATCAATCGTTTCTTTTATATAGCGAGGGTATGGATCAAAGCTAGTCCATGATACATCTCATGACTTATCTACCAAGTCTATCGTTGCGCAGAATCTCTTTCAACTCTGGTGGAGGAACGCTGTGGTGCTACTGCATTTCCGAGCTCCTCTTCAGGATCTTTGCCATTCTATCTACTGCTATGTTGGCTTCCCGAAAGATGTGATAAATTTGAATTTGCCAATTTCGTTTCAATAACTCCTTTACCTGATCTATCAGGTCGGCGTGCATCCTATTGATTAACCCCGACACACTCACCTCATCCAACACTTCCTTACAATCAGTTTGAAGATCAACTTTGCGTCATCCCCTTTTCCAATCTTCTCTTAACCCAGCTAAAACTCCCCTCGTCATTGAGCAATCAACTATTTGGTAGGTATTGAGCAGAATTAGGGATGCAATTTCTCATAACCCGATTCGAACCCGATTATGCCCCGTCCCGAAAAACTCGATTTTTCATAATTTTTTAAGGCCCGATCGGGTTAGGGGCGGGTTCGGGTTTAGGTTCCGCCCCGCTCCAACTAGAGTTATGTCTATTTTTTTAAAAAAATATGTACATAGTATACATTGAAAAAGGGATATTTTTGTATTTTGAGTGGTTAAATTGAGTTAGAATTATATCAAAAATTAAAAAGAATTAATTTTGAATTTAAATTATAAAAAATTAAAATTTTATTAATGTGAACGGGGCGGGGCGGATCGGGTCCGGTCTTTGTAACTGCGGGGCGGGGCGGGGCGGGTTCGGTGGGGTGTGAGAAAGTCGGGTCGGGTTCGGTTTTGGAGATACCCGCCCCGTTGCCATCCCTAAGCAGAATATTTGTTATTGGGCTGTAATTTGGGCTTTAAGAAGTGGTGAGGGAGAAAGTCTATAGGAGAAGGTCAACTTAACAAACTTATTGGGACATAATTGGGCCGTCAAGCTCGTCCTAGTACAAGACAAGTCCAACTGTACCCAACATGGATCCACAGAAGTTAACGGGCTTGGCCGTAATAAAGAAAGAAGAAAAATGAGCAAATCGAACGTGTGTTTCCTAAAATAGTGACGTAATGAGAGGAAAACGAAAACACAAGTTAAAAGCCCAAACACTTACGAACCCAATTTGAGCTACTACTGTATTTTCAAACCCAGAATCAGATAGAGTTGACCAGATCACGGTCGTAGTAGCTAAGAATCTTTGTGCAACGACGTCGTTGGCACGGCTGTTTTTTCCTTGTCAGCTCCCATTTGGAGTCGGATCTTACCACACCAGAGTCGGAGAGTTTCAAGGGGGAGAGAGAGAGAGGAGCTCGAAAAAGTGGCTATCTGAAGAGAGAAATCTACAGGTAGAGACATACAGAGAGCGTGCCAACGGGTCGCGGCAGCATCTCAATAATATTGTTCTTCACGAGAAAAAAGCTCACTTCTCTCTCTCTCTCTCTCTCTAGAAATACTACGTGCAAATGTTTGGGGGAAAAACTGATGAATAAAGCGAGAAAGAAAAGGGTAAAGGCAACTTGCTTTGAAAAGAAGTAGAAGAAGAAATTTGTTTCTTTCAATCTGAGCTGCTAAATGACTTTCCTTTCTCGCACCTTTTGACACCAGAAATAAAACGATGGCTGAGGATCTCTCCCTCTTCATTAAGGTAATGTTTCATTTTATTCAACTTGTTCTCTTTCTTTCTTTTTTTTTTTTAATCCCTTTCCAATTTATGAACAGATTTTGTTTTTATCATTCTTTTTGCCGAAACTTTATTGTTGTTTTTGCCTGCCTATGTGTTTTTCCCTGATCTGGGTGTATATTATTGTAACTTCTAAGCATCTTCTGCATATAAAGTAAAGTTTTACTGATCAAATTTGGTAGCTCCTTTTTGTGTTCCCTTATATGTGGGTTTGTCCCAAAAGAAATTTTAGTTGTAGACCATTTAAATTTGATTAATACTATGGATATGCTAACTTGTTTACCTTGACCTAGGATTTTCTTAGTAGAGTTAGGTTGAAAGGCTGTGTCTCTGTGTTCTGTTTGGGTAAATATGTATATGCCTTGTCATGTATAAGGTATACCTTTTGGTTTATACACATTAACCTCTTGTGTGATACTGCCATTGTAAAGCTGTTGGGATGAAATTGTTTGGAATTTTTTTTTTTTTGTTATGTTTATCTGCATTATGCATATCTGTCTTTCTCTAACATCTGCAGAACCCTTTTGATTTTAGGATGTTTTAGTCATTAAACCCCCCAAAAGTTCGTCATTGATGTTAAGAATGGTGGTGCTTGCCTTTGCTATGATCTGTGGGGTTTTAATTTGTTCAGCCTGCATTAAGCAATTTAGCAGTGTCAGCAAAGGCGGATTCGTAGATATTCGAGTTGTTGATAAGCCATGTGAGGAACCTGACATTGAACCATGGGAGAAATCTTATGTGCACTATCCAAAACCCATAACTTTTAGAAGGTATTACTTTACGTTTTGGGTGTGGGTTTTTCTTTCTGATCCTTTTGGTTTTGTTGTGGAGCTTCTAATTGTTCTTTTTATACATGATTAGGGCTGAGTGTGCATGCAATCCAGTTCGATCTTTTGCTATTTTGTCTACACAGAGATCTGGGAGTGGATGGTTTGAGACTTTATTAAATAGTCATGTTAATATAAGCTCTAATGGTGAGATATTCTCGGTTAAACCCCGGAGGACTAACATTTCAACGATTGTTGAAACTTTAGACAAAGTTTACAATCTTGAGTTTTTGACTAGTGCTTCCAAGAATGAGTGCACAGCTGCTGTGGGCTTGAAGTGGATGCTTAATCAGGTGCGGTGCTGTTTTTAGACATATATCAGTTTGTCCCGTTTGAACTACTTACTAATCATGATGGTCTATGATAGAGCTGGTTTCCTGCTGTTTCAAGTTACAGTACTAATGCTTGATAAATCATATTTGTATAAGAATTTGACATCTTTGGTGGTGAATCATCAGTTTTTGACAAAAGGGCAAAGTAGAATAGAGGGTTAAATTGGAAACTAAGTTTACTTCTCCAAAAAGATAGAGCTATAAATATTAGCATCCTACAATATGGTGATTCGTATCTCATTTAATTGATTGAGTATCTTTCAGTACAAGATCGCATTGTAGGGACAATTTACGTTGCACCAAACACAGTTGCACTTGCATTATCTAAAAATATCATCTTTGGCTATGTTTTTCAACACATTCAGTGTATCATGGTTTCTTACAAAGGAGTCGTCTTCTTGAGAATTTCAAGGTTTTGTTCATAATGGATAACTATACGGTGGAAATTAGTTAACCTTTTTTTTTCTAGCATCGAAACCTTCAAAATACCACGGCATTATTCATTAGGATTTAGGAATGCCAAGATACTTCATGTTTTTCATGGATGTACTAAGCTTTACTAGTGTTTTAAACGAGTATAGGAAAATATAATCCTATGATAAAGTAAACCGTCTCCCATACTTAAAGTACACATCATAGAAATAACTCGTGATCTATGATGCAGGTATCTGGTGTTAATAACTACACATAGGGGAAATTTATGGTTTTCTAAAGTACGGTTACCCTACACTTTTTTGAGCATTTTAGTTCACCTCCCTAAGAAGTTCCCCCTCTAAACATATGGAGATCGTCTCCTGTTTTTTTTTTGTCATTGTGTATTAAATCACTCTGAATCAACTTTTGGTTGTAAGCATCCTTGTTGACTTGATCCAAGGAGAGCATTATTTGAAAAGGGGGGGGGGGGTTGGGAGGCGGCACGGAAAAAGGAATAAGGTCGATTCAACTGAACCAAATAGACTAGTTGGTTACTTTGCTATTAAAGTCTCATTGCCCTATGACCCGTATTGTCCACATGAACAAAGTGGATAGGATACCCTTTGAAGAAAAGAATATATCCTAGTTTATTCTGCAGTTAGTTAGTTTCAATACTGTTCCAACAAAATGTCCTACATTTACAAAATTTGCTTATAAGATACCGTGTTGGTGTTTATATTCATTAAGACGACATCTTCTTCTAGAAATTTTAAATGCCTTTAACTATTACTTAATTCAATCTTAAATAAGTGTCCGCTATTACTTTGAGATGATCTTAAAGAAGTGTCCCTTTCCTTTTCGGATGATAAAAGAAGGTTGCAGCCACAAGCTTCTCGTGGTTCCACACACAAGTTAATTACAACCACTAGCGCTACTTGTTTATTAGGCTAAAATGTGTTGCATTAAACTTGATGCAAAGTAAAAGTGTACACTTATTTAATATCGGGATAGTTTCCTTCTGGCTTTATTCTTTAAGTAGCTGCAAATAACCGATTTAAAACCGAGCATTGGGTGAGCTCAGCTTGGATAATTTCCTCAGGAAGTTTGCTCAGGCTTTGCTCGTACTCATCGAATTTGCACATCTAATGCTCATCTCCTATTTACTGTCTTGTTCCCGAACGGACTTGGCTCCATTTGGGTCTCCTGAAACATTTAAAATGTATTAGCAAGAGTTCAACTCAAAGCACCTCAAGTCGCTGGGAGGCAAGCGCTACCACTAAGTTCTCTTTGTTTCTTGTTAATTCAACTGAATATCTTAATTATTTCAATTTGCGGACAGGAAGACCATTCATCACTACTTAGGGCATGTTTCTGAGTTGTAGGTTTTCTTTTGGTTTTGATTTTGGTGTTTTGATGAGTAGGATAAAAAAGAGAGAAAGAAAGAAAAAAAAAAAACATGTTTTGGATGAAAACTTTGAAAGGAACCTTAATGTATCTTCCTATGAATTGAAGTCATTTTCAATGATATTAGAATAATTTATGTAAAATCAATAGTGTAAATTAAGCAAGCCTCTTCATGACGAGCCTATCAACGAGTTTCATTTTACTGCTCCAGCTTGGTATTGTTGTTTATTCTACGAATGCAAGCTGTCTCCTTATGAGCCTAACAAGAGCATTTTCACGAAAATGCCGTTCATTTGCATCCTACTTTGTTATTACTTATATCTCTGAAGACACAGATGAAAAGTGAAATTCTGAAATACAGATTGCCGTTCATTGAGAAATGCTCATGCTGGTCAGTGCTTGCTCGAAGATGCGAAAGCTTATGAATGGAGGGTACCTAAAATTGTCTGGAAATTTTGGTTTATTTTGCCTCTTTATCTAAGGACTCTTACTTGATGCATTGTCTCCCTTGACACAACCAAATTTATCATCAAAGAAAAGAGTGTGGTTAAAGGAAAAGTGAGTATAAATGGACAAGGCGCTTCCTTTCTGGTACATATCTGCTCAACTAAACCAAATGAAAGCAAATAGCTGTTACATACATTTTGATTCTTGAATGCCAGCTTTTTGTAATGTACTCCATTCAGATGTGGAAAACGAGGTTCCTGATTTGAAAGAAAACATTTAAAGATTTTTTTCCCTTTCTATATGGATCCTTAGCTATATAGATACATATTTGAGTGGGGTATTCATAAATAGATAAAGTAAAAAAAGATGTTTCTTCCCCTTTTATAGTTTTGTTTAAATCTAATTTATCTTGAAATTTTATATGCCTACAAGATCTTCTGTTGCCATCTCTGCATAACAACATCTTCTGACTAGGAATTCATTTTCCATTCTCTCTTTTCCTTCTCACCGGATATAACACATTCTGAACTATTCATACTGATGCATAAGTTGCATCGGATTCCTAAAAATTTGAAGTATGTGATGATGCAGTGTAGCATTTGGTTTGTTATTGTCATATTGTCAGAACTTTGAATTGTTTGTTTCACAGCATCAGAATCCTTAACTTTTTTTTCTTTTCATTTTCCATACTAGATACTCCTCCATCCAACATAAAGAGGAACGCTCTGACAAGACTTGCAAATTATGAAAATGGTTGAAAACATGTTGAATCTTTAAATGCCCATCAAGAGGAGGCCTGTGTTTATCTTTTGCAAAAAGGGAGAGTAATATTGTCATATGACTCAAATGGGATTGACCCAGAAGAGAGATGTCTCTCTTCAAGTGGAACAACCCAAAGAGGAAAGTGTCCCTCTTGATGTGGGATGGAGGAAGTATGCTCTTGGATTTAGTTTCTATTTTTTTGGGAGGTGATAGTGATTGGGAAATATTTGGCCCTCTTAGAGTACCCAACTACTCTCTACAAGAGCCATGCATTTGGGAAGTCGAGGCTTTTTTCTGTATAGATCCTTCTTGCATGATCTATCAGTCTGATATCTCCCTCTAAAGAATCAAAGTTTTCAGGTTAATCACCTGCTAATTATGTGTTTAAAGCACAAGTAATACTCCTATGATTTAATTTTTTTCTGATCAAAGGCGTTAGTCTAAACTTGTCACAGTTCCTACTCAAAATGTGAAGTTTGCATTTGAATCCATATGGTATTTTATTTATGCAG
Organism: Lobelia cardinalis; assembly: GCA_028566635.1. Taxonomy (NCBI): domain Eukaryota; kingdom Viridiplantae; phylum Streptophyta; class Magnoliopsida; order Asterales; family Campanulaceae; genus Lobelia; species Lobelia cardinalis. Next base: position 7,666,930 of record JAOWAN010000014.1, read on the forward strand.
GAATCTTTTATTTTTAATATATCTGAATCAGACACTTGTGTCAGTTTCTGTTGGTTGTGCCGTTGGATGGAAATCCAAATGCTTTGATCCTTAGGGACTATTACTGATGCCAATACCCCTGAATATGAGCGATCATTTTCTCCGGATCAAGTGACCTTTCCCATCATCTGTGAACTTCTTGAGTTTTCCTACACGAGAAACATATCAACATCTTTGTGGCACTATCATGCTCCTCTGTACCCGGAAAATAGTCCAACTTCCATTTTTAGTTTGTCCCCAAAAAGTTTGTGCATTTTATGATGTACGCTCAAAACTTTCAGTTTAATCAATTTTTATCTTTCTTTTTTGAACATGTTTATCTCATCTGTATCATACAAAAGAAAATAAAAAGATAACACTTCTGCAACTGAAAATACATACATATATGTAAAAGTACAAATTTTAAAAGTTGAAAGATGCGTATCTGACATATTCTTCTTTGCAGACAGAGAGAGTACATTTGCATACAGTTGATAACAATTTGATATGTTATCTCATCTTTTCTATGCTGCAGTTACATGTTCATTTACAGGCCGACTCTAGACCGTAAAATTTGACCCGATGATCATGTAGTTAGTTTTAAGTACAGTCCATCCAAAGTTTGCTTTTGTCGAGTCCTTTGGGCATCTTATTTGATGTGTTCCTTTTAACCTAGCCAGTGCATGATTTTTTTCCCATAGACAACAGAATGTATAATGTTTCTTTTCTTTGTAATCATGCTTATGGATAAATGGTGGTAGAGTTAGCGTTGATCATATTTACTTTATTGCAGGGTCTACTGCAGCATCATGAAGAAATAGTAGAGTACTTCAATGCAAGGGGAGTTTCAGTCATTTTTCTCTTTAGAAGAAATCTTTTGCGTAGGATGATTTCAATTCTTGCAAATTCCTATGACCAAAATGCCAAGTTACTGAATGGAACGCACAAATCGCACGTGCACTCACCACGTGATGTATGTTCTCTTTCCTCTCACTCTCTCAATCTCTCCCTCTGTCTCAACATAGCTAAATAAAATAGTACTACGACAGGCAGAAATTTTGGCAAGATACAAACCGACAATCAATACGACACTGTTGATACCCAATCTGAAGCAAGTCGAGGATATGGTTACAAAAGGACTAGAAAACTTCAAGAGCACTCGACACATTGTCCTTTACTACGAAGACATAATAAAAAATGGGACGGTAAGACATTTCAGTGAATTCATTGTTTTGACAACTTGTTTAAGATGAGAATTGCTTTTTCCCCCTCCTTGCTACATAAACAGGCAGAATGACCCTTGTGCAATCTCTGTCTCAGAAATTGAATGACGTCCAAGACTTCCTTAGGGTTCCACGGAGGGAGCTTAAGAGTCGTCAGGTGAAGATACACAAAGGGTCCTTACGTGAACAGGTTGAGAATTGGGATGAAATTCGGAATGCACTCAATGGGACCCGCTACAAGAACTTTCTCCATGAAGACTATTAAGTTAAGGCATGCATGCAATTGTACATAGCACTGTTGTGTTGTTTTTTAACTTGTTCATTCTTTAATTTTTGATAGCATAAGCCAACAGGGGTAACACCTGTTGAAATTTTGGGCTAGGGCAGGTTATATTTAGTTTTGTTTCACAATACGTTACAAATCTAATTGGCTTGAAATTTGTTCTCCAGCTAATTAATTTTTCTCAGCATAAACTGAGTTGTAGATGAAGTGATTCAAGAGCAATTTGAGATTGGAAGTCAAACTTGGTTGAGTGCATATATGAATTTACAGGAAACACATTTGCATTTGGCTCACAGAAACTGCTGCTGCACCTTCATCATGTTTTATTGATCTTTGTTGTAGTTGAATCGTGAAATGTCTTTTTCTTTGGTTCGTTCGTGGGGAGGATTTGTTGTTTTTGGTGTTTTGAATTTGGTTTGATTGGATTTTGTGGCTTTTGTCGTTGTTTTTTTTAGGACGATTACTGTATTTGTAGATTTCCGAGCTAAAGTAGAGTACGTATTTCCCTTCTTTGTATAAATCAACATATGTTGTATAATGTTAATTTTGATCTTTTCATATTGTCAATTTCTACTTGGTCGTGTTAGAATATTCCATTGTTAGTCTCAATTTGGTGCAACAAAATTGCTAGTTGGTGAAGAGAATAATTTCTACGTAAAATGTTAAAAGGAAGGAGAGGGGTACGTACAGCAAGTTTGAGCATCAAAACTGGTGATTGGTTGTGTGAGTATTGACTGAAGCCTGTCAATTGTGCGACCAATCAATCATTTGTTAATTTTTTTTTTTAAATGGAAAATGCTATCAATGTACGTAGTATTGCGCATTTGTACAAAAAATATTAAATATACAAAAAAAATTAATAAAATGCATTAAAATGTTGTATATTATACTCATGTTAAAATCAATATATAATGTCATTACGCTCCTAATAATTTAATTGACAAATTAAGTTTTTTGATCAATTGTGTGTATTTTCTCTATTTTATTTATATTAGTTATAAATAATCTTCAAATTTTGAATTGCTTCAAAATTTCAAATTAATATTAATTAAATACTTTTTTGACTATACTCTCGATTTTATTTTTTCCTTTTCAAGATAAAACAATTGATTTATTGCTAATATTTTTGTTTCAAAAATGGTAAAATACGCTAAATAATGGATTACAAGTGTTAATGCATTTATTGCTATATATATTAATTTATGATATTTTTTTTCTAAAAGACAATATGAAAATGTACTAGTGAAATTGTTTGAAAATTAATTTATAATATAAAAGAACGTGATTTAGGTATTACATCAATTATTTTCTTTTACACATTTTTTCCTTCAAATTTTAAAATTTTGAATTCTTGTCACATTTTATTAAATTCTTTCTATATTTTTTTATTTCCATTTTTTAACATTCTCTCCCCAAACCCCTATTTTCTTTAATTTTTAAATATTTTGTTTACATTTCATCCAAAAATTAATTTTAAAAACTTAAAAATAATAATTTTAATTAGAAAAATATACCCCTCACGCCCACAAGCTCAGATCTTTTGTTCAAATGATACACATTTCATGTCTATTTTTTAAAAATTTTAATTTAATCGTTTAAAAAAATAATTTTAAATTTTAAACTTTAAATTATAATTATTTAAAATAGGGACAACTTCATAAATGGTCCCTCAAACTTTATGATTTCTACAGATAGTCCCTCTACTTTGGACTTGCCAATTTTGGTCCAAGTTTGAAAAAAATGGATGATTTTAGTCCATGTCGTCAATTCACCATCAATTGGGCGTTTATAGAAGGCAATTTAAGAAATTAACTTGTATAACTAAGGGTAAAAAAGATAATTCGTATTCAACTTCTTCTTCTCTTTATGCAATCATCACCACCACCAACAATCACCATCACCACCACCAACAACCACCACTAACCACCACAAATTACTACCAAATCTCAAACCCAAATTTATTAAAAACATAAATGTTAGATTACATGATTCCTTCTAGGCTTCTACTAATTGGTTTTTTTTTTTTTACACAAATGACTAAAGAGAAGAGAGAAAGAAACAAATGTGATGAATCAAAGGAGGTAAATTAACTAATCAGATCCTCACACAACTTATCCTTAGCTGTTGATGCCATACTAATACTTCTGAAAACAGAACACTAAAAAATGGTGGTACACTTTTAATAAGTTGTAGTTTTCCCCTAAAAATGGAATTGGGAAAGTCTGTTCCCTCCCTTAGGCAATATGGGCGAACTCCCTCCGACCCCGCAGAAGGCTTTTCAAGTGAAGATTGAAGCAATCCTGAAGCGCCTGCTTGTTTTCCAAATCCTTAATCAATTGTATGGTTCATTATAATGCAAACACATAAGGAAAAGCACGGTGATCCTCTGGAGCTTGTCGGATAAGAGAGAGAGAGAGAGAGAGAGAGAGAGAGAGAGAGAGAGAGATGGGTCGCCTGATCTGCGAAGGATGGAGCTCGCCGGCTTCCAAATCGCCAAGCTCGATGAATCTATCTCTCTTTCTCTCTTGATCTGGGTCTTCGATCTGGAATCTTTGAAGGAGGAAAAGGGAAGAAGATGGAAAGAACAATTCTTTCTCTCTCGATTTGGGTTCTTTATTAGGGAAAAAGGGAGGAGGAAGGAGAGGCATGCAGCGACAGCAGTGGACCGTGGACTGGTGATAGACAGGGAGGGAGAGGCGGGGAGGGTATATTGAGAACGACTGATGGGAGAAGACGGGAGATGTGAGAGGGGAAAGGTAGAACGGGAGAAGAAGAACTTTAAGGCAGACAATTTTGGTCCCTGTTTTTTTTATCTTTCCATAATTGTCCCCCCAAGTGTGGTCATGTGATAAGCACGTGAAGTTTAACAATCAAAATTAATGGTTGACTAACGGTAGGGACCAAAATTATCCCTTTTTCAAACTTGTACCAAAATTGGCCAAGTCTAAAGTAGAGGGACTATCTACAAAAATCATAAAGTTTAAGGGACCATTTATGAAATTGTCCCTTTAAAATATCTGTTATTTTAAAAAATTTACATTACATAAAATAAAACATCATTAATAAGATAAAATACAGATTTCACAAATCACAAACACGATAAAGTGCAAGAAAAAAAACTTTGGGATGGAGAGTACAACATACAAGTCAAAATTATTTAAAAAAGGGTTAACTGTAAAAAATGGTAGCGTACTATTCCTTTAGCTCAAAAAAGGGTATCATATTATTTCTTCCTCATAAAAGGGATGCGTACAATTATTAATTCATCAATTTAAACCTCATTCGATTCAAGAATCAATTTAAACCTCATCCGATCCAACTCTCTTGGATATTAAACAACTCATATCTTCTTTAAATGGGAGGAAATTGGGTCGAATGAGGTTTAAATTAATGAATTAATGATAGTACACATCCCTTTTTTGATGAATTAATAATAGTACGCAACCTTTTTTTGAAGTAAAAATAGTTTGATACTTTTTTTTGAGTCAAAATAATAGTACGACATCCCTTTTTTATAATTAACCCTTTAAAAAAAAGGGGAGAACCAATTAGCCCTAATATTCTGACCGGAGACCCATTCTCCCCTTCTACCCTCAGCCGTCGATGTTAACAAGCATGACAAAATCCACCGGCCGCGATTGAGAAGACCAGGTGAGCCCTAGACTTAAATCTCGTGAACCAGCAAATATCGTAGCGGGACCCACAGAACACGAGTACATGTCGGCAAATCTGGTTTACCGCACAGATGCAGTCCTTTGGAAACGTACGGTGATGAGGGGGAGATTCACCGTCCAATCAGACGGCTATTAATAGACGACGTCAAAAACAATGTAACGTGATCACAGCAAGGGCAATTCCCCAGATCCAACGAACCTCTCTTCTCTTTAAAGTCTTTCGTTAGAGCCGACTTTCGCCCTTTCTCTTTCTCTCTCTATCTCCCACAAACCCTGGTTTTTGCTTCGGACCAGGTCCCCCTCTCTTTCTCTCTCTCTCTACCACTTTTTCTCTCTAGAACCGCACCGCAATCTCCGAGAAGAAGACGACGACGACGACGAGAGCAGCAGAGAGAGGGGGCGAATCGAATTGAATCCAAACCGAATTTAAATCCAAATCGAGTTTTGAATCGGTACGGACGGACTGTGCTGGAGAGAGCTTATTGATTGCTAGCTAATATAGACAAACATGCAGTCGGCCAACGGCGTTGAGATGACTCAACAACAGCAGCAGCTGCTGCAACAACAGCAGTGGTTGGCGATGCAGCAGTATCAACAACAGCAATGGATTGCGATGCAGCAGTATCCGGCAGCAGCGGCGGCGCACCACCAGATGATGTACCAGCAGCCGCAGTACGTGCCTTATAATCCTTATCAGCAACAGCAGCCGCTGCCGCAGCAGTATCAGCAGCAACAACAACAGCAGCAACCGCAGCAGCAGCAACAGCAGGGGCAGATTCAGAGCACAAGCGAGGATAACAAGACGATCTGGGTTGGTGACCTCCAGACCTGGATGGATGAGACTTATCTCCAGTCCTGCTTCGGTCAGACTGGCGAGGTTAGAATTAGGAAGTTTCTTTGTTCTCTCAATTCCTCTCTTTAGTTCAGACATCGTTAAGTTCTAGCTCAATGTTCTCAATTCTGTTCTTTTGATTATTTTGTGATTTATGTTTTATTATTTTGTTGTTTGTTTTGCATAGTGACATAGCTAGTGTTTTTCCAATTTAAGTGATATTTGGTTAGATTTGTGTATAGCTTGACTAGAGCTCAATGTAAGTAACAGGTCGTGTAAAGTTTATTGATTTCAGATCACTTCTGGCTTTTGTTTGAATAAAACTGAACATGAAATGAATAACTCTAAAATGTATAGTATGATTAAACCAATTTGTCTGTCGGACTGTCTCATATTGCTAAGCATGAGAATGGAACATTGAATTATTTATACGAATGTGGGATGTCTAGAAGGACCTGAATTTTGTGTGGGATGAACTTGAATTGAATCATGGTACTATATTAGGTATCATCATGGCATATGTAGTGGGAAGGAATCATTGGAGAGTGTATTGGAATGTCTGATGTGGTAGAAGAACATGAATTTTTGTAGAGTGAACTTCCATATTTTTATCCTGCTATGGTCTGTGATTACTTGAATTTATAACCACTCTTTGGACGTCCCTTTTGAGTTAAGTTACTCCCTCTGCCTTATTTAAATACAACTGACAACACCTTCCCTTTTGTGTCCTTTTCAAAGTTTTTGGGCAATCCAAATTTCAATAATCACTAATTAATTTCTTTCTCATTATAACCCTAATTATGGAATACATTTACAATGTAAATCAATATTAATTAAAGGTCAATGTAATAATTAATCAGGGTATAAAATGAAAGAACAGTGAAAATCGATGCATTTATTGAGAATCCTTCAAGTTATGAGCTTTTGTCTTGTGGCCAACATAAATGTAACCAAGGGAGTAGAAAGCTTATCAGAATGACTATGTTTGCTGAAGTTTATTCAGCATTTTAGCTCTCACAGCTAGTGGGCTCTGTTTGGTGCACATCTTAAGGTATACTCTTTCGGTTTTCAATTATTTTGGCCACTAGAGGAAATCTCGTTAGGCTTAGTAATATATGGATTTATTTTTCTATTATTCCATTGATACCCTTATTAAAGATTACATATCTTTTCATTACTATTGGCTTACTATTGAAATTCATTTCATATTTAGGGGTACCATGAAAAAGTAAACAATTAACACCAACTGAAATTTAAAGTGCCTAAATGAGATAGAGGAAGTATAATTTTTGTAAATGAATGATCAATGGTTGGAGTTACTTGTACAAGCTCCACTCGTGATTTTATGTTTTTTTTTGTTGTTGTTTTAACCTGCATGAATTGTGATGCGTTGATTTATTGACTGCATAGTGAGAGTTCTGCTTCACCCATGCAATTATAAATAGATTTGATGAAAGAATGGAAACATGTGTAAGTCAATCATTGTAAGTATTAAACTATTACTAACCAATAATCCACATTTGAAAATTATACATTTAAGGGATTATGTACAATGGTGCTCCATATACTGTATTTCTTGCGTAAACAATTCAGTTTCTTTCCCTTAAACATATAGCATGCATAAAGAAAAAGTGGAGACTGCATGCATCACTCCTGGCACATCAAATATTATGAGTTGCCAAATTGTCATATGCATGAATACAAAGATCACTAGAGATGTACAATATGTGAATATCCTCATGCATGTTGTTTGCCAATGGCGTTGTCCTTATCGATGAAATGAAGAATGACATCAATGATAAGCTAGAAAAGTGAACCCTATAGTGACATGTGAGGGGAAATGTCACTATCTAAGACACTTATTTTGAAACGGAGGGAGTATATGGTATGCAACTTTGGCGGTGAACGAAGTGAAGGAGAGAAAGTTAGGTTAGACGATAGAGAAATACCACTAAGGCAACAATTTTGATTCTTAAGATCAGTTATTAATCAAGATGGAGAAATGGGGGATGGTGATAATCATAGAATATAAATCAGATTTGAAATGGAAGAGTGCATCCAAAGTCTTATGTGACCAACACAGTACAAGTCAAGTTAAAAGGAAAATTTATAGGACCAAGGTAGTCAAGATCGGGATTTAAATCGTAGGATCGTACGATCTTAAGATCTTAGGGTAGGGAATCTTGTAAGA
>JAOWAN010000014.1:7723751-7733772 GCA_028566635.1 Lobelia cardinalis
TAAATCATCGAATATTATTGCGCCGTGTCCGAACGCCGTGTCCTCGGACACGGGCATTTACTAGTATATATATATATATGGATGCCAACCTGCAGCAAGTAAGAGCCACATGGAGTATTTTAACTTTTGCTGCAGAATTTCTTGAATAAGCTATGTATCATTTCCAAGACTATATATACATAGCAGGAAACAACTTACTTTGTGGTCCATGCACCAATTCATTTGTTGGTAGCACTAATACCCCTCTCTCTTTGTTGAACAGTAGTTGGTATACAGATCAAACAGAACAGGCTTCTCAAGAGCTCCCTTCATTTCTCCCTTCTCAAGGCTTCTCATTACTCAATAACAACTTGGGAAGTTCAAAGATGGATGCACCATCTGGAAATATGCCAGCTTTCTTCAAGGTTTTCATCCCTGAACTGTGTTCACAGAGAATGGTAATACGTTCGTAGTTGTGCTCTGTGCTCGACTCTCAATTTGCTTATAGTTTCACCGGATGAAGGGATGAAAGTTTGAGGCTTTTTTAGTTTTGTATGCAAAAAAATGACTCCATTGTTGTTATTTTTTTCTTTCTTAATAAAAACGAAATCCATTTATCGTAACACAAAATCTGATAGTTACTTTGGCATAAAATTTGATAAATATGGACTTGCATCAATCTGCTGGTTCCCTGTGGCATTGCTCAGTACTGTACTCTGTATCAAGTTCTTGTAGTATGAGCCAACCTTGTTGTACTTATATGCTTCAATTGCTGTACTGTTCTTTACTCAACATGAACTTGGGCATAAGATTTCATTTCTGTGGGCATGCTTGTGTTTGTTTGGTCTAAGCTAGCATGATCTGTGTGTGGTTATTTTGTGCCAGTATCTATGCACTCTCAATTGATATTTAGCAGTGTAAGTGCCATCTTAAACAAGTTAGCCTTTCTGATAATACGCACTAAATTTTACAGAAACAGGAGATGTGCAGTTAATCAACCATGCTTGATATGTGCTTAAAATTTCTTGCAGCAACTTCCATCTTCTTTTACTTCTTACATGAATGGAAGGCTGCCAGAAGGTGCAAGTTTCCTCAGGGATTGCGGGAAGAATATTTGGCCGGTGGATGTCACTAGAGACGGGAATCAAGTGTAAATGGTTGGGTTGGGTTTGTGGAAGATAACTGTGTTGAAACGGGACATTTCTTGACGTTTCAATACAGTGGTGATTATTTTCATGACTTTAAAACATTTTGAAACGAGCGCGTGCGAAAAAGAAATTTTAGGATGTTTTAAGTTCACAGTAAAGCAGGAAGAAATAGAAAGAGAAGTGGCTGAAGAATACATGGAGCAGGAAGAAACAGAGGAGGAGGGAAAATACGATGATGACGAAGAAGAATATGATGAGGAAGAAACTGGTTACTCTCTCTCTCTCTCTCTCTCTCTCTCTCTCTCTCTCTCTCTCCCACTTTGGCTTTTGTTTTCTTAAACTCTAAAAGTTTTTGGTAGGGAGTAAAGGAAAAGATGCTAATACTATTTTTCTTTTCAAGATCTCAAGAATATCGATAGAAGAGCAGAAATAAGATTGTGAGTTCAAATTAACGACAGAAACTCATCAATTCAGTAAGGCCCATAAAAGAAGAGGTGTTGATATTTTTGAGTCAGGCTTGATTACCAGACCCAAAAATCCATATTTTGTAGCTCAAGTTAACCCAGCGAAAACACGGAATGTATTGGTAAGGTTTGCTTATCTACGTGTAAGCTATTTTAAAAGGTTAAACATGATTTGTCTATCAACACCCATACATTGTTCATCTTAGCCAGTTTATCCCACATGAGGTGATCAAAGACCGTAATCTCAAATTCCCTCGGGAGATAATCATCCGTGGTGATGATGGGAAGGAGTTTCAATCAAGGATCAACACTTGGGGGAATGGCCGGAAAATGGCAACTAATGGATGGAAGGCTTTCTGCCGCTGGCACTTTTGTGAAGGAGGAGCACAGGTGTCTCTGTGAATTCGTGACGAGTTGCATATCAGTGTCCTCCACTTTCAGGCAGGAAAATGGAAGCCGAAATTTGAGGCCAAAAACTAACGCTGTCTATGAGCACAGGTGTCTCTGTGCATATCGTGACGAGTTGCATATCAGTTCATTTCATGCTGATATTTATTATTTAGGTCTTTTCACGGGCTCTCTTGAAATTTTAATAAGCATCATTTCTCTTTGATTTAGACTCTTCTTTCATAAGGAGACTGGCTTTATTCAGAATATTAAGAATTCTTTAGTTTAGTCAAATGCCCAGAGTTTCTGAACTGTTTTAATTTCCTACTAACTTGTGTCTTAGTCAAGTGGAGTCTAAATTTGTTTTGTTCAACTGTTTATCACACGTCGCAGTGAAAAAATGTGTAGATGCAACCCAAGAAATAGGTTTTGCAGTATAGTATCATAATGGTCTACAAACATGGTACTTAACAGAATTGAAATCAGGGACTGAAACTGTGGGTTAGGATGGCAAGAATCAAAACGACACTGTAACTACACCAGTGTTAGTCACTTCCAATGAAGCATGCCTAATCTGCAAGATCAATTCTGTTAGTGAAATTAGTACATATAATGTAATAATCTAACTGAATTGAGAAAGCAATGAATTAAATACCATTAAACAGTACGCAGATTAAACCAATGAAGGATCTCGTATTGAATACGATTTCCTTAAAGCGAAAAACAATGGAACGGGATTGATTTCTGTAACACACAAAACTGCAAACCATTAACTCACGAGCCACACGCGTGATCGACCGAGGAATCCTCTGATCTGCTATATATAACCCTTGCATTGAGTCGGCGCGCGAGAATAGAAGTCTCTAGGTCTTCCCCTCTACAAAACTTGGATGCCCCTAAGGGCACACCCTTATAACCAACACAAAGGTATATAAACTACCTTACACTTTGGTTTTCTCGTGGAATTTTTCTCAAAACCCACTTCAACGAACTATTTCCAAGGTCAATTTTAACATTCACTATTTCGAGTATTTTAGCCGTTTGACCTTCCACGTAGTAGCCCCACATTGGAGTACACGTATTAGCTCGGATCCACTCCATCGGAGTAGTGGGACCCACTATTAAAATGACTCAAAGTTGGTGTAACACCCATTTTGAGAAATGGGTGTAAAACAATTTTCCAACAAATTCTACCTAGATCATCCTAAACAACGTAAAAACTGCACATTACCAAGCTATTCCTACTGGCCAGAAATGATATATGGTGTTTCAAACTCATATCCAATCCATTCATCATCATCCCTCAGCATCCTCTTTTTCATTGGGTTCATAACATTGTCTTGCTCAACTTCAGTCAAATCATCAGCGTCGTCTTCATCAAGTTCAGAATTATAATCTTGATCAGCGTTATTATCATGCCGTTCTCTAGTCAGTTTTGGTTTCTAAGCTTTTCTCTTATAAGGTAGAGGCAATTGAGGAATTGATTGAGCCCGATAAACAGAACTTGCACCAGCTTCTTCTCTTGGTAACAGGGACTTGTAACTTTTATAATGTTTTTGCCTTTGCTTTTATTGCAAAAGCACAACAGAGCAACACTCCAGTAAAAAGAGAAATAAGCATTTAAGGAATACAACGCCCAAGCTTAATATATTTTCTATAATTGAAAAGAACCACCGGACTAATCTATAGAGACATAATAGGGTTGCACACATCCAAGGTAAATATCACCTCTTGGTCTCCATCATTTAGCTCTTCGGCAGGAACTGCAGTTGCAAATACCTCAACAAGCCCAATCTTTGTTCTCCAATTTGCTTCAATGATATTCTCACCATATCTGCAGATTGTAGAATAGAGCTTAACTTGAGGTGATGTACATATACTTAACTCTCAACAATTAGAAACCAAATGAGCTTACATCTCAGATATTAATGTTCGGAAGATACAATTAATCGTCTCATTATGATTGTTTTCCAGAATGCCAGAAACTAGCTGCTGAACAAGCTTGCACTTGCTGCCCGACCCTAAAGTGATCCAAAATTAAGTTTCATATGAATAAAAATCATCACTTGCGGTCCCCAGACAATGCAGCTCGAGCTGTTGAAACTGGAGCAGGAGACCTTGCTCTACAAGCCATGCAGAAGTTTCCATGGTCACAACTACTGCAGAAAAATGTCACGTCTCATGATTCATAGTAATCTTGTAGCCAGAAACCATGAAAACAGGCAAGAGTTATTTGCTCATGTTTCTTTGTCTACCTAAGCTCCCCCTGGGTTTCTAATCAAAACACTGGTTGTGTAGATCTCTCTTGCTTAGCAATCGTTTCGAGAGGATCATAAGAAAAGCCAAGGACTGTCAGTCTGTCACGAAAGCAGGATCATAAGATGCTGCCACTGCAGCACTTAGAGATCTCGGGCTGGATAATTACAACTCAAAACCCACACTCATCAGAAAGAATCCCATACTACATCTTCTTGCTTTTGGTGAAATTTTTCTCTTAACAAATCTTTTCCACTTTTCTTGTTGTATGTTATTACTTTTTGCCAAATTATGCAGTGAACTGAAGTGGAATCTATTAAGAAGCAGCTCATTTTATCACCCCGTTCCCACAAAGAATATATGCTCAAGAGAGTTGCACCTTAATTTTACTGAAGGAACGATAACAATAGCAAGGGCCAAGGACCAGAAGGTGGACTTTTTGATATGGATACATAGAACAGAGACAATTATTCACAATTGCCATCAATTCTGTCAACCACGGAACAAAAGGAAGATGGTAAAAATGAGTGAACAAAATTAAAACATTAACCCATCATTGTACAGTTGGCAATCGTAAATTGCGACAGCTTGCTCCTCCGATGTCTGCAAAATGGAGTCTGTCCGGTGGAATTGCCTGAACCCGAGTCTTGTAAAGTTTAAATATTGCAACAGCCTTTCCTCTATAGAAGCACCTAGATAGTTGTGACTTGAGAGACAATGGAAAATTCATGTTATCAACAGCAAAATCACCAAATCTAGCAAGAAAAAAAAATGCAATAACATCATAAAATTTTGACATTACCTGGTGAGCATGCCTCTTCGCTCCAGTTACAAAAGCATCTTGGCACATACTTTTCTCTCCCGCTCGCATCTCTCAGCAACCTGCAGGCACGCCAACATGTCAAACCAAGTTGGAAATAAGCATTTTCATGCAATTCACTATGATTTTTCCAGTCCACTAACCAACTTCTTTGCGACAGCGAGCTCCTTTTTAATTCCAACTGAAACATATCAGATTAAACGTCAGCCATCAGGTTCACCAAGTTTGGGAAACATGAATGATAATTCTCACACAAAGGGTTTAGACTCATTCAAAAATGGCATTCATCCACCTTTCTATCACATATTATGAAGTTAATTTACATGACTGTGCCTGACTAATCAATGTCTGGAAATATCCTTACAACCTATTGGAAATATTTTGCAACACTATTGGACATCAGTGTTTGTCTGCTAGCTACAAAGACAGACAACAAAACCAGAGCTGACTCAAAAATTAATGATTCTAGATTCACCAGAAGAAAGAGAACCTATAAGAAGCATTGAACAAACTAAATGACATGATAGATTATTGCTCGGTCGGAAAAAAATGTATATTTAAGTGGATATTAAAGATATTAAATAGGGTTCTTGTTGAAGAGACAAACAGTTGAATCTCCCAGCAAGTTCCACTTTTTATCAATGTGTCGATACTTGGTAAGATAAGTCACAGTTGTGCTCAAGAGTCTCGTAGAAACATGACCATGACAACTAATATGTACTTGACACAGATACTTGAAGCCCTATCTAAATTAGTAAACCCGAGTGTAAGAATGGTCTAACCATCTTTCGGCTCCAACACCAGTGCCTTCATGAAACTCTCGACAGCAGCATCTATGTCCTTAAGTGCCATATGTGCCTGATGAGTAGTCAATAATTGCGCCAAGGAAAAAACAAACGTTATACATTTGAACCCGCGTATAAGGTTGGTGAATCAAAAATATGTAAAGCTCCATTCTCATGGAAGCTCAAATTCTAACTGATGGAAGTCACCAACCTGACCTTGGCGAAACAATGCCTTTGCATTGTTTTCTCCATCACGCATTGCAAAGTCTGTGTCCACCAATGCTCCTTTGAAATCTCCTAATTTCAGTTTACAGGCCTAGCAGGCGAGGGGATGTAGATTCTCCATTAAACACTAAATACTATTTTGGAAGGAGCATGAAATAGACTAGGTACATGGATGTGCAAGATTAAGGTAAATGATGCTCAAAACGCGAGAAATGACAATACTGGTATGGCAGGTGTGAAGCTAATAGGAAACATACACTGATACACCAAAAAAGTCATTGGACCAAATACAGCTGAATAGTGTGTTCAAGCAATTAACATTCTCAATCAGCCATGGTAAGTACAAAAGATGGAAAAAGAGATTGTCAAGTCGTAACTAACCAATCAGCAAAAAATGTTACGTCAATAATCAAAAGAAAGCTGATGATCCTCGTTTTACATTTCTATAATTTCATTAACAGAAAGCAAACCGTGGAAGAATCAAGGGTCGGAAATGGCAACAGGATATGATGTTAAGGAGGAGGAAGGAGCCGAGAATTCAAAGATCATTTTTAAGTAGTTTACGTCTTTCCGAAAATTCCACTTCTTCATCAACTTTTTGTCACAAACTACTTGAATGGTGCATAATGCTTGAGCTTTCACCCCCTTAGGTTTAAGTGATATATAAATATCCTCAGACAATTACTATACCAATATGCAAATGCCAGCGACATTTGTGATGGAAATACCTAGGGGGAGAATAACTCACGGAAGTATTCATGAATATCTGCGACTTTGTTTTTCCCAAACGTGAACTTTGCTCTGCATTAGTTGTCCCAAGAGGGGTTTAGGCAAGGAGATATTTGATATAGAAATACGAAATGATTTGTCAAGGAAAATGATCTCTATACCTTCATCAACTCCTTCTTTCTCCCAACAGACATCCAAATAGCGCAGGGCCTTTCGATATTTTTTCATAGCTGATTTATATTCTTGCTTCTGCAAATAGCAACATTAAGGAATCAACATGAGGGGAAAGATGGGTCATGACTGAAAGTTTGATGGAAAATAGAATGCAGCCAAGTTGGCCAACATCTGAGATGTTAATTAATTACCAACATGACATAATTAGCTAGACCAAAAAAGGGTAATTACAGTTTTGCCGGGAAAGTTTGAGATCATAAAGTGAATAGGCCAATGATGCCAGTTACCTTGAAAAATCCATTCCCTGAAACCTTAATAGAATCTACAGCATCCATCCACCAATTAAGTTCGCTGGGATTGTCCTCGAGGTCGACTGGCCAATCAGGATACATATCACCATCGTTGAAGAAGTTGATGATTCCATCATCTTGCCCCTCTGCAATTTCTCCACAATCCGCAATAATAACATCAAGAGTGGGGATATCATTATCACCAATAGTAACATGTTCAATTGAACGAACAACTCCCATTCCTTTAACTACCTTTCCAAATACAACATGCTTTCCATCTAGATGAGAGGTGCGAGTTGTCGTTATGAAGAACTGGGATCCATTGGTGTTTGGGCCAGTGTTGGCCATTGACAACATCCCCTTCCGTTCATGCTTCAATTCAAAATTTTCATCCTCGAATTGCAAACCGTATATCGATTCTCCCCCAGTTCCATCCCCAGAAGAAATGTCGCCACCTTGAACCATCAAATTTTTGATAACACGGTGGAAACGAACTCCCTGGAGTGAACACCGAAAATATTGTCAAAACTAACAAAGAGATGTCTTGACCTTAAGACAAGCAAGTCGAGCAGATTGTACAGCTATTAGCTCTAAGAATTAGAAATGAAGCAGTTTGTTTTTGTTGGCCGAGTAAGAGACTCAATGAAGGAGAATGGACTTCATGCATCAACAAATGTGTTCCATCCTCAGTATTGATATTACAATAATACTACTAGACAAATAGATGTTGCATTTACAGCTGACCCCAAACGATTTATCTTTGCAAATATGTACGTGATAGTTGATACTAAGAACTTAATAATTTCATCAGATTCACAACATTTATAGGAACGTAACACAAGGAGATTACAGGTATTACAGTATACAAGATAAAATTTCTTGTTTTGGCCATGATGAATTGACGACAGTAGTTTGCCCACACAAATAGACAAGAATTTAGGACTTGATTTGAATGGGCTTAACTGTAACAAAAATACACAAAACCTTCTCAAGAGGCAAGTACTTTCGAGGCTCTGGTGTCGGATGAAGGGGAAAGCTTGTCTAGATTGGAGGAAGAGGATAAGTTCAGTAGGTCAGAAAAGTTGGAAATCCCTTCGCCCCTCTCTTCCAAACTTTTATCTTCAACACAATATTAGTCTTAACTCAAGTATTGATTTGACTACATGAATCCTAGTTGGCAATTCAATAAGGTCCAAAGCAAGGTGATGACTAGCAAGAAATCATTCCGAGACATATGACAGCCAATCAGAGTGAGGATGTATTAGTTATACAAAGAACTCGAACAGTAGAAAAACAGACTAGGAGTCGCACAAAATAGCTTTTTGCTGTATCTACTCCAGGGTCAAAAATTGAAACAGGACACTGAATCACCAGCAAAGCACAGATTCATTCAACTGACTGATAAACAGAGGAATTCATAACTAAAACTGGAGAGCTAAAAAGGAAGGAGGCAAATAGATAAAGAAACAAACCATGATTATCTGAAAACCCCCAGAGTAAATTGTTTCATTAGAATAAAATCATAGTTGATTGTAAAGACAAAAGAAATGGGCAGCCAGCAAGAACAGCATAATCAAATGACAAAACAGTTTACACCAAAGCAACAGCAGGGGAAAAGCAATATGTTAAATCTCCAAAAAGCCAACTTTTTTCTTCTTCTTTTTAACCTCAGAGTTGAAGCTGACACTACTCTATGCTTATGAGAGACACACACACAGACACACATGAACACAGATACTATAAGCAGAAAGAGTAAGTAGAGAAAGGGAAGAACCTTGAAATGGAGGGGAAAACCAGTGTGGCGGCCAATACCCATCTCACCAGTGCAGAGAGCCCTGAAATTCTCTGCAGTTTTGGGTACAACATCACAGTACAGCTCCACCACCATCCTCCCTTCTAATTCCCCTCCAATGCTTATGTCCAAATAACATCTTCCCTTCCCCATCTCTCTTCTCACTTTTTCCCTCACTCGCTCTCTCTTACAAAGAAAAACAGTCACCCCTCCCTCTCTCTCTCTCTCTCTAAATGTCTGGTATTAAAAGACAAAAAAAGAGAGAGGGAGAGAAACCCTAATAACAATAATAAAAACCTCAAATGTGTACTTGTCCTGCTCTAAATTCGAACTCGCCGTAGTCTCTGTGTGTGTATTGCCCTCCCCATTCGGCCACCATTCCATCATTTTATTCCAAGTTTCCAACTCCCCTGTTTTTCTCGCACATGTCGCACATTGTATATTGTTCCGTGTATTAATCATATAACAACATATTTTATTATTATGGAGTTTCATCAATATATATATGAATATAAATAGAGACAGATCGAACGACATATAGAGTAAACCAGAGAATTTAAATTCTTAAACTCTCTCTCTCTCTCTCTCTCTCTCTCTCTCTACACAAATATTGCATTTTATGAGTTAACTAGTATAAGCATGCGTACGATGCTACCAAATTATAAAAATAATAATTAGAATTATAGTGCGTGGCTATGATATCGACGGATTGGATTGATTGTTTTGTGAGCTATTATATATTCATAATCTAACATCGTTAAGATTTATTAATATTTGTAATTTGTAAAAAGAAATGAACACGACAGTTAAAATTCTCAACTACAAACAATGCTCATGTTCGAGGACGCGGTAGTTTAAAATATTTTTTTAATTTATAAGTTTTTTAATTTATAATTTTTTTAAATAAAACGAAAAGTCTTCAAATGAAGAAATAAAAAGAAAAAAATGTACTCTGAAAAACAAAAAACAATT
>JAOWAN010000014.1:7751694-7768434 GCA_028566635.1 Lobelia cardinalis
TAATATCGACGCCTTCCTCACCCAACCTACCGCCACCGATTTCTTCTTCCTCTCAGCACTTGCTACCGATTACTGATGAATTCGAACCGAATGGGGCGAGGATTCCCCTTCCATGGGAGTAGCCATTATCGTCTTCTTCAACCTCTGCGACTTCTTCCTCGATGCCGTTGGCAAATTAGGGATTGGGGATTTCAGGTTGAGCGAGAAACACGGATGAGGGAGGAAGAGCGATTGTGTAACGGGAAAGCAGAAGGCTTTGATGGATTTTTTGGGAATTTATGAATTTGGGTGGTTTGCAATGAAGGTATTTGGGTTATATCTTAGGTTAAGAGAGACCAGATGCAGACGGTGGGAAAGAGGTAGAAGGAGCAGCTGGGTTGTGGTGGTGCCCTGGTGGGGCTCGGCGGCGAAGGAGAGAGAGTAGGTTAATTAAGGCTAATCCCCTTTTCTTTGACCGACGGTGTAGGGGGCCTTGGTGGTGTTTGGTTGTCGCCGAAACAGAGGTTGGGGGTGGCGGTGGAGGAGAGAGAGTAGGTTGGGGGTGGATTCGTCGGCCGGAAGTGAAGGTGGTGGCGGTGAGGAACGGGTAGGAATTAATTGAGGTTAATTAATGGTAAGTTAATTAAAAAATAAATCAATTAAGGTTAATTAATGATAAGTTAATAAAGAAATAAATTAAGGTAATTTTAATGATACTTTAATTAAGGTATTGATTAATTGAGGTTAAAATTTGAATTTATTACGAATGATCTTTTATTTAGGTAATTATAATAAGATTAAATTAATTTAATTATTTTAATTAATATAAGATATCATACATAATTTATTATAATTATGCATTTAAATAATATATTATTTTAATTAATATATGATATTTTACATAATATTAACTTTTTTTATAAAAATAAATTAAAGTAATAAGTTAACATTGAAAAAAAAAAGTTATATTTAAAAAAAAATTCAATTTAAACCTCAAACGTTATCTAATGGCAAAATGACCTTCACATAAATATATTTATAATATAAGGATACAATAATAATTAATTAAATATAAAAAATGAAATATATAATATTAATATAACCTCGATTCGATCTGATTTCAAAAGTGTAATATCACGATTAAATTACAATCAAACCAATATTATCGATTTTGATAGAATTAGAAAACGAAACTAAATCAATATATTGGTTCAATTTTTTTTTCTCATTAATTTTATCGGTTTGAATTGATTGGTTCGATTTGAATTTTTTTTTGCTCAACCTTATTATGAATAGTAAAATTATTTTTCAATCTAAATTCTTCAAAAGTTTTAACCATTCAATTCTAATTATCTATTTTGCCTATTTTTATTTTGATAGTTAATTAAATAAAATCAATTTTTATACTTACAATCTTTTATAAATTTGATTATGACGTCTAACTTTTTAAATTATTTTTTTCTTTAAAAAAGAAAAATTAAAGAAATAAAGCCGTCAAGAAATCAATTTTATTTTCTTAGCTGCTAAACATCTTTCTCTGTTATGTGTGCCAATGCTAGGTGTGAGACCTGGGTCGAACCTAAGTAGTAAATACATAGTCCTTGATACGGATATCAGTGAGCAATCAAAAAAAATATATATATTCTTCTTCTTTTTTTTAATGATATTTTCGAGTTAAAGTGCAAGATAAATCCCGAGAAAGTAAAATTGGAAAAGAAAGTCTAAACTCACCGAATAATCATTTAATTGAAAATTAAATAGAGATAAAAACGTATTTCCCAAAATGCCCATTTCACATAAACAGTATGTGAAAGTAAAATCCTCAGCCAACCTGTCAAACTACGGCTCGACTCTCCGACTACTCCCGTGAAGTGAACTCTGTTGCGAAGACGACGGCGTTTCATCTCCCCTCATTTCCGGAGGTGGTACCGCCGGAACATCGACCGCCACCGCGGCCTCACTGGACACATTGCTCCCGGTCCTTTCCACCACGGGGGCGCGCGGAGGCGGAGGATCAACCCGCCCGTCAATACAAGTGGAGCATTTGGCCTCGACCCATCCTTCGAAGTCGTATTGGGCGTGACCCAGAATCCGTCGACCCGAACAGAGCCTGCCGATCATGACGGCGATTGCACCCAATACGGTGATCACTGCGAGGACTCCGATGACTGGTCCGACTGACGCGTGTCCCGAATGAGCAGTGTAGGCTTGTTGGATGATGGGGGTGGCTGGTGGTGGTAGTTGTTGGTACGGGTCCAAAGGTGGTGTATTTGACATTCCTGTGTAACAAAAGTTGGAATCTTGACAGAATTTTGAGATGGCAAAAATGTGGGTCAAAATATATAAAACATAAACTGGGTTTTCTAAGAATTATGCTAGATGATGAAGTTTTGACCTTCTCTGCCCTTTTTAGAGAGAGATAGAGAGTCAGAGTACTTAGTAAAAGGTTAAAAGGAAATGAGTAGTGAGCTGAAGAAAAGAAACAAATGGTTACAGTGGTGGAAAAAGTGGGGGGGAGAGAGAGAGAGAGTGAGTGGAGAGGGGAGGGGAGCCCAAGTGAAAAAAAAAATTGGGATTTTACAGAGAGAGAGAGAGAGAGAGAGGGAGGAAGGAAGGAGAGGTGAATTGTGTAATGACCTTTTATGGTACTTGAAAGAAGAAGCTGGGGAGAAAAATCAAAGTAGAGTCTGATGGTGCAGTTTGAAACTCAGAATGGTAAAAAAGTAGGAGGGCTACGGACAGTACGTACGTACTACGATACAGTAGAAGTAGTGTACACAACTGTAGAAGTGAGGATTTTATGGAGCACTGGTGAATGAATTGAATTGAAGGAATTGCTCAAAGCATTCATCAATCAGGCAGGCTTTGGTGAAATTAGCCTGATTCTCTTTTCTTGAATTCATCTCTGTTCAGTTCACCTCTCATCTCAGTTGGGACTTGGGAGTATTGCCCATTTCATTTTTTTGGTTATGGGAAAAGGAAGGGACCACTCGATCAGTATTTTGTCTGGATTTTGTACTATGTGTGTGTGTTTGTGACTGATTGGTTTGGTGGTCAGTTTTTGTTTACATGGTGAAAATTGACCCCCGTACTCCTCCTCCCCCCCCCTCCCCGCGTCTTCTCCTTTGTGTACTGTACTGTAACTGCACGCCAACCAGTGTTAAAAAAGTTTAATAATGTGGGGTTGGGGTTGGGGTTGGGGTTGGGGTGGTTTTGTAAAATTAGTGATGAACTTCAGACCAGACCCATACCCTAAAAGAAGCTTTTATCGATTCTTCTACAGTTTCTCCCAAAGTAAAATTTGGAGTGAATTCAGTCTACTCCACTCAATCCCTCATCAGGAATTCGTGTCATGAATATACGCTTGTTTTTCTTGTTGAAATGGAGTTTCAACTATAGTGTCTTTGTTCGTACCGGAAAATCAATGAGTATCTCTCGCTTAACTCAAATGACCACCATCAGAGCAAAATTGATTAGACTCAGTGAGTTGAGTTTGAATTTTCTGTATCATTAGTGTTTTATTTATGTTTCATTTTTTTTTTTAAATTTTATTTAAACGGTTTATAGATGCTTTTAAAATTTTAAATTTAAATTTTAGGATATACATGAGTTTTACAACCATTTCATCAGTTACCCACGGGGTTAAAAGTTCAAAATTAATGAATGATACTTTTGTTTGCTTCGAATGAGTACAATCTTGACTTCTTTTGTTTGTGGGGAATCAGTCATTCCCCTCTAAAATTGTTTCATTCACACACAGTAATTGGTTTGTTTGGTCATACAGTTATCTCCACTAATGTTCCTAAACTTGTGAAGAAACACTTTATTGACATTTCGTGCTGGATTTTTAGTAAAGCAGTAACTTTCTCAAGTTCCATGGACACAACATATGAGAGCCTCTACAAGTACCATCAAAGACCAACAGACTTAGCGATTCACAGAGCCACATTTCTTCCTGATTTGGCCATCTTCCCCTGTGAGCACACCAACATTTCCTAGCTTCGTCATCGACTTCGCAAAATCACTTGCGAAAAGATACGGGTCGTTGCTATAGTCATTGACCATAGCAGCCGTCTTCGGATTTCCCATTAAGGCTTGATCCGATTCAAGAAGGCCAGCATTGTTCACAAGGTTCTTATAGTATGCGTTATCAAACATGTAGGTCGTGACATTGTCCAGTGGATTTAGATTGCTGTTTGATTTGTCGACGTTAGGACAACTGCTTTGCAAGCTTGAGAGAAGCGAGACGTCGAGGTTTGGATCGGGCTGTCCTGACCCTTTGAAGTTGAACAACCTCTTCTTGAATGTGAAGCATTGAGCCAAACCAATGGTGTGTGCTCCTATTACATAATTAAGTAAACAATGAATCCGTTATGTATGTGTCGGTGTAGGTGCACGTGCATGTGTGTATTCTGGAGGCGTGGAAAGAAATCGAACCTGATAGAACTACGACATCCTTTAAATCGAGACCATATGATGCAAACTTGGCAGTGATGTTTTCTAGAGGTTCAAAGGGAGAAGGTAAGTTATCATTGGCTGCTTTCCAACTTGCTGTCAGTCCATCTCGTCGCCCCAGTGCAATGGACCAATAAGGACCTCCAGACTACACACGAAAATTGAAATAAAAACACATAAGATGAAGACCTAAACGGCACACTCGATCAATCTTATAAACCAAATCAGTAACTAGTTGGAAAAAATATAGAAAGAGTTGCCTAGCTAACCAGAACAACAGCTTCTCTAGCCGCGAGAGTCAGGATATCAGCACATGAAACAGTTAAGGGGCAAGCTTTTTCAACATCAGCTTTTATGCTGTTGATCACTTCAAAACCTCGAATTGAGTTACGGTTAGGGAAAGCTTTTTGCTCCCCTTTGAAACGTTTAGTATCATCAAGAAGCACAGAAGCATCACACCCCTGATGATCAGCGCAAGGAAAACAAGTACTTGTTATAGCTTTCAAGAAACACATATACACTGCAGTTAGTTATGTTGAATATATAGTATTAATGGTGTTGAAATATTCTGCATGTGAAAGACACTCCTCTAACTGATTAAAAGAAGAATTACATTAACAAAACAGTCGTGAAAATGCAACCGTAGAAGGGATGCAGCTATCCTCGTGTCATTCATAAAGGCTGTCCAAACTCCAAACCTAACCATTGTATACAAATCAGGGCATGATTTACTGTAATAATCGTAATCAAGTTGTCCATTGGTTAGGACAGATGAAAGGAACAAGAGGAAAACTGGAATGCTAAGGTGGGAGGTGATTTTACGACCCATAATTAATGAATGCTTAACAATATTAATTTTTAGGAAAATTACACAAATTTTGTTATGAATACTACTGACAAGCATATCATGCCCAATTTATAAGCAAAGAAAAAGAAGATCAGGATTAGCTTATTGGCTATGGGATATAAGAGTGGCAATGCCACTATGGACCTATGGTTGTGATAACCTAATGGCCATGGCCGCAAAGTCTGCATAAATTAAGTTTCTTTGTTTGTTAATGTGGAGAAGATAAGTACTACTGTTCATGCTGTCTTTTTCTTAATCGACACGGGGTTTCACTCGCTGATTGAGCACATGTTTAAATTCACACAACAAGCGTTAACTTGCAAATGTATGATGGATTTTCTAGTGCGCAGTTCCAACGCAAATTCATTGGCATAACTTTCTATAAGTTTTTACACAAGATTAACAAAAAGAATGATTTTGTTTCATTTATTTTCTTCTGCAATATTCATGGAACAGCTGAAAGGAAAAACTATATGGCCAAAGTTATGATGTTAAGAATGAAGAAGGTTATTAATATATTGCAGAAAGTGTATGGTGGGGAGATTTGTGAGCACAAAGGGATTCTTGAACTAAGAATCCTGTAAGTGATCAAAATTCTAAGTACATTGCACTGAGATCACAAGGCACTAATCCATAATGCATCCTAAAGGCTAAAGCACTTTACCAGCAGCCAACAGGTGACAAGGACTCAGCTGCTATCTCGACTATTATAAATCAATACAATCAAGCACGTGCTGTAAATTACTCGAAAATCTGACAGCATAGCATAGGAGTATGCAATGAACGATAAACGAGTCAACCCATAAAGGTGATAAAATGTAGTCGATTTTAAAGATATTTGTAGCAGGTGGAAATATACGTGCCATCGGTAGGCACTCTGGTTGGTCACTGGAATATTTAACCAGCAGCACCTTGGTCCTGAGTGCAAGTACAAGTAGTGTATTGCTTTCTGGTATAGTTTAAGTCCATATGAAATCATGCTCTGCTAGCTACCATATGAGTTTTTTTAATTCTCTTTTCAATGCCTGATCTCCACTATGATCAAACAAATTGCGTAAAATAATTATTGATTCAAACAAATGCTGAAATGATTATTGATTCAAACAAATGCTGAAATGATCATGGAAAATAGACAAATGAAGAAGGATCCGAATCGTACCAAACAACTGCTGACGGGTGCTTGGACTTAGAGCAGGCCAAGTACATTGATGGTTGATTGTAACATGGATCCTGGAAGCGACAAAGGTTATTTAAACTGCAAGAACATGCCAAATGTACCCAAAATGAAAGCAAAATGATTTTTATGAAATTAAACTGCAAGAACATGTCAAATTTACCTAGATAGGCCAAGAAAATGGAAAAAAAGAAAAAGTAGTGTTGTTGGCCTATGCAGGTCTCGAACCTGCGACCTTCGCGTTATTAGCACGACGCTCTAACCAACTGAGCTAATAGGCCATTGCTATTCATATTTTCTGTACAAGAATATAATTCTACCTGTGTCAAAATTCGAGTTTCCTTTAAGCTTTAAATTAGAATCAAATGTACAGACAAAAATACTTCTTCCTAAGTTTTTATTTTTTATTTTTCTTACATTGAAAATTAAGGTTTAAAATGTGCAAGTATTAAAATAATTAATAATATCACATATTCATTTTAGTTGCAAGTGTAAAAAACTTTCATCAAAACCTTATGGCATGTCATAAGGAAGCAAAAATTTCGGGGACTTTTTTTTTTCCTGATTATTGCTACCAAAACCTTATCGCATTTCATAAGAAAGCAATATTGTTAGAAATTTCGATGCTCTGATAATCATTTATGTTGTGATTCTAAGTTCCAAATCTACATTCATCACAAGTAGGGGTGACAATTTGTGACCCGATTAAACCCGTGGGTCTTCAAATTTTTTAAAATTAACCTATTTAAGTGAGTTATAATCATTATATTTGAATCTATTTGACATTAACTTACTAAATATATTTAAATTTATTGATTATTACTCACTTAAAAAGGCTAATTTTACAAAATTTATAAACTCACGAGTTTAATCGGATTACAAATTGTCGCCCCTAATGACAAGGTTGCAAGGAGAATTGTTGAGTTATTGTTATAGGGTTGAGGCCACCTGTCAAATTTTAATAGTAGCACACAATTGTTAAATATCATCTTATTCTCTGTTCAAATCTTCTACAACCAGTCATGAGATTTTGTGTACTTGCTTTCACAGAAGTGTTCAAATTGAATAAGCTCCCTATACATACAGAACAGAAGCTCTCTTCATTTTTGACATATCATCACAACCAACAGATGCAGCTAGAGATCAGTGATACTCAATCCGAGAATGTTCGAGTACGTACTAGTGTTTCACTTTTAGAGTGAGTTTTTGAGTTCCGACATTTATACCAAAAGGTTAGTTGAGAAAAAACAGAATAGTTTTTTTTCGGTTCTTTTTGGCAGAGGAGCGTCGTCCTAAAAAAGTTATTTTATTTTATTTTTCACATGAGAGTGTACCTCAAATTTTTAGCCAAAAACTCGAGAAGATCAAAGTTGTAGTCTATTTTATTATAGTGGAGATTTTTGAAGTCGTCCCGTGGTTTTTTCCACTTACATTTTAAGGGATTTCCACCTAAAATCTTGGTGTCACCTTTTGTAATTATTTATTATTCTGACATTTAGAAATTATTCCGCAAATAGTTTAATTTAAACGGATACATTTTGAGAAAAATAGCTGATTTTCCAGAATAGGGTCATAACCACAGTGAACTTCATACATTTACAATATTTCCTAGTCAAAACACATTAATCTCTGTATATATACTCATTTCATTCTTTCTAAAGAGAAATAATCAACAACTAACAATCTTTAATTGTCCGCACGATATCCAACTATCTTCATGGATACCAAAACTCCCAATCAAGATTCCTACAAAATGTTGTCATCATCAGTGATGATTCTTTTTTACAAGAAAAGAAAAGAAAAAAAAAAGACCCTTATTCGGTATACAAATAACAAAAATTCCCACTTCTGTGGACGACGACTCTAAGCAAGAGATTTAATAGCACAACTACTATCTTTTTCTTCTTCATATCGTAGTAACTAGGAGTTGAAAAGAAACAAAATTGAGCCATCACTAGTTGATCAGTGTCTGTGATGGAATTCTGGCTAGAATTGGAGGAGTAGGAAGTATTGGCTTTCCTCTGCCCATGGTGAAACCCCTGGTTCCATCTGGCATTCTTGGTCCCTTTGTTGTCTGTTTTAGTGGTGGTGGTGGTGGTGCTTCTGAGTGGATATTGAAGTTGCTCAGCTGCGGAGATGGAGCAAGAAGTCCACGTCCATTGTGACTCTGAACACGAGGCCTGCCCCCTCCTTTCCCTCGCCCTCGACCCCATCCCTTCTTTGATACTGCTGCTGAACTCTCTTCAGCCTACCAGTTTGAAAACAATCACTTGAAAAACATGTAACACTTCAACAGCTATCTTATGATGCAAATATTGCTAGCACAAACATTTCCTGTGGGCTTCGAAATGAGACTTACATTATTGTCAACGTGTTCTATGTTATTGGGGTGTTCGGATACTTCAGGCATTGGTGCCTCGCCATTTTCTTCATCTAAACACCCATCAAACTCTGACTTCCCTTTCTTTAAAACGGACTTTGGCTGAAGAGTAGAGTGACACAAGCTGCATTAGGATAGAGAAACACGTTTATGAATCTACAAAACTAACCAACTCAATTGAACATACCGAGAGTCTGAGCAGCAACCTTACTCGTAGACCCTTTCTCCAATTCCTTCCATCATTTAACTTTTCAACCTGATGTATGTAAGATGATGTGAAGTGGGAAATTAAGAAAGGGTTTAAATAAGATAAAAACTACTTCAAATTCTAGAATTCTAGATTAAGAACATACTGCATTTTCAGCTATTGCAGGAGATTCATACTCCACTAGCGCATGAAGCTTCAAAGCATAAAATTGAAGAGCATCAAGACGAGAACGTTTGGTTGGAATCTTGTCAAGAAGGTAAATAAGATTAAGAAGTAAATTCATGGAAAATAACCTTCATACCTTGTTACTAAAAACATAGTCACTTTTGGAACGGGAAGAATTGGATTCCTGGGGATGGCAAATTCTAATGGTTTTCACGCTGTATATGACAGTTTATTATCTATCAATATGCAGGAGTTGCTCACCAAAGTCAAATGCAAAAATAAGTTAATCACAGGAAAAGTTTCAAATTTCACCTTCCAACCACATTAAATATTTTTTCGAGATTTTGATGAGAATGGTCATCAGGAAGATTCTCAGCCACAACAGTGCGGGACTGCAAGACAAATCGACTCTTAGGTAACAAAAGAACTTCAAGGACATTCATGAATGACCAAAGAAGCAAAGATATTGGTAAACCTGCAATTCTTCTTTGTCTCTATCAGTGAACGGCTGTTTACGCTTAACCCTTTTGCCATCACTGCTAACAACCTTGAGAAAATTTAAACAAGAAATCTCAATTCGAATGAAATGCCAATTCTTCCATTATCACTCACACTAAGTCACCTCTAGTGGAAGTGTACAATTGAGTATATTAACTTGGTTAAACTTTACCAGTTTTGTGGAGGAACGAAGAGCTTGGACAATCATTTGGTGATTTGTATTGAGGGACTTGATTTTCCTTGTAGATGCAATCACAGTTATTGGAACTGTAACAGTTGTAGCGGCCATTCATGAACGAAAGCAGATCAGTTCCAAGTAGAAATGAAGAAACAATGGGAATATGATAAAGAGTTCATTCTTCTGTGATATCGGTCTCACCATAGCCTTCGGGGTCCTTGTTAATTTGTTTCACCAACGACTCATTCGCAAGCAGACTCAGACCGCTGAATTGGTATTCTACCTGTTACACCATAAACCATTCGTACATTCAAACACTCTAATTAAAGGGCTACATCTACAATCCTAAAACTTTCTAGTTTGAATAACATCATTATTTCCCTCATCAAGCATTTTACGTCATTTTATTTTCAAAGGGGAAACTCTTTCGTGTGACTCATCATTTTCAACTCTGCCCAAATCATGTGTTTTAACTTTCAGACGGAGCATTATGATTAAAAAAAAAATCCATTACCACAATATGACATATAAATGAGAAGCACCCACATTTTTTCCCCAATCAGATCAAAAGAATTTAAAATAAATAGTCGTATTATTTAGGGCAAAATTTAAAAAAAAAATGTGAGAAGAAACCTAAATCGAAAGAATAAACGGGAAATAGTTGGGAACAAGAGTAAGACCTGCTTGATAATCCTTTGCTGGAGATCATCGTTTACGAAATTCCTAGAAAAGTCAGGAATTTCGTAGGTTGCATTAGCAACGTATTGATATTGATCTTGATCGGCAACATAAATCCAATCAGAACCAGATCCATCGCCCGCGGCGGCGGCAGCGGCCAGGTAATTATAGTAGGGATAGTAATACCCGGCAATGGCCATCTGAGTATGCGAACTCACGGGCACGAATTCGGGTGCATGAGCATTAAATTTAAAACTAGACTTTGTACTACTCGTATTCTTACTGCTACTACTACTACTACTACTAGTACTAGTACTAGTATTTGTTTTATTATTCCCATTGCTGGTGCTCGTGCTGGCTTTGATGCTATCGTCCTCCTTCTTCGTCTCCTCCTCATCTTCGGGGTTTTCCTCCATTTTTTCTTCTCTTGTTTCCTGTGCCATTTTTCTTCAATTCGGGTATGGAAAATTTCCAATTTTTATTTTTTTTTTGATTGATTGGTTTTTCTTCGTATCTTTTTCTCTATGATGATCCTGGGCAGGGTTGGGGTGGGGGATGGGGAAGTTTGGCGAATTTTCCCCTATTCCTGAAGTTTAGAGAGGGGGAGTAACTGAAAATTGATATTGAATCCACAATTCGCGCCCAAATAGAGGGAATGGGATGAAAGGTTTAGAACCACCAACTTCTAACACCCCCCACACCTCCGTTGCTTCTCTCTTTGACCAAATCTCTCTCCAGCCCATTACTCTTTCTAGTACTATTTCGGCCCAACAACGAGCCCATCGAAATGTGTCATGTTTTGATGGGTGATTTCCAAACTATTTATCGCCCCAAAATTTTTATTATCGCCCCCAATTCGATAAAACTATCCTTACTATTTATTACCCCATTATCATATAATCATTTTATTACCTTAATTTTGATTAAGTGTACAAATATTAAAGTTAAAATATTAAAGTGAATATATAATAATAGAGCGAAAATGAAAAATTAAGAGCGATAAGTTAAAGGATATTTTAATAAAAATAGAGGGCGGTCAAAATTTCTATTATCGCCCTCAATTCGACAAAACTACTTTTACTGTTTATCGCCCCGTACAAAATAGTAAGCTAATGGATATAGTTCAAACTGGTTAGAGCCAATACCTGAATCACTTGAAAACTTGACCCAATTTAGAAGCTAAGCCCATACAAATTAGTAAGCTAATGGAAATCCCTAGCTTTTTGCAATTCAAATCAGATGGGCTTAGCTTCTAAATTGGTAAGCTAATGGATAAAGTTCAAACTGGTCAGAGCCAGCCCAACTCAGATTATTAATTGATCCCTCCATTCTCTTTATGGTTTGGCCAAATTTGTCCCCACTCAAGTTTAACAATTATAAAGAGCTTACCCTTTTATGCATTTTATTGATTAATTTAATTAATTTATAATTTTTATATAAATATAATATTAAAAAATATTTTAAAGATGTTAATTTAATAAAAAAATTTAATATAGTTGATCACGATTATTTTAAAACTAGATGTATTTAAATTAAAACTTAATATATATTCAAGCTAAAAATAAAAGGAGAATGAAAAATAAAAGTCTAATATTAAAGTTGAACACACACACACACACATATATATATAATTAAATATGTAGCATATATATTAAGTCAATCTCTCTTATGAAAATAATTAATTTATAATTTAAAAAGATTATTTTATTTCATATTTATTACTTTTTAATTATAATTATATTTTTATGTGCATGTATATGTATGTGTATGTGTATATTAATATTTATTACATATTTTTTTTATTTTAATCATAAAAAATATTAATACATAGAAACTTGATTGTATAAAGGGATTATTAAATATTCCTACTAGTTGTAGGAGGTTAGCAATGTTCCCATTTTTATTTTTTCAGAATGTCCTTACTTTTTAATTTTTAATATTTATTTAGAGGGATAAAAATGTCAAAATCGTGTATAGAAAAATGTGTTTGATAATTAATTATCATCTCAATCATTGCCCTAATCAATGTTCCAATCACTGCATATTTACCTTTTACATACATTAAATACAAATATATTTTTCTATACACGGTTTTGATAGTTTTACCCCTCAAAATAAATATTAAAAATTAAAAAATGAGAACATTTTGGAAAAGTAAAAATGGAAATATTGCTAAACTCCTACAACTAGTGGGGATATTAGTTAAACCCTTATATAAATTATTTTTGGAAGAAGGATTGACTTAATGTATAGAAAATTGATGTAGTAAAATTAAGTATATAATTAATTAATTAATTAATTACGTATCATAGTATATATACATATCAAGTCAATCATTTTTCCAAAAATAATTTTTAAATTTATATTATTTCATAATTTTTACTTTTTCGCTATGCTATTTTATATGAATAGATTATAAGCATATATATTCAATATTAATTATAAATGAGAGAATTTAGCTTGAATGAATTTGTTGATTTTAAAATACGAACATCGTGGAATCTAAAGAGAAATGAAAAATATTATCTTATGATTAAAGTTGAAAATATATATATGTATGTATATATTAATATACACATATAGATGTATATAAAAATATACTTATATTTAAAAATAATATATTATAAAATTATATAATATTTTAAAATTATAAATTATTTTTGTAAAAGGGATTTACTTAATATATATGATACATATTTAATTATACATATATATGTGTGTGTATTCAATTTTAATATTATATTTTTTTTCTTTATCCTTTTATATTTTTTGGTTGTATTAATTTTTAAAATAATTGTGATTAACTATATTAAAGTTTGACAAATTTTATTAAATAAATATCTTTAAATTATTTTTTATTTCTATTATATTTATATAAAAAATTTAAATTGATAAATGAATCAACAAAATTAAGAAAATGGTAGACTCTATATAATGACCAAATTTAAGGGGGACAATGAAATTTGACCAAATTATGAGAATGGACGGTGCAAGTTACCCTTAGAATTCACCTATCTCTGTCATCGAGTAAATTTTATTAAGCAATGCTACAGTTCATACTGGAAATATTGGCTGAAAGCTGATATTACACGTGTATTGTTTTTTATAATTTTTAACAAAAATTTAAAATATGCATTTATTTTATTTATATTTATAGACTGAGAAGATATAACATGCTTGATAGTTGATAAAATCACCAAATGTGGTGTCCATAATGTATGTATGGTAAAATACATAATTTATTGTAATCACATCAGAGTATGTTATGCAAGAAAGGGTGGGAGGGAAAGTGGAGTTATTAAGGGTGTGTTTGGATGAGTGATTTATTGATTTGATTTTTGGATTTTTATAATAATTATAATAATTATAGTAGAGAGAGAGAGAGAGAGAGAGAGAGAGAGAGAGAAAAGTGTAAGATCAATGAGAGAGAAAAATCAAAAATTAGAAAATCTGAGTAAAAATCACCCCGAAGAACACAACCTAAACAATTATCAAATTCAATGGATTAGAATTTGATTGAAGAAGTCTAGTATCACAATAGAGAGAGAGAGAGAGAGAGAGAGAGAGAGAGAGAATATTCCACAATTGTGTACTATTTGAACAACTAATAGATGATGAAAATTATATAAAGTGTCTAGACACTTCATGTTAAGAGTGTCATAATGTACATAACGGCTATAAATCATGCACATATAACCTATATGTGCATTAATAATTATGTTATGTATATTATAATTATGTTATATGTATATTTTCTAGCATTTATGTACATTATGGCATTCCATAATCGAGAAGTGCCTAGACACTCTATATCAAGATCGACTAATAGATGCTAATTATGATAAATGGGACAAAGACTTGTATTAGCCACCATGTGAACTGTGTAGAAGCATATATTCTTTCTCTCTTGACCATGTAAAAACAAACATAAAAAAGATATGTTGTTGAATTTAAATCTTTGGTTTAGTTTACCAAAACCATTAATTAATACTTCTTCCATTCCCCAAAAAGAAAATCACTTTTTTAATTTGTTCATCTCAAAATAATAATATCATATTTTTTAAAAAATAAATAGTTTTAGTAAAATTTAAAAAATGTAAATAAATATATGTAATTCTCCGCTTAAAATACATACATTATACAATAAAACGATTTTTTGGGAACAGAAAAAGTAAAATAAAAGAGACCCATAATTAGAATGAATAAGAAAATGAAAAGGTCGCATCATTCTTAACCCAATCATTTCACCAAACAAGTAAAATATTACGGTTGCATTTGGATGGGTGATTTATTGATTTGGTTTTTAGATTTTTGTAATGATTATAGTAAAAAGTAAAAAAGAAATAGAGAGAAAAAAATGTAGGACCAATAAGAGAGAAAAATCAAAAATCAGAAATCATGAGTAAAAATCACCCATAAAAACGCAAGCTACCTCTCCTTGAATTAAATAAATGTTGGTCCCTTATGGGCTCCCTCCCTCCCTCTTAATAAATGATCATCTTTCTCCACAAGAGATTCTTTCTTCCTCCATTATTATTATTATTTTTGCTCATGAAAGGGACTCTTTTGTCATGCTCTTTGGATAAACACACCAACAGATAGAGAGAGATTTTTTTTTATGTGTGTTTTTCCTAGCTAGTGGGATATGACTGGTTAGGTCCAAATGATGCTCCTCATGTAAAAATGTATTTTGATTCAATTTTTAAAATAATTTGACCTTCTTTTCTTCCCCAAGATCCCCTGTTTGGGTGTTGCTCATTTTCCCATTTGGTTTTGCTTGCATAAAAACTATTACCAGTGGATTAGTCAAGAAGGGTATTAAAAATCAGCCTAAAATCCAGTTAGGTTTTTGAATAAGATGAAGATTCTTCTTTCTTTTCTTGCCCCTTATCAAAATCTTTGAACCATTCATTTTATTTTATTTTATTTTATTTTATTTTATTAGCAGAGAGTTTTTCCTATTCAAAGATTCCAAAATAAGGACAAAAGGATGAGGTGCTTAGGGTCAAATACCTCTTCCCAAATAGCCCTTTGGGTGGGTGTCCACTGATAATGAAGAATCTAACTCCCTCTCTTATCAATCCTTTTCTTTAGCCTGATCCTAAAAGCCATCATAATAAACTTGGATATAGAAACTCATGAGTATATTATTTGGTGTGTCACTCCTAATACTTTACCTGATAACAAAGGGCAGTTTTGGCATATGGTTATTTTCCTTGTAACACTATTCTATATTCTATAATGAATTTTTGAATGAGATATCATTTATTATTATTATGAATAATATTTTTTATTTTATTATTTATTTTGGGGCATATGACCTTACTTTAAAAATAAAATACAAGAAGTACGATTGAAACTTTGCATAATCATTTCCCAAACCATGCTTAATGCAAACTCTCGAGTATTGAGTGATATAATTATTAGCAATATTTGGATCTGATTGTAGAATCTTTTTTTTTTTTTTTAATGATTATTGTCTTTATTTGATTCAACATGAATCATTACACATGCGCTGAATGCAATTTTTTTTTTATATTTTTATATATAGAAGTAATTATTAATAAATTACTGGAACAGGTCACTATCCTAACCAGCTCATTAAACTAAAAAGAGAAAATGTATGGAAAAGGAATAAAAAGATAACATTACCATATGATCAATCCGTTCCATAATTTAGGAGTTCGAATTTTCTCTCTCAAATGGTGTCTAGTTTCCTATCACATCCCTCTTGAAAACGACACTATTTATGAATTGTTTAAAATTTAAAATTATAATTTAAACGAATACGGAATGAAATTTTAGAAAAATGCGACAGAAAATAAAATAACGAACGAAGTCAAGCGTGGGAGATCGACTAAAGAAGAGAATATGTGAACAAGGATGGCCTTTAACTTGGGTAAAAAGCCAAGTTTGGTGTTCCCTTGAGAAAGTTGGAGAAGGGATAACATTTCTTCAGGGGAAGGGAGAATCTGAAAAAAAAAAAAAAAGTTGACACTGCAATCTCGGCAGTCCTCCACTGACCCTGCCCTGAGCCAATGTGGAGGAGGTAAATCCGTAGAGGAGGTAAATCGCAGGATGTGCATCACAGGTGCCATGGTGGAGAGCTAACGATCTTAACCCTTAGGTCACTCCCGCTTGTAACAGAGTCAATTCCACCTTGCGGAAATCCAACCCT
>JAOWAN010000014.1:7776267-7786912 GCA_028566635.1 Lobelia cardinalis
AATAAATTTAATATACATAATAAATATATTATATATTTTTTAATTTTTAAGTAATCAATTCAGAATGAAAATATATTCATATTGCTTTCATCAATTATAAACAACAAATAACCTCTATGAGAGGGTTAAAATGGACAATAAATATTATTCAGACAATTCATTCAGATCAGTAACCAAGCAATTTTACTGATTCAGCTTTCAGATCCTGCTTCTTAATTCTTCAGACATATTTAGACTTGTTTTTAGACTTCAGCATTAAGCACTTAAAATAACCAAACAGCACCTAACACTTGAATGATGGAAGGTTTCAATTGCTTGTAAAATATTTACATGAGAATTTTTTTTGCATTTCGAATAGTACGAGGTTTTTTGGTGAATATGCAGGTTCTGCATATTTAAATTTCTGTTAAAAAAACAAAGTTCATATGCCCTCATCTTTCTATTTAATGGCGTTATTGAAAAAAAAAAAAGAAAGAAAAAAAAAGAACATCTTATCAACATGTAAACCACCACGAGCACAAATAACAATAATAATAATAATAATAATAATAATAATAATAATAATAATAATAATAATAATAATACTGATAATAATAATCTAATCGGTATTAGTTCCTAAGGATACACTAAAGAAGAAAACACAAGGTGGGATACGAACGGTATGAATATGAAATTGATAAATTAAATGTATTGCATGTCACTTTAACACAATTCCTTGTAAGTGGGTGAAAGTAGCTGAATACTAAAGAGACTCTTTTATGCTGAAAAGATTGAGAATCATACCTACTTCGCCATCATCCAAGTTCACGAATTTACAATGAACCTTTTTTCCAACATCTTCAAGTTCTTTTTTCATCTTTGTATCACAATCTGGTGATACCATAAGATCGTCCAAGCCACATGTGAATCCCTTTATCTGAAACATGGAAGGCATATAACACATATCAAATATACTAATCCTCAAATCTTGATGAAGCAGCCATAATCCAACAAAAAATGATGCCAGCGTGTCAGAGATCGTGTAGGCTGTTTAGGAGAGGAAAAACCTAACCTGTAGAAAAGCAGTAAGTAGGCGACTAAGAGCAGAAAGCAAAAGGCCTGCAGTGTTTGAGCCATAATGCTCTTGCACTGTGTGGACCAAACCATATTTGCCAAACTGAGCTTTGTCAATCACACCACGCACCAGCTCATTCTTCCAAATTAGGAATTTTGTTTCATCAGCCTCATTGCATTGATCATTATGAATCTTGCTTCTATCTTCTTTCACTCCTTTCTCTTGATATTTCTGAGTTGCACTAGCAAAATATTGATTTGGGATCCTCGCCTTATTGTCAACTGTAAAAGGTATGGGATCCTCACACCTCTAGTTAGGTTGTTTAAGACTGCTGTTATGACCTACAAAAACGAGCAGAAATGATGATAAAACAAAAACATGAAAATCTTATGAAACCAATACGAATAATGCAACCAAAATAATTATTTCCTTTTGTCTGGACCTTTTTTTGGGTACAAGGGAGAGGCACATACAAATAAAACTCCTTATTTCTGACCTGTTTTCCGGTCCAAAGTGGTTTCGGTTTCCAAACTGCAGGCAGAGGAAGCTGCATAAGACCTCCCATGTCAACTATCAAAATCTTCTGGGAGCATTTGCCAGATTGTGAGGTGAGCATCTCAGTGAACACACCAGAAACATAGACAAGTTGATTGAACTCGTCGCGGTTCAAAAATGTATCCTTCATTGTAAGTAGCGCTGCACTTACAATGTGATCCTGCATAATCAAAGTTGTGCGTAAAGAGCAAATGGAGACACATTTTGAACACATCAAAAGATAGTCAACACCTGCAACATAATTAACCATGTATGACTTACTGATTTTTCATCAGGTTTTGTGACTTGGTAAAATCAGTTTTTTAGACCTCACTAAGCAGACTAAAAACAACAGTGGAATCATATTGCAAATTATTTTAAAACAGCTGGGACCAGGATCAGTTGAGTTGAGTTAAGAGCTGAGCGAAAGTTATGCATATTGTAACAGTTAAACCCCATTACAAAATGTGTTTATATAAGCGCAAGGTCCATGACTATCTCCAGTCATAATCACTAATTGCTTGAAAATACTATAACAAAATAATACTCCAAATAAATTAGCAATTTAATACTCCCTTCATTCAGGGCAAGAGTCAATTATTCTAAATGTATTCCAGCCCAATGCGTACAGAAACCAGATTAGTTCTTGAGTTCCGATCAGAAGACATGAAACTTCTATATTAAACATGACTTGGCCACTAACAGCAGCAATATAAACCTCGATTATTTCTACATGTTCCATAGAAAATGAATCCCACCCACAGTTTTTTCATAGTGATACCTGAATCAAGCCTCTAACAGTATCACCCCTTGTTGGAACAATGTACTGATAATTTGCATTCGCAATGTTATAGGCCTCAGCACGGGAGACTTCATCTTGAGGAAAATGAGCATTCATTTCATCCCCATCAAAATCAGCATTGTAGGAACTGCATTCACATCAAAACAATATTACTCCAAGGAGCAAAATTTTAAACCAATTAACAAGAACCGCATAGATTTTACCCCAACCAACCTGCAATTCGCATAATGCATGCGGACAGTTGTCTCCCCTTTCAGTACACGAACAACATGTGCCATAATACTTGTCTTGTGAAGTGACGGCTGTCATGAAATTTTTGCAATGCAACCTGTTAAACAGTAACCTACCAGTATATGGAATAAATCATAACTTAATTTTATCACCCTAGTGAAAACATTAACAGCGATCCTGCATTGAGAGACCTGGTGGCGCAAACGCATATGTCAACAAGCCATTTAAGGTAACTTAATTTTCTTCTTGCACTTAATTTTATGTGACTTTGAGAATGAATGCCAAAATGTTTGTTTATAAGATTGCATTCCTTATTTTTTTTTAATTTTATAGCTGAAAAAGACGAATTTACTTGTATTCTTTTGATTGAAGTGTATTGAAAACTTTAAGCGTGCCCATTTTACCCCTAAAATGGGACATTTCCCTTTTGGGCCACCCCATTTGACCATATTACTCTTACTTTTTGAAAGGGATAAACATGGGCCATATTAAGGGCATCTACGGAAACAAGCACTTTTCAACCCATTTCTTAATTCACATGCAAAGTCAAAGTGTTCCTCTTGAAGTGGGATTGAGGAAGCATTTAGTTAATTTAATTATTTATTGCAATATACTTGAATGGTTTACCAGAATGCATTAATTGTCAGATCATGTGTCCATTTATTACTTGAACTGCATTACAATGAACAATGAGGAATAGAAAATGGTTGTCTAACTGAAACAATTGACGTTGCAATTTCAATCCCTAATTGAGCCATTACCAAATCAAAACTTAAAGCACCGTCTACAGAAGAGCGAGAGTAATTTAACAAGTTCAGTCAGAATTCTAAGTACTAACATATTCCCGTCATCAATGTAGTAGCTAATTTCATAAACTTCCTCCCCTACCAACAATGAAAAGAGCAAGTAAACGATAAAGCTATGATAAAGCCCTCATGTACCAATCTTTGCATTTTTACACTCAAATCATATAGTGTTAAGCAAGCAACATTTTATTTTAATTTGGCGCAAGTAGACATAAAGACATTAATAATCATTTCAATCTGTAAAAACAAGCTTTAAACTGAACTTTTCTATAACCTGCATCAGTGAATGAAACCTTTGCCACAGGGTATTTGCACGTTAGACAAAGTCACCAGAACATCGTGCCAACAACTAAAACCAACTAGACAAAATTGAGATAGTATGGTAGCATACACACCACCTTATGCTACGATTATTCCAATCCTACAGCTGTAAAATGAGTACATGCAAATGTTATAGTTTTTGGTACGAAATTACAAGCTGACGCACAAGTGGATAACATTTAAAAGGAAATCTATTATATATATGCTAGCAGAAACACCAACTTAACGATGGAACTCAAAGTAAACAATCTACACACTGACCAGAGTAATTAAGTGTTATACCATTTTTCTCAATTTAAGATTCTAAACAATATCATCAAGAGCATATATATAATAACTTGTCCCTTCTTGAGGGCGTAAGAAGTTTCAATCAATCATCAAGAGCATATATATAATAACTTTTCCCTTCTTGAGGGCGTAAGAAGTTTCAATCACCATTGGATCTACAAACTCCTTGAACCCTGATAAGTCTTTAACTAAGTAATGCATGATCTACCTGCTAACCCTGATAAGCCTTAGCAATTACTACGTTCTTCTTCCCCGTCAGACTGTACTCCATTCTAGACTAGTTTTTACAGCATAACAATACTTCATTTTAGAAAGAAAAATCCAAAGCAAGAACGAAACATGATAATGAACATGAGAACACATTTGGTCGAATTTGCAGGACACCTAGCATTTTCAGAATAAAAGCAAGCACACGTATAATTACACATAGATCTTCCTGGGTGAGATCAAATAAAATAATCTACAGCTGAAAATGAAACCCTGTGTTCCCAATCTATTTGGAATCCACCCACGAAAAAAGTATTTAAACCCCAACTTTTTTCACTATGCTGCGGAAACTATCAAAACAGATCATAGAAGTACAAAACAGGACCCAAAATGACCAGCATCAGAGGAATGAAGTATATAAAAGAAAAAATTAAAGAAGAAGAGGAAGCAGAAAGATGTGGGAGATCACTTGAGGTACATACCATACTGTGTGAGCTCAATTTAGGGTCAAAGAACTTGAAGAAAGCAGGTATTATGTTAGTTGTTGCCATCTTCGAATGCCTAACCATAATCACCAGATCTGGAAATATAAAGAGAAAACATTAATCATCAAATCCAAACTAATCAAAGAAAATAAAACAAAAAACAATCAAGCATAATAGAGTGAGAGACTTACAGATCTGTAGATTTGTATTGATAGAGTTATGAAGGAAACTAGTCCAATAAACTGATAAAACCCAACTTTGGCATATGAAGCTATGAACTACACCCAGCAACCACAATTTCCCTGCTGCAAATATGAGAGTAAACTCCTGTTTTTTAATTAGTGTGGTTGCAGTGCAGGGGCATTAGCATTTACAAGCACGAGTTAATTGCTTGATATATGATTTGGTATTTCTTTCCTTTCTGGGATGAGCAAACTAATGAATTCATCAGATTGTGGGTACCACTACAGATTTTCCCTTTTGGGTAAACTCCAGAAGTTTTATATTTTTTATATATAGTCAGCAACAGGCATACTGAAGTTCTCACTTGCCACCACCATTCAAGTTTGAGAAAATATCATCAATGCACATAACAAATGTTTTAGGTTTATTTGAAGTCCTTAAAACATTTATTTGTGTAATGGCAGGAAATATATCCCACTAACGAAAATGCAAAAGAAACCGCTAGTGAAGATTTCAAAACCACAAAGGTCTCTAGGTATTTATCAATTAAAACCATGTCTACCGACGCAAACAACTTGGCCAGCCAGCAGACCTTAACCACCACTCGCCAGAATCTCCAAAGCCATGTAAAGTATTGATCCATCTCCATCTGCCACCTTATAGTTTCATCTCTTTCATGGGTGACAGTTTGAGTGTTACACCCCACCATCACCAAACTAACAAAAGAAGCTTTATATCTTCCATCAACAGTTCGACTCAGATAGTTAAATATTCTCCATTGTTTCGTACAATTGCCCTAAAAATAACTTTACAACCATAACAGGGTGATGCTGAATGTACACAGCACTAGTGACAGTTCAAAAGTGATGCTACCAATGATCCAGCTACGACTAACGCAACCAAAGTTCACCTCAACGGAACTAGTAACAAGGTAAATGAATTACAAGCAAACTCAGTAGTTACATGCAACATCTCGAGAATTTCTAACTTTGAGCACTTCAACCAGTCATGCTCGTAGTAGTTGTTCTAGATACATCCTCAATAGCAAGAACAATGTCTGTACTCTAAATTGCCTCAACAAGTAGGTTAATATGTACCTGCCCCACAAAAATACCCATGTATCCAACAAACCAGTATACGGGTTATCGCACTCCAAAAAATAAAATCATGAAAATCACATCTAAATAAATCTAACAAGCTGAAACTAATTTTGCTTTTGACCAATCCCCAACTCTTATATCCACCTTACGCTCATTGTAATAAAGAATCTTACGACAGTAACAAACATTCAAGCAGAGCCATATAAGGAAAAGCTATCCAACTCCTTCGTGGATGCAGTGTAAGAAATAATATTTCAGTGTAATATTAGCAGTCTAGCACCACCAAATGAAGCTGCTGATCTTGCAAGTTAGCAATTCATATAGAGACTTGGTGAATTGAACACATCAGAGTAAGAAAATCATCACACATCAAACTAACATACAACATGAAAAGATACTATAGTTAAAAGTTGCTTGAACATACCAGAACTTGAGAAAAATATGAAAGGTGCATTTCAGAGAATGGAATCAAACGAACGTTCAAGTATTCGGTCTTAATTTGTGTAGCCATTAAGTATTTCCCTCTGTTAGTAACTTTTACTTTCCATTCATGCTTTCAAGGCAATTATGCCTGCGTTTCGTGTTTATTGTTCATTGTTAACATTCATATAACTGACTGACTGCAATGTACTCGGAATGGATGAAATCTAAATTATCATATATCATCAAAACAATTTTCGAGCTAGCTTTAACTCTTAACATTTATAAGATTGGATTATATACAACTCTGAATGCCATCCAGCGCGGCCAAAATGCTTAGGAATTGAGATATCTTCTGATTCTTAAAGTCACCCATCTAAAATTGAAGCTGCCACCCAAATTTACAGAACAGGACACATGACCAAGAAACGAGTGAACAAAGTCCTATGAGTTTTCGTCTTCGCTGAAATCAGAATCCCTCTCATAAGAATCAGTCTCGCTATCAAAACTACTGTTTTGAGCTTCTCCAGTTCCCTGTACCTTGAGAAGATCTTTTAAATCCTCTAGAACGAAGGGCTCAATCAATTTCCAGAACCACAAAGAATTGCTTCCTAAGAAGCCTATCCAAAACCATCGCCCTTTTCGTTTAACTCGACAAACCAAAGACTTTGCCTTCAAAGCTTTGACAACATTCTCAACACCCTCTCGACCTCCCCTTAGCTTCAACAAAATGTCTCCGGATGGTGTCCTGTAGCCCCCATACATGTACCAATAGGCAAGAACTCGAGGTGACAACCAACGATGGACTAGTTTTGGAATTTCAGGTCGACCATTTGGCCAAAACTGGTCAGCATAAAAACCAAAATATGAGCTTGGGATGGTGGCAAACTCACATGGTACATCATCACTGCCGTCTGTTTGCTTACTATAAGGAGCCAACCACTCGCGGTAGTGGTTATGTATATGCCTCTTCAACAAAGAATGTGGACGAGAGTTTTGATTGAATTGAAAAAAAAGTACATGATTTTTTCTAGCCTCATCCGATTCAATTTGCAAACCACCCAACAGTAACCCCACCAGAATTTCTCTCTGATCTTTACTTAACTTTGGGGTTGGGGGTTTGTTCATAACCCTTCTATTCAAGCTTAAACAATAATCCAGCTTTTGAATCAAAGAGGGTTCAATGTCGTATTTCTTCCGGTGCATGAAATCATATGTCTTTTCCGCCTTTGCATAGTTTTCAGACGAGAGATAGGCCCTTAAGATAGTGTTGCAAGATAGAGTATCAACACCAACAGCACAATCGCCTTGCATTTGGTTAAATATCTCTTCAGCCTTATCAAGATTGCCAACTTGTACTAATGAATTTAAGTATATGTTGTAAATTGTATGATTGGGACGACATACCTCAAGGCACTGGAAGAAAGTAGATTCCAGTTTATCATGTAGACTTAAACAAAAGTACATATCCATTAAATCAGAAAACGCCGGCGTCAACGGCTTCAGACCACTATTCATGAACTCTTTCATCATAGACTCTGAAAGTCCTATAGCTTGAGCTTTACTTAACACTTCTATAATTTTATGAAAGGCTGCAGTACTGGCCATGCCCAATTGCTCCTGCATGTCCCTGAATACCTCCAAGGACTTCATAGGTTCTCCGATTCTTCCATAGACTTCCATTTTATACACAAAAGCCTGAGAAGGAATGCTATTACTAGAACTGAGAAGCTTAATCCAAGTTCTTTCTGCTTCCTCCACATTCCCTTCCTTAGAGCAGGCTCTCAAGATGGACACAAGGACTTCTCTTCTCTCTTCAAATCCAGCTAACTGCATCTCTGCCCTTAACGATTCAATTCTTTCTTTATCTATTCTATCCTGATAGCTGTGCAGCCAGATAAGACCGGCGTAAACATCCCTATGTATCTTAAACCCAGATGTAACCATATTGTGAAAAATGAATTCTGCCTGCTTAAGATAATGTTTTGAAGAGCCTCCTGGTCCACTCAGAAGAGCTTTAAATAAAGAGTTGTGCAAGGTGAGTTGCGGCCTGTAGCCTCCCAGTTGAATCATACGATTGTAAATGGCACATGCTTCCTCTAGGCAACCACGCGCAGAAGAACTAAGATATGCGATAGTCAGGATATGAAATGTAGACTCAGTCGGTACTCTTCCCTGATTAATTATGTCATCGAATATCTCCCTACATTTTAGGTATTTCCGCTCCTTGCCCATGTAATCTGCTAGTTTGGTAGCAAGGGAAAAATCAAATTTGAACCAATGCTGTTGCATCATCCACTTGTATACCTAAAGTGCCACCAAAGGATCATTTTCAATCAAAAGAAGAAAAATACATCAAACAGGTGATAGTACAATGATGACACAAAAAGTTCAATAATAGCTCATAGATAATAAACAAGTAGCACGTTAACAGGAAAAAGATAGTGTCACGATCAGTGCATGACATGCTTAACATCTTAATGTTCTCCCTGCCCTCCATCCGCAAACCGTGCCTTATCAGCATCTAATTTATGTACAAATACGTCAGAAGGAAGAAAGAAAATTCAACACCATTGTGGTTCATCTGCGTAAGTTCCTCACAAAGTCTCTACGAAAACCAGCTATGAATGAAGCAGAATCTTCTGATCAGTGATGCACGTTCAGAATGTGCGAATGCAGTATGTAACTAGCAATTATACAACTGCATAAAAATCTACATTTATATAAAGCATTTCTTACATTGAAAAAACAACATATGAATGTTGACTATGTTCTGTTCCTGATTGTCAACTTGCCTAAACTATCATAAAATCTACAACTTAGGAGCTGAACTTTTGTTGAAGTCGGTCCGCAGAAATTCTACACCAGTTTCCCAACCATTAACTCACTTTCATTAGCTAGTGAAGCTCAGCATCATAGGCATAACAATAGTAGCAATTCCAACTTAATTAGAATATGGAAAAGTTCACAAGAAATAACCTCAATTAAAACTACTAGTAAACAACCTCACATTAAACGTTTTGAGTTTTGTATCAGCTATATTTACAAAACTGCATAATTCCAATCACTTATGTTTGTAATCTATCTCGTTTTGTCCGTATTACCCAAACTTTACAAAACACAAAGACATTACTACTAGATAGAAATTTAGGCTCTTAACATATCACAAATTTTTAAGACAAAAGCATAAAAAAGCTTACTCTAAACGCGGTCTCATTTTCTCGAATACGCATGCAATGAACAGAAACATAAGTCAAATCATCTTGCCTCGCCCATTTCTTCTGCCCACTAAGTATTCGAATAAGAGCGGCTGGTTTGTGGGCGGGCAACTCTTTACAAAGCCACGCCAACTTAGACCTTCTCCACTGTTCAGGAAGCTCATCCAAATCCTTCACCACAACCGACAGGTTCGCATTATCAAGTCTCTTCAACTCGACACACGAATCAAATGACGCGTCAAAATCAAATATATCAGCTTCCTCGTTTCTGGAAAAATCCAAATTTTCCTCCCCAACACTTTTGACCGCCACCTGTTCGTCCAAATTACTG
Organism: Lobelia cardinalis; assembly: GCA_028566635.1. Classification (NCBI taxonomy): domain Eukaryota; kingdom Viridiplantae; phylum Streptophyta; class Magnoliopsida; order Asterales; family Campanulaceae; genus Lobelia; species Lobelia cardinalis. The sequence goes on from JAOWAN010000014.1 coordinate 7,786,248, forward strand.
ACTGAAGCAGTAGGCGTGGAACTGACAGCAAGCGAAGACAAATAGGGTGAAATTTTGAATAAATATTTTGGGTTGTTGATGACGGAGACCGTGCGGAGGAGGAGACGGCGATAATAGTGATGGTGGTGGAGGGGGAGGGGAGCTGAGAGGGAACGGAAAAGGGAGAGTGTGAGGGGTGTGCGCATGGGAGAGGTTTGGTGGGGAATTTTGGAAATTGAGGTTAATAAGGGGAAGAGTTCTGGATGGGTAGTGCTCAGAAGCATCTCCGGCGAGTTTTTTGTGGGCTGTCGGCGGCGTGAGGCGGGTAAATACAACGGCTTGGACCCAAAATTGTAGTGAAAAATGGGATATGGACCAAATGGTGACCCCGTAAACTAAAAGGCAGTTGGTATGCCGAGGGCACTCTTATCTTAAATAAAAAGATCATAATTTATAAATAGGGTTATCTAAAAAAAAAAGGTTGTGTATTATACTTTAGCCCAAAAATAGGTATCGTACTATTTTTTTTCTTCAGAAAAGGGATACGTACTATCATTAATTCATCAAATTAAATATAATTCGATCCAAAAATTATTTTAAACCTCATTCGATCCAATTCTCTTGGGTATTAAACGACCCATATCTTCTTTAAATTTGAGAGAATTGGGTCGACTGTGTTTAAATTG
>JAOWAN010000014.1:7787012-7813465 GCA_028566635.1 Lobelia cardinalis
TTCGTCAAGACCCGTTAAAAAATTCGTCAAGTCTATAAAATGCATGACTCGCGAACGCTCGCGAGCAGCTTGCGAGTTCGTCACGAGCCAAGTCAATCTCATTAATTTTAGGTTCGACTCGAATTCGTAAAAATTCGACTCGATTCGGCTCATTTACAGCCCTATCTTCAGGTGAGCAATTTTGATTTTTTTCGGTCGATCATCATATTTTTGATGAATTTATTAGTGATTCATAAATAAAAATTCTGATCAATCAAATAATAACACCGATCTATCAATTGATAATAGTGATTTTTTAAAATAAAAAAGTTAATAGTAATAGAGGAATACAATATTAATTCATCAAATTTAATATTGTTGATCTATCAAATTATAACATTGATTTATTGAATTTTACATTGATTCATCAAATTTTAATACTGATTTATCAAATTTTAATATTTATTCATCAAATTTTTTCACTGATTCGTTAAAATTTTATCAAAAAATGACGATAATACTCTTTATTCGAACTAAAATTATAATTTACACCACCGTCTTTTTATTTAATTTCGATATTTAATTTTTCTAAATCTAATGATTAAAATTAATTTTTAAAATTTTATTTTATTTATAATTCTCATTTAAATAGCTTTATATATATATATAGCGATCGAAGGATATTTGCCTGGTCATTTAAATTGTCCCCTTTTAAAATTTGCCAACATCCATGTTACCACCTTGAAATTATTGCAAAATTCATTTTTTTTAGCACTAGAAATATTAGTATAAATAAATAAAAAATAAAGAACCCATCCAACGCCTTTCCATTAACAAATGCGTTTCACCCATACGAGTTGCAGCTCACACCCGATGACTCGACCTGACCTCCTTCTCCACGTAACCCATCTGTACTTTACCCAAATCAATACTCCATAAAAGCTGCTGCTGCTTTTTAATTTTTCTCGTGATTCGTGAACCTTATCCATCACTCTCCCCCTCCCAAAGTCCCTTTTGAAAGGGGGCACAACCGTCATTTCCACTTATCCCAACCCCATTTCCGTAACTTCCCCTTCCTATTACCCCATTTAATCAAACACCGTGGACTCGTCCAAAATCGTAAAGTCCAAGCCCATTTCCGTAAATTTCCATTTTTAAATTTCCATTTTTAAACCAAACCCGTTACGCTGAATCCCCCGAACGGACCCCCATGTCAGACCAATAATAGACACTTGTCCACCCCTAGAAATCAGAAACATATTTTTACTTTTATTATCAAAAGCTCTTTATTTATACTCTCTCTCTCTCTCTCTCTCTCTCAAACCATCGTGTAGAGAGAGAAAGTGCAAAAGCTTTAAAGCTCCTTTGCTTCACGAGCTATTTTAGCTCCTCCCTCTTTCTCTATGCAAGTATATCTATCCGTCACGAACGTGCAAGTTTCTTCAGCTATTAAACCCTAGTTTTGGTTGGGGGAGGAGCGGGTTCACGAGCTCAATCTAGCTGCATCGCTTTCTCCACTCAACTACCGAAAAGTCTCTGTTTGTTTTTGTGATCGATTTGGCGCCACGGTTTCTGAGGTGTCGGTTGATGCTGGGGGGTTTTAATTGGACGGAGATTAGAGGACGGCGGGAGCTAGCTAGCTGCTTGCGTGTTAGGTCTAATGCGAGCTTAGAATAGAGTGTGGGAGGGAAGCTAGGGTTTTGATCGGGAGAATATACATTTATATATATAGAGCGAGAGATGGATAGATCGGCGCTTACTGTGGGGCCGGGGATGGACATGCCGATCATGCATGACAGTGATCGGTATGAGTTGGTTCGGGACATTGGTTCCGGGAATTTCGGTGTGGCTCGGTTGATGAGGGACAAGCAGACTAATGAACTTGTTGCTGTTAAATACATCGAGAGAGGTGAGAAGGTCAGTGTTGTTTTAAATATCTTACTCTGTGTTAATATATATAATTTTTTGCTTTTAATTTGCTCGTTTTCTTGTATTTGGAAGGTTTAATTGAATTTGTGAGAACTGATTATTGGCATGCGAATGAGGTTTAGTAGCACTATCGTGTAGAATTAATATGGTAGCTATTCTTTAGACTGTGTTTGGTCTTCAATTTTGGATAAAAATCTTAAATAGGGGTGTGACATTAATGTTTGCGATTCACTGCTCTGTTGAGGATGGAAAGCATGCTAACTTGAACTGTAGCTATCAAATTTAATTTGATGGGCCAAACTTGTGGTGCAATATTAGACTACTGTGCTTCATGTTGTAGAAAATAACACAGGGCCTGCTTGTTTTTAATAATGAAGTATTTGGAAGATTAGTAATAGGATATACTGTTGCTATGACAGTTAGCTGACATATTTGTAAAGTATTCTCAAAATGACTTTGATCATCTTATTTATGCTAACTTTGATTAATTGATTGCTGTTATCAAAGTGAATTTGGCCATCAACAAATTTTCATTGCTTTTTGCTACTACCTTCTCATGGCAAATGAAAGAAAACTGCCTGATTGCTAAAATTTGATGATTAAATGCTGTCTTCAGTTTTGGATATCTTTAAATTGATGTGGTTGACATTAATGTTGTGTCTCCCCATTTAGTTATAATAATATTCTCCCTCTATTCTTTTTTAGTTGTCATTTTAGCCTTATGCACACGTATGAAGAGATAATATATATTGACAAACTTACCCTTATTATAGCATCTCTTTATTACTCTCTCCGTTTCACAATAGTTGATGTTTAAGGTTTGATTACTATAACCAATGTGTGCATTAAGTATCTTCTAATTTTTCATTTTTGCCCTCTCTTCACACATGAAGTCTCTTCAAATTCTTCTCTCATTAACTTTTGAGACATTAATTGCTCTTTAGTCTTGAATTGAGATAAAGGGGCAATTTAGGAAGTGTAGTAAAAATGTGTAAAACATCCACTATTTTGAAACAAATTCTTATTTCCAAGAGGTCAACTATTGTGAAACGGAGAGAATATTAGTAGAAGATACAAGTGCAATTAATAATCATAGTTAATTGGGAGAATAGAAGGACAAATTAGAAAATTAGTGATAAAAAGTGCCTAGAAATCCTAAAGCGACATCTATTTTGAAACAATTTTTTTAGCTAAAACAACAATAGAAAGGAATGGAGGGAGTATGTAGCTAAACTTTTAGCTGCTGCAACCTTTGGCTGTAGTTAAGAAACCTTCATGATATTTGCATGATCTGCAAATAATGTGTGAAGACGCTCAATAACTTTACTGAGCCTTCTGCTGCATAATAAAAGCACCTTTGGTGAAAAGCATGATCTAATTGTCTATTTTGTACAGCTTCCCATAGTTAAATCATTTGATGAGCTTTCCTGTCACAAGTTTCTACTCTGGAGTCTGGATTGAAATTTCTGTGATTTTGTCTCTGATTGTGGTCCTAGAACATGTATTTTCATTTGTTTCCCTTCATAATCGTCACCTTCATGGTAGAATATTTTATTAGCTGACTCTCCAATGATCTGATCACTTTGATGTATGGCTTGTACAGATAGATGAAAATGTCCAACGAGAGATCATTAACCACAGATCACTGAGGCATCCGAATATTGTCAGATTTAAAGAGGTTCCAAAAGCTCTTGTTTATTTACAAAAGAATAGGTGTCTTAATCATTAAGGGTTAACTGTTGATAATTTGTGCTGTATTTGACTCCTTAGGTGATTCTTACACCGACGCACTTGGCCATCGTCATGGAGTATGCCTCCGGCGGAGAGCTCTTTGAGCGAATCTGCAATGCTGGTCGATTCCCTGAGGATGAGGTTCTTATGCATGCAATCTTTTATCTATTCAGCATGTTATTGTTGCTATCCTTTTTGTTCCACTTTTGTTTACAGTCATCGCTATGGCTTATGTGGCAGGCACGATTCTTCTTCCAACAACTCATCAGTGGTGTTAGCTACTGCCATGCAATGGTATTTAACTAAGCCTGCTCTGTTTACAATGTCACTCTATCCCGAGTACACAAATTCAATGCTGCATTTGGATTTATTGCTTTTCTTCCTACATGAAGCAAGTATGTCATCGTGACTTGAAACTGGAAAACACTCTTCTGGATGGTAGCCCAGCTCCTCGATTGAAAATTTGCGACTTCGGGTATTCAAAGGTAGATCTCTCTCTCTCCCCCCCCTCTGAGTGTGTGCATCTATACATATTTATATGTATATATATAATATAAAATACTCCCTCTGTCCCAAAATAAATAAATCCTAATTAGTTTTTTTCTGTCAACAAAATTAAACTTTGACTGTATTTTTAAGAAAATTGATTTGATATTGCAAAATTGTAAGATTTGTTATTGATAGTTTATTTTTTGTTATTTAAAGTTTTAAACGTTTATACTCTAAAACTCGGTAAATATATGTTAAATAATTGGTCAAAGGCGTTTGACTTCTTAAACAGGAAAGAGGACATTTATTTTGGGACAGAGGGAGTTTGATAGTGCTATTCTTGTGCATGTGTAAGACTTTTAGCTAAAATATTTACCGAACTGGGGAGTCTATTTGGATATTACATGACCATAGCGATTATTCTAAGTGTTTTTTTGAAGTATTAATGTTGTACTTCGTGGTGATGCTACTCAACGATCTACTTTTATTTTCTGCCTATTTACATTTGTGGCTTAGTGGGATGCTAAGCATTTTGCAATTTGGTTGTTTCAGTCGTCAGTGCTACATTCACAACCAAAATCTACTGTTGGAACGCCTGCATATATTGCTCCAGAAGTGTTACTTAAGAAAGAATATGATGGCAAGGTGAGTGCATTCCCATTTATGTAAGGCGGGCTCTTCTTTATTTTTTTTTGTTTCAAAGTTATTTTTGTGGACAAATTGCTTGAGATTATACCTTGAGAATGTGAACTGTCATATAGATAGATAGATGTGTCATTGCATCACTCAAGCTGTGTAATAACTTTACAGATATACTTACATTTCCGTGAATTTCTTTTTTCTTCTTGATGGGTGAATGAATGGGACATCACAACTTAGCAATTAGGTATGTGTCAAAATTCATATACTCAAAGTCACAAGGTGTCAAGGAGGTCATAATACTGTTGGTGTGCTGCCTGTATCAGGCGTCCATGTACTCATTTGGTGTGCTGCCTGTATCAGGCGTCCATGTACTCAAATGAATATCGATAGGATGAACCATGAAGTATTGTTGTTGGCTATTAGTGAGTAGAAAGCCTTTTTCATGTAAACTAGAGTTTTCACAAGAGTAACGAGGGCTTAAAGCCAGTAGTTATCTTACAAGGATAACAACGAGGGCTTAAAGCCAGGAGACATCTTTAACAGGAAATAGTTTCTCCTCAATATTGTCTCTGACGAGACTTACCCCTAATTTCCCGTTAGGAAAGAGAAGGGGATACTGCTTGACCAAGTGGTCATTGGTAAGTGTAAGTCTCATTGCTCTTGATGCCTTTTCAGGTCATCTTATTTAGTTTGTGCGTTTCTGAAGCTGTGAGGATCCTTGTCTGACATTCAATGTTCAAATAGATCCCTTGCCTCTTCTTTTTGTCACTATGATAATGGTATCAGCTGAAATGTTGGATCCTTACTCGGTGCTAGGTGATTATCTTTCCATTTAGTTGTCCGTTAAACATGTTTCCTGAAAGAGTTTGTTCACGTCTTCGTTTTTGGATAGTATGTATCCTCTGTTGATTTCGTCCAGTCACATGAGGAACTAAGACCCCATTGGGAATGATTCACAGGTTCGAAAATCAGGTCAATCAATAATCCTCGATAAATTTTGACAGTAAGAATGATCAATACCGATATATAAGATACATAAGTTCTTTTGGAATTAAAGCGTCATATCTGATTTTGGAATGGGATAGTTTGAGAGGGAAATTGACCCACGGCTGTAGAGTCTTATAAACCATTTCATTATTTATCACTTTTTATTTTGTATATTGCCTTTTATTTTGTTGATTATACCCTGGTTTTAATTTTCTATTTTTTAAATTTGCTACTTTAGATTGCAGATGTGTGGTCTTGTGGCGTGACTTTATATGTCATGCTTGTGGGAGCATACCCCTTTGAGGACCCCGAGGAGCCTAAGAATTTTCGCAAGACAATACAGGTAAATTGATGCATCTTCTGGCACAATTTATGTCATCCCTCACCATTTCTAAGTCTACTAACTCGAGTAATAGCTTATTTTGTGCAGCGAATTCTGAATGTCCAGTACTCAATTCCGGGATATGTTCATATATCTACCGAATGTCGTCATCTAATCTCAAGGATTTTTGTCGCCGACCCTGCAAAGGTCAGTTGGTGTTTCTTGATACCATGAATTATTCGGAAATGTTCAAATCATCTCAGAAAAGGGTTTAGATGTCTGTTATTTCCTGATGAAAGTAGTTCCTTGCATTCATATTTCTCATTCTCTTGAATCTAAGTCCACATTTAATGTATTTATGTTTACTGTTCACATTTGTGCTTTCATTTTTCTCCTTCGTGGGGTTGTCTCTTTTCACATGAAATTCCAAATTTTGCATTTAGGTTAGACCAAGATTCTACTGTATTCATATGCTTGTTTTTCTCATTTATCCACATTGGAGTAGCAGCATAACAGAATTTGATGTAATTTCGCACATTTCTACAGCGGATTACCATGCCTGAGATCAGAACGCACGACTGGTTTCTAAAAAACCTTCCAGCTGACCTCATGAACGATACAGCGACGAACCAGTTTGAGGAGCCTGATCAACCCATGCAGAGCATCGATGAAATCATGCAGATAATTGCTGAAGCCACTATTCCAGCTGCCGGGGCCAACAATCTCAATCAGTATCTCACAGGCAGCCTGGACATTGATGATGACATGGAGGAGGACCTAGAAAGTGATCCAGACCTCGACATTGATAGCAGTGGGGAGATAGTATATGCCATGTGAAGTTCTGCAAAGTATAGCATGATATCGGGTTACTTCGGCGTGAAAGATGGGAACCAGCAGCTTTTCGTTGCTCTATAAGTGATGTATAAACTCCCAAGTGCCAACAGAGTAAAATTGTTCCCATTTTGTTTATACAACTTGTTGTGTATTGTATGTTTTACCGGTTCCTATACATGTACCTACCTATAAGAACAGTTGTGTTACGTATCAAGACTTAGACGATTGTTGTACAACTAATCAATCCGTTCCTGTTTTTGTTTTTAGTAATGTGCTGCTGGACTAAATAAAAGATGGTTTCCCTGTTGTAGACATTTTCTACTCTCCTGAAGAGTTATGGTAAGAGAATAAAACATAAACATCTCAATGTAACATAGTAGCAGCATGAGCTTGCACTGGCTTGGACCAAAAATCATAACTCCAACCAATCATAATAGGTCAATTTTGATATATTCAAATTCAAATCAAATGCAAAACCACATTTTGGTTCGGTTTGATGTAGCGATTTAGAATACATTTTTTTAAAAAAAATTATTTTACTAAATAAGTGCATAATAAATTCAAATAAAAATTTATTTTATAATTTTGTTTATAAAAGTTTACGTAAAATATAACGTAACGTAAATGTTTATATTATTTCATCCATTTTGTTTTAAGTATCCTAAAAATTGCATAAAACTATCACATAAGTAGAGAAAGTGAATACTAAAAAAAAAAAAAAAGACGGGAGTATAATATTTGAAGAAAAATTATTTTGCTGCAAATCAGCAAATATAAAAATAAATTATTCGATCATAACTAATTCGATATGAATTGATTCAATTTACAATTTAAACTTACATCCACATGGGGCGAGGAAGCGGGGAATTTGAAACTCAGGTGCTGTTTGTTTGAGCTTAATGAACATTTGATAGAGAATTTTGTGTAAGTTAATCAAACAACTGAGAAATTAGACTGTTTGATAATTTTTCGCTTTCAGATCTGAAAGCAGCTTAATATGTTTTAACCAATCAGCTTTAAAAATAAAGCTGAATAGTTAAAACATACATCTGAAACTCTTTTGGACAATTTTATCTCTTTAACAAATATTTAAATTTTTTACTTTTTCTTTCTTTTTTTCTTTGTACATTTAATTTAATAAAATTTAAAATAAATTATGTGTCACTTTTATATATAATATTTTTGAGTTCTTATGGATAAAATTAAAATAAAATGAGATTATATTTGTGTTTTATATGTATCAACTAATATTATATTTTTATTCTACTACTTTATTCTTATTATTTTCTTTTTATTCGAAAATTTATTTTTATAAAATATTTTATCAATAAAATAAATATAACAACATGCCTCATTTAAAATATGATTAGTAATTTATTTGATAATTATAAAAAATTAAAAACATAATTAAGTAGTACATTAAAATTATGAACATAATTAAGTAGTAAATTAAAATTAAGAATATAATTAAATAGTAGATTAAAATTAAGAACATAATAATATTAATACTTAAATTAGATTAAAATTAAGAACATAATTAAATATATATCAAATAATTTTTAGAATATAATATAATACATAATTAAGTAGCTATATAAAAATAATTAGGTAAATAGTGATAATAAATTTAATATACATAGTAAATATATTATATATTTTTAATTTTTTAATTTTTAAGTAATCAATTTAGAATAAAAATATATTCATATTGCTTTCATCAATTATAAACAACAAACAACCTTTATGAGAGGATTAAAATGAATAATAGACATTATTCAGATAATTTATTCAAATCAATAACCAAACAGTTTTACTGATTCAGCTTTCAGATGCTACTTATTAATTCTCTAGACACATTCAAACTTATTTTTAGACTTCAGCATTAAGCACTTAAAATAAACAAATAGCACCTCAGTCATAACTCATAAATTAACAATTCACTTTTTAAAATTTTATCTCCATATATTTTTGGGTTAATGGCATTTTAAACCCCAATATTTGATAACTTTGGTATTTTAAACCCTCAGATTCCAAAATTAGTGATTTGGGCCCTGATGTTGCAAAATTGCAACAAATCAGACTTTTTTGTACGGAAAACGTTCAAAAATGACGGAACCTGGGGGCTCAAAATGCCAAAGTGGTCAAACATTGGGGCCTAGTTTGCTGCAAAAAGGCCTGGTTTGCTGCAATTTTGCAACATCAGGACCCAAATCACCAACTTTGGAACCTGGGGACCCAAAATGCAAAAATTGTCAAATATTGGGACCTAAAATGTCATTATCCCAATATTTTTATAATACCAACAGAATGATAAAGTGTCCAATACTTTGAATTGTACTCCTACAGTACCGGCCAAATGTATAAAAATATATTATAAAGGGTTAAGCTCGTATTCTCGCTCTTTGTTGAAGTTTAGTACTATTTTTATTTTTCTTCCTCTATTTATGTCCCTACTTTTTAGTTTCTTAATATTTATTTAAGGGATAAAAATATCAAATCATGTATTAAAAAATGTGTTAAGAGAATAAATCATCTTTTTCATCATTGTCCCGATCAATATTTTAATCATTACATGTCTACTTTTCAAATGATGATTGATTTTTTAGAACATTTTTCTATACACAATTTGATATTACTATCCCTCGAATAAATATTTAAAAATTAAAAAAGTGAGAATTTAAATGAAAGAAAATAATGAAGGCAATGCTAAACTCCTATAAAGAGTAGAAATATTAGCTTATTCCATATATAAATTTATAAGTTTATCGAAGTTGTTGTTAATTGTTTACTTAATATTTTTAAGAGATTGAAATATATAAATTTAAAATATATTAAGTAAATTCGATTGTAAGAGAATTGGTAATAGTTTAAATTGATTTTTACTTATTAATAAAATCATAGAATTTTTCTTTTTAAAATGATTCTTATTATAATTGAACACTGCCGCTGATGTGCGTTAATACGGTTCAATTTTAAGTATTAAAAAGTAAAAAATCTCCAATATTACATCCAACCAATGAAAGTAAATTATACCATATATACCATCCCATCTTGTTTATCAAATGTTACATTTGGACCAGGTAGTGTGTGATGAACCACAAACAATTCAATTGATTGTTACTTCAGTTTTGGTAAACTATAGAATCTTTACATGTGAATGTGATAGACTGAATTGACCCGCACCACTGCTCCAACCAAAGATCCGCAGTGCCGAATCCTAATAGGATCGGCGCCCCGGTAGAATAAGCCTATAAGTCTATGGTGCTTGACTTATCAATCAAACGAAAACAAAAATGCGGTTTTTAGGTATTTGAGTCGTACAAATATAAAATCTAGGAGCGGCGGGTACGAGACACCCGACCCGACGAGTGAGTTACCATTCTCGTGTTTGGGCGGGTTGGAGGGAATATATATATATATATATATATATATATATATATATATATATACAAACCTCCGTATCACTCCCAGTGATTCATTCTGTGAATATAACTAACCGCAAAACAGTCCTAATCTCCGTTTCTCCATTGTCATCCATAGTAATTAAAGCGAGGAAGTTTTCTTCTGTCCTCCGTTGCGTTGCAGAATCAAATTCTTGATTTTTGAGACAGACTCATAGCAGCTGCAATGGAAGATAATAAATACAGCGTCGAATCGGCGGAAGCAATTGCAAACGAAGCATTGGTACCATGTTTTCTATTCCCAAAGTTTCCTTCTTTTCTTTGATAAGAATTTACTACCATGTTTATGGTTTCTTATTTTACGCTTTATTTTTTGTCAAATTTCTTTCTTTAGCGATTGCCGATTGTGGAGGCAGTGCCAGTTTACGAGCAGCTTCTGTCGACGTTCCCCACCGCGGTAATTTCCTAAACTTACTCTTTTTCTACATTGCTTCTTTTGTTTCCTGTTCCAGATTATTAGTATTAGGTCAAGTCACTTGCTTTAATGACGAAAGTATGTAAATTTTCAAGTAACCATTACGATTTTTTGAGTTCATGGATCAATATTAGATAGTCATGAAGTATCTACATTGTCGATAAAGTGTGACTCGATTATAGTATCTCAATCAGGCTTGGTGAATGTGCAAGAACCGTCTCAATCAGTCTTCACTTGGCTTTTTGATAGTTTTCCTTGAAAAAAACTCTAGAGGGGCAAATAGAGGGGAGTGTCTTGGTATCTAATTCTGAATAAAGGAAAATATAGGACTAGATACTCAAGAATTTGGGGATTATTAATAAGCAAATAGCCAAACAAAAGAAAGAGAAGAACAATGAATTAGAATGATAAAAGGATAAATTTGGATTGGTTGTTAACTAGTTCACTTGCCAATTACATGTAAAACAAAGTGTTTGATTTTGATATGTTTGCCGTTCTAGTTGTGTTGTCACTGCTTGTCATGATTAATTAACAAATACTTAATCTCACTTTCTACCCAGGCAAAATATTGGAAGCAGTATGTGGAAGCGCACATGGCTGTAAATAATGATGACGCAACGAGACAGATCTTTAGTCGTTGCCTATTGAGTTGTCTGCAAGTTCCCCTCTGGTAAATCTTCCTTCCTAAGTTAATTCTAATTTGTTTTCAGGAAGTGTTTCTTGTTGGAAGTTACTTCCTCCATTTAGCTCAAAGAGTCCACATCTGAAAGTCAAATATTTTAAGGGTTAAAGTGACTTTAATACACATCATTATTTTGAAGGATTACAATAGTTTTTGTTAACAATACTCAAATGCAGCAATAGATAAAACTGCAAATTCAAAAAAGCTTATTTATTCAAAAAAGTTTATTTGGTCAAAATTTTGAAACAAGACCTATTACAGGGAACACCCCAAAGGTAAGTAGGACTCTTTAAGTGAACTATATGAAGTATTTCATAAGAATTTGCCATAAGCCAATGTGGGAGAAAGAGTATCTTTGTCTGGTGCGAAGATAAAAATGATATACGGAAGTTTTCGAGCAATCATAGCATTAAGTTGGACATCTTACTTGATGTATTGTTGCAAAATTGATAAGAAATGAATAATACTAGATTACTAGTGTAAAAAAATTGTATTTTAGGCAATGTTACCTTGAGCATGGACATTTTTGGTTACAAAGTTAAAACTGTGGGTAGTATTCCAAATGCACGAGTGATTTTTTTTTACCCAAATAATAAAGGATTTCATTACATGCATGTTATCTTGGAAATATATATGTACAGGAAATGTGTTTGACTTCTGCTATTTGATTCAGTCTAGTGAGTTTGAGATACTAAAGGATTAAAGTGAAGATATTATGGATTACTAAGCAAATGTTCCTGATTAGCAGTGCACCATGTCAGGAGCAGTGTGGTATGCCAAAAACCAAGTAGATATAATAAAACAAATTGGTTATCTAAGACCTGCTATCTAAAGGGACGGGAGATTTTGTTGCTCATAAGATTAAGCAGCTTAGACCAAGTGAAGAAGTGCTACTGTATCTTGCATGAAGAAATTATGGTTGTGAAGTGGGAACGAGTTCGTAGGATGTATGATGCCATTTATCTTTTAATTAGGATTTAACTAGAGTATGTTGTTCAATAGAAAAGGTAAATTAGTAAGTGATGGCAATGTCATTGGCAAAAGTTTTGCGAAGATGGTCAACTGGAAAAATTCTAATACTCGACTTGGCTCAACCAAACACGTCATTTGTTCCAGTTACTTAGGGTCGACTCCATGAATCCTTTTTCTCTACTCGACTCAGTCCAATGCAAGGTCATCAATTAAACCACTCACCTGCCCATAATTTTTTATTATGGCTGTCTATGTTAGTTTTTGGTACCTTTAGCATGGTTGTTCATGTTGGCATTGTCACACTTAGTGGTGTATTTGTATGTGTGTCCAAACTATCTTGGGTGATTTCCCTCCTACATCCTGTCGCTGCAACTTTTACCGTCTCACAAATTTGTTCATTTCAAATTTTATATTTTCCAATTTCTCATATTTCCATCTTTGTTTTTGGATAGAAGAAGAATATTATTGATAGAGAAAGAATGTACAAAGAAAGGTGGACAAGAAATCCACCAAAAACATCCAAAAACAACGGATACACATGAAATTACTCTATAGCAGCTTTCAAATCTCTAGATAAATCTCCCAAAGACAAACCCTGAAAAGCGCCAAAACAGCTTTCCATCTTAACATTCTCATTTTGGCAACACATGTTGCTAACACGTAAGTGACCAATAGAATTCCCTTTCAACTTAAGGGGTGTAAGCAAATTGGGCAACACTCTGGATCACTTCTCCAACCTGTTTTATCGTATAGCTCATACATCCATTTTCCCGTCCGGAATTATAATTAATCTTAAGTAGAGAAAATAATCCCTTTGTGGTACTTCTTGAGCATCTAAACTGATCTTTTCTTCATTACTGTTTATCCTCCCACCAACATGGTCTATAACATATCAATCTTGTTTATCTTTGTAAGTCATCCCATCCATCCCTAAGCAAAAAGATGGACAATATGCTGATGCTTGATGTGATCCGCAGTAGTATGGAACTCACAAGTCTTCCTTTCTGTAGTTTTATGGGCACAGTTACATTATACATATTTTGGATCACATCAATATATCTCAACCCTTTCCTTCTCTATGGATTTAATTTAAATAACTGAAACTTTTTCTCTACATTCATTTTCAAGTAACCTCCAGGTTTGGCATACGTTAGAAACAAGTCCTTTGAGTTGATTTTATTTACATAATAATTCCATTCACCAATTTTACCCCTAAAAGGAGGTCACTTCACACATGCTAAATAGCAAACATTGCCAGAGAGTTGGGATATAACTGAAACAGTAGTACATGTTTGAATAAATTAAGAGTTTAGTTATTGAACCCCAAATATGGCCGTAGTTATTCAAAATAAATTTTTTTATATTGGATATCTTTTACACTTGTTTTACTTTATGGTATGGAATTTCTTTGAAACAAAGAAACATGCTGATAAAATGAAATCTATCCTGTTCTTGCCTATCCAGTATTACTCTGCCTGATCTGAGTGATAGTCTTGACCTCATTTTCCCTCCTGTTTCTTGTCTCTTTGGAAGTATTGCATGTTGCGTCTTGTTTCACTTCCACACTTGAGTAACCTCTCTATTCTAGCTCTTTTTCTCTATCAAAATGAATTTAATGAAAATGAAATGACTGTAGCGGCATTTTCTTCTTGTCAGAGTCAATGTTACTGATCCGATGATTTCTCATTATATTGTAACTATTGGCATTGTAGGCGGTGCTATATCCGGTTCATCAGGAAAGTCAATGAGAAGAAGGGGTTAGAGGGTCAGGAAGAGACACGGAAAGCTTTTGATTTTATGCTTAGCTATGTTGGTGTGTTTTCCATTCCTAATTATATTACAAAATATCCAAAGTGCTTGATTTTGACGATATATTATCCAAGTAATACTGTAGTTGTGGCTATACATCATCTCATTTCATCTGGAATGTGAGTTCTTCATGCGTTATATCTATGCCTTGAACCCCAGTATAACTTGATCTAATAGACCGTATCTACCTTACTGCCTTGGTATGAAATTGTATTTTTTTTATTTTTCTCAGTCCTCAATACATACAAGCATTCAGTTGAGTAGTGTATAAGAGACTCATTTGGAATGGAGTATCGGTCTGTAGGAATCTATGTGTCTATAGGTTGAGGATGTATTGTATATTTCTAGATAAGTCTAACCTGCAAGAAAGGATCTTGCTGATCCCTAGCTGTTGAGTATCAGACCTTCTTAGGTTTACTTAGTTATATGTGTTTGTCTTATTATTCTGTTTCTAGTTCTCTCTCGTCACATCTCATTGCATTTGATATCGGAAGTATTTCTGTCTCTTTGTTACTGCGCATTGATGCAATGAATTATTTTTTGTCATCGGTCATATAATGAACTCCTGAACTGCTAAGCCTAGGATATGTTTTAGGACCCAAGTGTGTCCTGTTTTTAGAAGAGATGCTTTAGTGGTAGGAGAAAATCATCACTCCACCGGAAGCAGGGTTTGTTTGGGAAGTGGGATTTTGGCTTGGTTTCGTTATTATTTTTTTGGTAATGATTAAAGTAAAAAGGAGATAGAGAAAGATTGTGTGACCGATGAAAGAGAAAGCCAAAAACTAAAGACCAACGCAAAAACCTTATTGCAAACAGACCCTTAAATCTTAATGATCATTGATGTCTTCCAATTTAAACTTCCTTCGAGCCGAGAAATCTAAAGAAATTCGCCATTCTTCTTGAATAGTAATTTGCAAATGTGGGTGAGTTGGGTAGGATGATATAAGTGGGGGGTTTCTGTTTTGAGCATTTACAAAAATAGTAAAGAATTGTTCATGAGAGTGAATAAATATTAAGTTCTGAATTTGAGGCTTGAGCTCTTTAATGATGTCCTTACCCTCCATGTACTCCAGGAGCTGATATTGCGTCAGGACCTGTGTGGATGGAATACATCAACTTTCTGAAATCCTTGCCGGTTTGTAATATGCTTCCATAGTACATGCACCATATGGATTTTGTCTCTTATTGCTATTCTCCTTAGCGTTTTGATAATAATGGGGCAGGCTCAAAACACACAAGAAGAGACACAACGGATGACTGCTGTACGGAAAGTATACCAAAAAGCTATTGTGACTCCTACCAATCATGTTGAACAGCTCTGGAGAGACTATGAGAATTTTGAAAATTCTGTAAGCCGTGCCCTGGTAAGTTTTTACTTCTATTTTCATTTTCAAGTGAGAAGTCTAGGGTCTCAGTTAAGGCTCAACAGGAGTTCCACATAATCTGTTATCTCTGAATAGTTCTGAACTTCTGATCTAATAGATTATAAATACTTGACTGAAGTAAAAGTTAGCCAGTGAGTAAGCATTTAGAAGACATATGGTCACTGGATTGCCTGTAAATCTTGAGGGATCACTGATTAGTGTTTTGCTAAATTGATAGAAGAATAAGATTTGTACTTCCTTTTTCAAGCCTGTTCCATTATTCTTATTGTTTTATTTCCTGAGGAGCAGACAGAACCCTATCATACTTACCTGCAATATATTAAGTACTCAAACATGATGATAATTTGATTTTGTGTTTGATTTCCATCATATGTCACGTGTTCCCTGATGATATCATATACTGCAGGCAAAGGGGTTACTTTCTGAGTATCAGCCAAAATATAACAGTGCACGTGCCGTCTATAGAGAGCGGAAGAAATATGTTGATGAAATTGATTGGAATCTGCTTGCTGTGCCCCCATCTGGTTCTCCTAAGGCACCATCTTCTCCCTTTCCATCTTTATATTATGCTTTTGTGTTCATTATCTCACTCCCTTTGCCCTACATGAAAGGTGAACTTCCCTTTTTGGTTTCTCTTGAAGAGGGACATTTCTTTTTTGTCCATCCCACTTGACAATAATACCCTCCTCTTTTTTTTGAAGTATAGACCCTCTTTTTGTGGGGATATATCTGGAAATCAAGAGGTTTCAACCCTTTTCTTAAATTTGGGGATCTAGTCTAAGTGTTCCTTCTCATGTGGGACAGAGGGAGTTGTTGACTGTGATTTTTTTGTGGGCTTCTGCTTTGTCTGCTATTGGGATGCTGCTGTTTGTGATGTTTGTAGAATTTGATCGTTCTGCACTGAGTTTTGTCCTTCTTTAGTCCGGTAATGTGTTCCCTAGTTTCACAGTTGGTGTATTTAGGTTCTAATATGTTATCTTTTATTTTCTTCATTGTTTGGTTTTCATCTTTGGAAAGAGAGGAACATTTCTTACAGATCTATTATACGTGATAATAAAATCTTGCATTCTGTGCCAATATTTTTCTTGGTATATCTGATTTGTGCTGAAGAAATGAACTTTTACTGAGATTGAGAAATTTTATTCTGTCTGCTGTTTGTTTACACATTTTACCTGCAGAAATAAAATTTCTTTTTGTGCTCTCACAGGAAGAACTACAGTGGATGGCCTGGAAAAAATTTCTAGCCTTTGAGAAGTAAGAAATGTTCTCTTTACTTTTCATTAGCATGGTTTATCTAAATATGTGTATTTTGTATATAGGTTTCAGGTTTATCATCTGCTCATCATTTACGAGATTCATTCAGGCCATTACATGCCATGTTTCTTTACTGCTTTCTCTTAGACGAATTGTGGCAGGACATGGCATGTGCAAGAGAATCTTCCTATTACATCTAATTTAGCCTTCGATTGTAATCTAGATGTTTTCCATAGCACGCGTTACCTTAGAATGGACAAACAGAGAATTCTATTTTATGTTTTGTGGTATAACTTTGGATTCTAACACAGATTAGTTATTCTGAAACAATGGGACACCTTATAGAAGAATTAATATAAATGCTTACTTTCAAATTAAGACAAACATTTCTTGTTGCATCATTTACAGTGTACTGCCCCCTTTATGTAGTGGGTTAATTTAAAATTTTCTCAGTCATCATGCTATGTTAGAGAAGCATGCCATTCGAAATTCTTAAGCCGGGATCTATGGGTTCGGTTTGCTGTGTATGTAACCTAGTATGACCAGAGCAAACATCATGGCCCCCTATATGCACCACAGAAGACAACTGCATACTGATTTTGACGAGTGAGGTGGAGGGGGACCCAGTTATGTGACCAGCCTAAAAGACGGTTAGAAAAAAATCTTATGAAGTGGCTGTGAGGCTCAAATTATCTCAGGTGTCAAGCAGCAGATTTTTTAAAAATTTATTTTTCTGTTTCTATATTTAAAAGAGCTTAGTCGTGGCAAATTCATTTGTGGTGTTTATTCCATATGCCCATGCGCTCAAATTCTGAAGACTGTCCATTCTTGTCTTGCTGTTCCTTCCTGTCAGCACTTATTCTTTCTTTCCTAACTAGATGTGAACACATGGCATGATATGACACTCTTTTTATTGTACTGCCAAAAAAATTCCAGTCAATTTTGAGCGCAGTTCATTGCTCAGTCAGGATCTGTATTGCTGGAAAATTTGCCTGAGATTTTGTCTTATTAGGTATGCTACTTTTATTTCAGGGAGAATCCGCAGAGAATTGATTCCTCTTTTGCAAACAAGCGAATCGCATTCACGTTTGAGCAGGTAGTGGAAATTTGACGCCCTTGACTCTTACTCTGTTGGTCAATAGCATTCTAATCCAAGATGCATGACCGCTAGGATGTTGTCTGTGTGTCCAAGGACTTCATCTAATCATTTTAAACTCCATGTATAATGTCTAGACTTCTTGTACATCATTGATTTTGGAATGTAGGTACCCGTACTGCTTTAATACGTGCACTTTGAGAGAGAGTTATAAAAATTATTCAGAACTTCATGTTTGTTAAAGTGCCAACTTACAGTCGCGGTAATTTCTTGAAAACTCTTTACAATAGATAGATCCAGAGAGCGCTTGCATTGCTTAAATAAGCCAGAGTAAGAGCTGTATTTATTGCAGCAGCTGTAATGGAAATAACTTCCTTTTGGCTTCATCAATTAGTTTGACAAAAACTTCCATTGGAGCACTTGAGCCAGCAGCTGTTTTTAGTTATGAAAGACGTCAATGTTTCACAGAGTTTATATGGGTGTAAGAGCTTCACGTGAAAACCCTTTTCATTGATGTGGACATTATTGCATAATTTATTACTGCTTGGCTAACTGATATATAGGAGCTTCTTCCGCTTCTGTTTAATTTTTTTTTTTTGGTTAAATCTTTAGTTTATGCTTTTTAGCTTTATTTTTTCTTCATATTTCGACTGTAATTTTAATTTATTTGATAATATTACTTGTGTAATTGATGTCAACCAAACTTCAAATCTCTTCCTATGCTGCATGCGCTCTTCTATTTAGCTTGATTGCACTATCATGTTTCTTTATCCACCCTCTCTGTTCCTCCTACATGAATTGCTTGCCTGATTCTTTTTCCACTTCCAGTGCCTTATGTATTTATACCATTATCCTGATATATGGTATGACTATGCTACTTGGCATGCAAAAAGTGGTTCAATAGACTCGGCAATCAAAGTATTTCAACGGGCAGTGAAGGCTCTTCCTGGTACTTTCTGATCTGTGTTCATTTTCTAATAAATAAAATTCTTATCCATGATGTTATACATTGATTATTATTCTATTCACTTTGTTAGAAGTGAAATTAATTTACCATTGAGATAGTTCTTGGCTAATTATTTCATATGTAACAAGTTTAGAGTATCTTCTGGCATTTACTTTACTCACCTTTATTTTAATGCTATTTGCTTCATGTTCCAGATTCAGAAATGTTAAGGTATGCTTATGCAGAGCTAGAGGAATCCCGTGGTGCAATTCAGGTATACGAAGGGTCACATTCACATATGCATTCTGTCCTGGACTTCAAATTTCTTGCACATTTACTCTTTCTGACTCTTTCTTTCCTCGTGCAGCCTGCAAAAAAAGTTTATGAAAGCCTGTTAGGAGATGGTGTTAATGCAACTGCACTGTCACACATACAAGTATGTTCATTTTAAACCTCTTAGTATTTACTTCAGCGACAGTCGTGGTTTTAAAAACTTTGTTTGGAGTTGAATAAAACAACTAACGAATGTATTATGAGCTTGGTTTAAATCTGTCTGGTTTAAAGAGTATATAAAAATAGTACTCTGTAGTCCGTATGATTTGATAATGGTATAGACTTAAAAATTAGCAATTAATTCCACAGTTTAAGTATTAAGTTAGTTACTTCCATCTTAAAACACAGTAGTGTAAGCTTTTATATGCTCATCATAAATTCAACTACACCAGTTTATATAACCAGTACTACATTATGCTCATCATACTGTACATGGGCTCTGACTAATTACCACACTTCAAATACATTGTATATTGTGATACATCACAGAATGTATGTGTACTAGTAAATGCTGATAACAGAGATGTAGCAATATTATGCAGCTGCAATTTATAGTATTTTTGTGTCTTTAGTTGTCATATTTTACTGTGTGAAGTAACTTTCAATCTCTGGCCAGGGTTGCCATTAACAAGTGAATATACCTTATTTACCTCTTGATCTCTTGTTTTCCAAAACTAATTTTAAAACCACCCACCATCAATATCTTTGTATATGCATGTATGCTCCTATAATCTTCTCAATGATAAGCAGCTGTATGAATAAAAGAAACATGAAAATCTGATAGGATGACCCGCGGAAAAACAACGTATGAGCATTTAAGTATAATTATTGACAGGTGATGTAATAAAGAGATACAATAATTATGAACTGAAAATTATATGATGCAGTTCACGATGTGCTTATGTAGAAGAGAGGAGGGAATATACCAGCAGATTATTGACATGGCCCAATCAAAATTAGAAGGGTAATTATCAATAGGTTCATCAATTCAACAATGGGTTCTTAGTGAGTCACACCAATGCGTCGTATTATTTAAAGCACCCTTCCTGTCTGGAGCTTCCTTTTGAATCAATTTTTTATTTATAGTGTGTAGTTGCTTTATGTGCCTGCAGAATCATGTGAGGACTACATATCCTTAGTTATACTGATACACAGGACTATGACAAAAAATGTGATGCTTTTGATGCCTGATAAAGCTTATGATGTTAATGTGCAGTTTCTTCGATTTTTAAGGAGAACAGAAGGAGTTGAAGCTGCTCGCAAGTACTTTCTGGATGCACGGAAATCTCCAAATTGCACATACCACGTTTATGTTGCATACGCTATGATGGCATTTTGTCTGGACAAAGATGCAAAGGTGATACGTGACTCCAAATTAGGATGCAGGGTGCTCTGCTTGCTATTGGTCCATAGGAAGAAATGTTATAGCCATTTAATCTTGATTTGTATGAGAGTATAGCTACTCATTAGGGAAAGGAAAAATCAAAAGCCTGGTTATTGTAAATTATAGTTATAGGTGTGGCTGCAGCTGTCATATAGCTGACTATCAAATGTCCCCTTTTCCCTAAGGAAGTGCCTCTATTTTTAAAATTGAGTTTCTCTTGTTTCAATTTTTATACTGATGATCATATCTGCTGTAAATGCTTTGACTACGACTTTCGAGAGTCTTATCAGGAAAAAGCTGTTCAGGGAATTGTCTGAGTGGCTATATGTATCTTGCTTGCAGATTGCACACAACGTGTTTGAAGCTGGGTTGAAAAGATTTATGCATGAGCCTGGATACATTCTTGAGTGAGTTCACTTTTTCAAGTTTTGTGTCCATTAGAGTGCTTGGTGATACCTCTTACATTTCGAAATACCATAGATTTGACGTAATATTCTAATTGGAGCAATGAATGCTTGCTGATGAGTATCTGACTATAGTTCTACCTGATATTTGTGGATATATTACTCGCAATAAGAAATAATAGCTTCATAATCTCAACTGTCAACGTGTTTCAATATAGCAGATTACTATACACATAGAGAATGCTTTCATGCCAGCTGGAAATTCTCAGTCTAATTGCTATCATACATAATGCAGATATGCAGATTTCTTGTCTCGTTTAAATGATGATAGAAACATTCGCGCTTTATTTGAACGTACACTGAGCTCACTCCCACCTGGGGAATCTGTTGAGGTACATTAATTTTACACATGAAAGTGTTGTTGGTATGATGACCTTAGGATCGGATCACGAATCCGATATCCCATGATATGGTGATATGATCGATATGGTCCATATCGATCACGATATCGATATGGACATTGATATCATTCGATATCACATTCTCATCATACACTTTCCATCTATTACCCCTATACCTATATACTTTCACAAATCAATTCAGACCTATCACATCACATTCTCTCCTCTCTCATCCTTTCTCTCCTTTCACATCACTTTAATATGATGGCAAATTTGACATTTTAAAACAAAATCCATATCACCCATATAAACATTTCATATGTGAACAATACCATATCACACGAAATCACACCATATCGCGTTTTCGATCCGCTTAGGATCAGATCATGAATCCGATATCCCATGAGGCCATGATATGGTGATATGATCGATATGGACCATATCGATCACGATATCGACATAAACAGTGATAACATTCGATATCATATTCTCATATCACACACTTTCCATCTATTACCCCTATACCTATACACTCTCACAAATCAATTCAAACCTAGCACATCACATTCTCTCTCCTCTCTCATCCTTTCTCTCTCCTTTCACATCACTTTAATATGAGGGTAAATTTGACATTTTAAAGCAAACTCCATATCACCCATATCTAAACATCTCATATTGCGAAGACTACCATATCACACGAAATCACACCATATCGCATTCCCGATCCGATCCTTAGTATCATTCATGTCATCTGTAATTATTCTATGAAACTATGATGGTTTATGGATGTTTATGAATGTTTTTTGCCTCCTAGGTGTGGAAAAAGTTTTCCCAATTTGAGCAGACATATGGAGATCTTACTAGCATGTTGAAGGTTGGTTCCTTTTACGCTGCGAATTTAGGTTCTTTGGTTTCTTTATCTGAGTTTTCTTTTTCACTCTGTTGTCTATTCAAGTCTGCTGCAAAAAGTTTTTGAAGAAAAATGGAAACTGAAAGATTTCCTTTGTTTTGAAAAGAAACACTTGTGCTTTTTTTGATTGGGAAGAATATGCTCCCTTTTTCCTTTTTCTTTCATTCTTCTTGGAACCGGTTGTAGCATGCAATTGAATTTGTTCATGGTTTTACCATTAAGAACACACTCCTGGCAGAACTACTGTTGTTCTTGTGTCACAACTCACATCCAGCAAACCTGAAATTCCTTATTTTAATGATGATTTCACGGATCCAAAAATTCTGATGTAATATAAATGAGAAAATGAGAGAGAAGCGCGTAAGTTGGTTCGGTCATGTACAACGTAGGCCCCTTAGTACTCCAGTTAGGACGTGTGATGATATTAGTCTTAATCAAGCTAGGGGTAAGGGTATGCCAAAATTAACTTGGACATCGGCAATACGGAAAGACATGAAAGACGGTGGTGTGTAAGGTGACTTAGCATTGGATCGTGTGGAATGGCGGAAAAGGATTCATGTTGCCGACCGCAAGTGATTGGGGTTGAGGCTTTGTTGTTGTTGTAGTATAAATCCATCATTTCACATATATTGGTAGAACACATGAATTATACACTAAAAGCATTTCATCTTTCCTTATCTGAGTATCTCTGTGTAGGTGTGCATATCAGTTTTTCTTCTGATAACATGCATCAATGAAAATCTTTGCTTGCGTGTCTGTACTTTATCTCATGCGTATAGCCTTTAATCTCCAGCTCTTTTTGCTACTTAGGTTCTCAACTTGAGGCATTACACACAATTCCCCACATAGACAACCAACCCTTGGTGAAACATTAGCTCATGGCATCTCAGCTCTTTTGTTGTTCAAGCCTTTAAGTTGATGTTTGGTATAGGAAAAAATTGAAGGGATGGATGGAACATGGGAGTAGGAAAAGTGGAGAAATGGATTTAACTTTCACTGTTTTGTAGGAGTGGAAGACGGAGGGAAGAGAAATCTCTTGGCTCTCCGCTCTTAACAAAAGTTTTCTCGTCAATAGGGGGGAAAGTAAGGCGATGACTCTTGTTTAATTCCTTAGTATCGACTATGGTGGTGCTTTTATTGGTTTTTCTTTCTTGTATTAGAAGATATCTTATCCACTTCTATTTCTTCTTCCTTTAACTGGAGTCTTCTTTTCATATCAAAAAGAAAAGACAAGATTTTCCTCCTCTTTTTTTAATGTGTTCATCCAAACTATGTGAGTGAAAGAATTCAATTCCCCAGGGATAAGTTTCCATCCATCAGTTTCTTCTGCCGTCCTCCCAAAGGAAGCATTAATTTATGATCACTGTTGAGATGACGCAATTGAGTTGCTTGGACATGGGGGTTTGCTCTTGCTAGAAGTAAATCAAACCATTATGTCCCTCTACCAAAACTCAAATTTAGAAGCCCCACCCTTGAAGTTTGGTTGTTTACAGATTGAACCTTGTTTGTGTCAAACTGTGAACTGTGAAGAGCATAAAGTTGTGGGATAAATTTTTAGTCCGTGTAGCTGCATAATCTTGTATTTACTTGATGGAAATATGCACTTATGATCACAATAATTAATGGCACCGGTATTATACCAGATATTTCATTTTGCTTTAGCTACGGTTATCTTGATCCCAGGTCGAGGAAAGAAGAAAAGAGGCCCTTTCTAGAACAGGTGAAGAGGGAGCGTCACCTCTAGAGAATTCCCTACAAGATGTTGTATCACGTTACAGTTTCATGGATTTGTGGCCCTGCTCTTCGAAGGATATGGATCACTTGGCTCGGCAAGAGGTACCTTCATTTTATAAATCTGGATGGTTGCCTCATCTGTACATAAATAAAAATGACGAACTATTTACATCTTCTGGTCTATTCATTTTGATATTAATTTATATGTTATGGTATTTATTTGCTTTCATAACCTTCCTGGTTTTCACTCGAAAAAGCTTTGCGCTGTTTAGAGACTGGCTCTAGACAAACATTAACCATACCCTAGATTCTTCCTTTGAATATTTGACATTAGGTATACCTGTGCCCATGGATACGTGGTGCAATTTTCCGTTAGATGTAGTAAAATGTTAATTAAGAAAATTGAAAAAATGGGGGGAATGTGGAAAGAAATCAAAAAATTGAAAATTTGGGGGGAATGATGAAATTGTCAGAAAATTGAAAAATGGGGAAAATGGGGGAAAGAATAATGGCTGAGATTGTTTTAATTTTATGGATGAGAATGTGACACACCTCAAGTGTCGCATCATGATCTCTTTTATACTGTAGATTCTAACCTCACTTTCATTTGGTTGTTTAGTGGCTTTCAAGGAATGTCAATAAGAAAGTTGAAAAAGCTGCTCTGGCAGATGGGGCTGGTTCTGGTACTAAATTTGTTGACTTCTATAAGGATGTTCCCATCTTTGGTCATTGTTACACTTTGCTAAAGTCATGCTCTTCTAATTGCAGAAAAGAATTCATCAGGACTGACAACCAATTTAAGCAGCGTTACTAAAGTAATTTATCCAGATACTTCGAGGATGGTTGTTTATGATCCAAGACAAAAGCCTGGTATGCTCAAATTTATGTTATTTCTGTGCACTAGAGTGCAATCTATGAGGTCTCTTGGGATTTGATAAGAAACTCTTGCAGCCATCAACACTTAAGGAACTAATATGATTCAAATGTGTTTTCAGAAAAGTGTGGGAGAATAACAAATATATATATATATAGTGTGTGTGTGTGTGTGTGTGTGTGTGCGCGCTGAAGACAGTGGAGTATCTCTAAATAGGACACTGGAGAATCTTGTGCTAAACCATCAGTTTACAATGCCGACATAAATCCATAAATCTACCTGATCCTGAAATTATGTCAACACATGTAAAGGGCAATGTATGGAAATCATTGAAGTTATGTTAGTAATATTTACCAAGTTCCAGAACAACCAGACTTTTGATTCAGTATAACGTCAATTTAATTCAGGGCATGGAGCTCTGAGTCTTTAACAGCTATCTTAGACAACTTTTGATCATATCCTACTTCTTATTCATTTACTGGCTCAGGTTTTTTTTTTGGGCCTAATTATTTACTGGCTCAGTGAAATGCTGAAGTTCAAGTACATCTGTTCAATGAAGTTAATTTGGTTTCTATTCCTTCAACTTTATGATTTATGACTCTAGATAACGCGTGCTTTACGTATATATAAATGTGCATGCTGAATCTATCAATCTTTTGCTTTCACTTTTCTTCAGGCCCTCCTCCTCCTGGAATTCCTTCAATTTCTAGCGCCTTGCCCACTCCTATCGATGGATTAGGCTCTAATGTAGGGCCAAATGCGCTCACTGACCTTTCTAAAGCCACGCCACCTGCATTGTTAGCATTCATAGCAAATTTGCCAGCTATAGAGGGTAATATCTCAAACTTCCATCAATAGTATCTAACTACTGTTTGTTTGTTAAATAGTAATTTTTCCATATCATCTGTACGAGACATTTGTTCCCCGAAAATAATAGAAAATGAAAATTTATAATAATTTAATATTAATTTGGTTATGACGTGCTTTGCCCGTGATCGCATGAAAATTTCCTCTAATCTCATAAAAAAATGGATATGAAGACCACCCCCCCCCCTCCCCGCCCAACCCACCACCACCACCACCACCAAAAAAGAAAAGAAAAGATGAATCTCTGACCTCTGGATAATCTGCAGTCTTCTCACTTCAAAAAATGGAAAAGAAAAAAAATGTGTGTGTGTGTGACCGTCACCTCCTTTCTGGATATGCTTTTTGGAAGGGGAATAACATTAGGTGGCTAAGAGTACGCCATTGGTATTAACGAACTAATAGCATGGTTATTGGCCAACTTAAGATTGTTTTTCATTTCAGTTGAATCACCGGTTCATAATACAACAACAACAACAAAGCCTTTATCCCAAACTAGTTGGGGTCGGCTAAGATGAACCATTAATAGTCCAAAAGTCTCCAAGAAAAGGATAAGAGAGAAAAGAATAAAAAGAGAAGAGAAGAAGGGGAGGGGAGGGGAAGACAGAAAAAAGAG